>BSBM01000706.1:1750000-2242500 GCA_027924585.1 Larix kaempferi
TATTTCTCCATGCATGTCCCTAATGAGGTTGGAATATAGACACTTCTGTCTTGAACTAGTTGAGTTTGAGAAAGACCGCCCTTGGTAGCCCAAAACACCTTCCATGGTCAAGAAAAAGAGAGATGATGGAGCAGGAGATCTTATTAAGCTATTGCTCGAGGAATCCCTCACGTGACATAAGAACAAGCTGACAGACAATTTTTCCCAAATCCTTCGATGGATGATGACATTAATGGAGGGATCATCAAGAAGTCACTTTGGAGAAGCCACACCCTTCAAGGCACAATTTAAATTTCATATTCCTTTATTTGAAGTCTAGATCGATGTTGATTCCATAGATAAATGGTTGAGTCTGCTAGAAGGGTATTTTTATGTCCACAATTTTTTCGATAGGCCCAAAAGATCGCCTTTGTGCTCCTTAAGGTTGTTCCCCATGTAAAAAAATGGTGGGAAACTTATTGTGAGCAAACCTTAATAGACGATTCTGGAATGTTTGAGGCTAATCCCACTTGGGCCTCTTTTTATAGATTTCGTTAAGGAACAATATTACCCAATGGAAAACTATGGCGACTAGTACACAAAATGGACAATTTTTCATCAAGAGAGGGACCATCCAATGCCAGAGTACACCAACAACTTTCATACCTTTTGTACAAAGTTGCGTATCAGAGTATCCATGCGGCACCAAGTTCTGAAATATCGAAGTGTCCTACATCGATACACCTGAACATATATGGAATTCATGGACATATCCTCACTGGGATCTGCTTATTGATATGCTATCAAAATAGAGACAAAATTTTAGAAAAATAATAAGAAGGATTTTGGGCCTACAAATTCGTCGCAACATAAGCATGGCAAACGAAGCGTAGAGTCACAAAACAAAGGAGAACAAAAGGATAACCGACCTAAAGGAGAGTTGTCCAAGAAGAGTAATGGGAAGGCTAAGAAGGACACTGTAAAGTGGTGCAAGTCCCACAAAATCCCCTAGAACAACATTGTTGAATGTCGCTCAATGAATTCATTGTTGGTCGAGATCAAAGCTTCATAATCAGATCTCAGTTCTAACTCTGATTAAGAACCCAATGTCATATCCATAGACATGTGGAATTAGATAATTAATGCAGAACCCCATGTCACCATTGCTACCACATAGATTCAACCAAAGGTACTATAAGAGTAAGAGGCAAACAAGCACCTCTTCCACTCACAAATGTGGGTGAAGCGAATCACATTTTGTTGTCAAAACTAGTATCCAAAAGAACTTGATCTCAGCAGAAGCTATCAAGAGATTGGAGCTACCGACAACAACACCACTACAACCATACACCATTGATTGGATAAGTGAAAGAAAAGGTATTTGTGTCAGTCATCAATGTCATCTACCATACATAATCAAGCCTTTCAAAGATGATGTATTGTGTGATGTGGCCCCACTTGAATTTTGTGATGTTCTTTTAGGGAAGCCATATATATGGAAGTGTCATGATGTATATGAGTCATGACCTTGTAGCGTAATTGTCACTTTGGGAGGACAACTCTATCAGATACTAAAGACAATTGCACATATTGTGGTCACTTTGACCTCAACCAAGCAGAGCAAGAGGATAATCTCCCACACTGGGAAATTTTCCCTTTTCACAATTGCCTCTGAAGGTGAACATCATATCATAGAGACCTCGACAACTTTTGCACAGGGTCCTCTACTCAATAGAAACAAGAAGAACACAAAGGAATTGTTTCCTTGCATCGGTGCACTTGGCCACACATTCAAGGTGCTCCTCTAGAAAGAAATCATCCACACTGGATCATACCAAGGATAATAAGGAAACCAAAATTTTTGAATGGGTCAAGCACATCCATCAACAACAATTACATCCATCTTAGGATATAGAAGAAAGGCATCCTTTTCACCTTATCAAATTCCTCACCAAGAGCTCAACTCAACACATAGTCACCATATGATAAGGGACTCGATGCAATGGAGACCATTTCTCCTTAAGGATGGGGGGAGACTGATCCATATGGGTATTCATTGCCACCCACCTATTACACTAGCTCAAAATAAATTTTCCAGTTTGGCATTTTGTTGGTTCGAAAGACTGCTCCAGATGCATATTGGTGGCCACCCTCCTGTTCTAAGACATTTTTTTAGTTAGGTAGTTTTTATGGATTTTCATGTCCAAAAATTATGGGGCTATTTTAAGACCTAAAATGATATTTTTTGGAGACGCCATAGTCTAAATGTAGTCAAAGTCATTCAAGATGGGATACTTGTGTACTTCTTGGATAGACCTTTCCAATGGGTTATCAAGCGCACTAAATAGAGATTGTATGCAAAATTTATGCCATCAAGAAGCTGACACCTTAACTAACCACCTAGGGACCCACAAAACTTTTTACGGTTCATATCCTAGGGTTAGGTGTTTTACGTTTATGGTTTTTTCCGTCATGCTTATGATAAAAATGTCTTTCAGCCTCCTTTTGCAATCAGCTTGTGATGAATGAGCATATTTGCCACATCTCTTCTCAAAGGTATAGCTACCACCATTCTAGTTACTTTATTTTACATTATGTTCTATTTTATTCAGTTAATAGAATTTGAGTTTACTGTATCAATGTGTTTCCTATATTATATCTGTGTATGTGATTCTATATATGCTCTTTTTTTCATTCTCACATAAATCCAAATCACACAATTAGTCAATACCGTAGCTTACCTACTACCATTTTGATCATTACATAACCCACCTAAGCTAACACCTATCTTAAAAAATTATGGAACTCACACCTAGACAAGCCCATGGTACCAATTAAGCCAGAGGAGAAGGTAACACATCATCCCAAAGGAGATAACGACAACCCCAAAGAGACAAAAGGACCCCACAATGTTTGGAAAATTAGTAGTGACTCATTTTTATAAAGAACAATATCTATTGAAATCTGATTTTTATTTGCCTATAGATGAAGGTTTGCTTCTAAATGGTTGAAGAATTCACTACGGGCATTCAATAATATTCTTTAGGTATATTCTAGCAAGACCCTATTTAAAGAATTTGTTATGTATTGTTCTTTTCATTTGTGTCTTGTCATATGTAGTTTTTTTTTTTATGGGCTAGTAATTATTATGGAGTAGCTTAAGTTGTGTTTTCCACCCTAATGTAGTATTTCCTAGACTATGTGGTGATTCTATTGAGGAAACTATTTATGGATATGAGATTTTTGAGATGCACAATAGCCATTTATCATTCCTAGAGGGAAAATTGTCTCAATGATTCTATGTTAAGATATATGGGACTCTTTTCTGGTGTTAGCAATGTTCGAGAACCTAAATAATGTAATTTCAATTCTTTCTTTGAATAGAGATTATGAATTTCTTCTTGGAAGAAAAAGGGTAAATATTTTGTATGTAAGGCATTTTTGCTGAGTTGGAGCACAATGAATGGCTTATGAACCTTATATAAAACTAGTATCACTTTTGAATATAGTTGTCAAACTTAGACATGGGCTTACTCTTAACACTAGTACAAAATGGGTAATGAGTGACTAAAAACGACAAAAAATTGAGATAGATGACTAAATTTGAGGCGGTGACCACTCCTAACAAATTAGAAGTCTCTTATCACCCCCAAAACATAGTTGTTTATCACTTAGTAGTTAATTTCCGTAATTGTTTCATCATCTAGTAAATATCGTTTATTTAGTCATTAACTGTCACTATTTGATTGTTTGTTTGGTCATTAACTGTCACTATTTGGTAGTACATTTAGTCGTTTATTTGGTCCTTGGATGCCACTATTTTAGTAGTACATTTGCTATTTCAATCAGTCATTAATTGTTGTCATTTTGTAGTACATTTAGCAGTTTATTTAGTCATTATGTTTTTTTATCATTTTTACTCTTATATTTAGTTGCATTATAAAGCATTATGGAAATAGTATATTTTGTATCCGTATTGTTTTATATTCATTTTACTTTTGCTCTTCATTATTATTCAATATAACTATATGAAGTGAATAATTATAAAATATCATGAATTTGTATAGTTATGCCACTATTCAATATTGGTGCAAATCTAATATAAAGAGATTAAATTTATATAAACATCTAAAATTAAGTCTAAACATATATAATTTAAACCACTTAAATATTAGTTAGATATAAAATTGATAAAAAGTCAAATAATACAATATTTAAGTTTTGAATTGAACATCGGCACTAATACATTATCATTGATCTATTAATCCATGACAAAAATTGTCTCTACACTCTCAACAATATCAAGCTTTCTAATGTCAAGTACTCGAAAATCTTCTACATCAATGACTTTTTCAAATATTTCAATAACCATTAAGTAAAGCTTCCTTCTTTCTTCAAATGTTTGCATCTATCTAATTTATCTTTAGGCAGGAGATATATTTATATCCTAAAGTTTACATAAAAAATACATACATAAATATTAGAAATTTTTTATTATAAGTATTCTAAAAATATACAAATAATTGCATTGAAATTTTCTCAAATTCTAGGTATCAATATTACACAAGATGATATCAGAATCACCTTCTCGTGTTTAAGATTACTGAAAAAATGGTGTTCACCTTTCAAAGTTTGACAACTCTATACATGTGACATGAACTTTTAATGCCCCTCAATTAAATAGTATTCAAAGGTATTACCGACAATAATTTCCTTTAATAAAGTAAAGCACCCTACAAGTTCAATTTTTTTTAATTTTTTAATCAACATTCCAAGTGCCATAGGGTAATAATAGCGATGGCCCGTCGTTTCAAATTAAAAAAAGAGAAAACTTTTGAACTTGTAGTCACCAAATTTTCAAGTGCTATAGGGCTAAAATTTTAAAACTATAGCACTTGTTGTTCAAACCAATTAAATCACCAAAAGTCACCAAATTTGTTCAACCGATCAAAAATCAATGTTCAAACCAATTCTGTAATTTCGAATCCAATTCTGTATACGGTTTTTCCTTTATATCGGATTAGGTTATGAGATGGGAGAGAAAGCATTAAATACCCATTTGATTTTTTTCCTTTATACGTATTTTTTGGTTTACATTTTAAATTTGTAGGTAGATTTTTAAAATTTTCAAAAAATTGTAGGTTTTTAATAGGTTTTGTTTTGAATTTTTTTTAACTTTTTAAAATTTTTTGGGAATTTTTTTAACTTTTTATAATTTTTTTGGAATTTTTTTAAACTTATTTTATTATAAATTTTATAATTTTATGAAAATATTTAAACTTTTTTATTTGCT
Organism: Larix kaempferi; assembly: GCA_027924585.1. Lineage (NCBI taxonomy): Eukaryota > Viridiplantae > Streptophyta > Pinopsida > Pinales > Pinaceae > Larix > Larix kaempferi. The sequence continues at coordinate 1,755,273 of BSBM01000706.1, forward strand.
TTTTCATTTTGTTTATTTGTTTATTTGTTTATTTGTTTATTTGTTTATTTATTTATTAATTTGTTGTTTCACTTTTTTTAAATTTCATTTTTAGAAGTGTTTGTTAGTTTTTGTTTGTTTGTTTTCTTTAATGGTTTTTGTTTGTTTTCTTTAATGGTTTTTGTTTTGTTTTTTATTTGCATTTTTATTTTTATTTTTTAAAATTGTTCTAGGAAAACGTAACTTGACAAATTTTTTGAGTCATAGATTGATTTTGGTCTTTGTGTTAGCATTGACGTTAACTGTTAAGACGACAATGTGGATCAAGTTGTAATTTTACTCTTCGATTTGGGGTTGATTGCAAGGGCACTTGACAGGGTTTCAAAAAGTTTTAAATTTAGCCCATGAAAAAAAAGGGTGCTACCCGTAGCACCACTTTTCAAAATGGAGGTAAAAATAGCTACTAAACGTGACCTCCAAAAAACTGAGAACTTGTGCTTGTTCTCATTCTATAGTATATTAGGTTTTATAGGTAAGAAATACTACAAATTCATGCTCATGTAGATGTTATTTAGTTGTACTTGTTATCCCATGACTAAATTAGTCGTTTATTTTAGTCACTTTTAGTTGTGATCACTTAAAATTGCTCAAACTTTGTAGTATTTCTCTTTAAAACACTTTGGTGGCTAAATTATTTGGTGGTTTAGTCGTTAATTACTCATGGTGACTAACTTTTCGGTTTGCCTTGCCATTAATTACCCATTTTTCTACTAGTGTAAGAACTATTCATGGGATTATAAATCTCAAAACGACTACCATATCTAACTTATAAGTTAAATATTCCCTATGTAGGGCTTGTGTGTTGACAAGGTCAAGGACTACCTACTTTTAATAAGTTGTTTGGGTTCAATATATATGCCCAAAATTTTGTTAGTGATGATCGCAACCAAATTAGAATTGGATCTCCTTCTATATAGATGTTGATGCTACACAACATTATAAGTCTCATACTCATCTTCCAAGTGTAGTGTTAGTGCAAGCTATATAAGATCTTTGTGAAACCTATAGTTCACCTCCAATGCTATAGTAGTAAGGTTTTTTATAAATACCCTCAAAGGGCTTGTGAATGTTAGTTTGTATCTTGGTCTAGCAAAAATTACCAATGTCCCATGGAATTCTATCAAAGTAATTGAGCCTATGAATTTACTTGTTCATAGATGGTTTCTCATGCCTTGAGTATATACACGATGCTTGACTATCCACCTTGAATAGGTTGTTTAGATTCAATAGCCTCATGCGGCATGTGAATGTTTTGTATCTTAGTCTAGCCATTGAGTCAAACAAGGTCTAGGAAGAGATATAGAGAGCATTTTTGAAAAGGTTTTAGAAACTTAAAAAGTCTCATGCTCTTTTAACAAGTTAACTATGAAACTATCAAATAGTTTAATGTTCATTTTCAAGTTTCTTGTAATAAGCTCAATGCTAAAGCTCGTTATTGCCTACCATTGCAGTCATATATTATTATTAAACGTATAAGATGAACATAAAAATATCCATTGTTGTATAAAATGAAAATAAGGTAATGGATTTGCAATTGCCATAAAATTTTAATCCCTTCAGTGGGAATAGTGCCTCCTTCATTAAATGTTGATACAAGTCCTAGGGCGTCGGGCATATTCATTAAGAGCATTGCGGCATTACCAATTTCTTTATAAATGGACCATGAATTGGTCCCAATGAAGGGATTAAAAATCCATTGTAATTATTAATCCATCAACATATTTTCATTTTATACAACTCATAATATGTTTATGTTGACCTTATCTATCTAATCATAATATATGATTGCAATGCTAGGGACTAACTTGTTCTTACTAGCCTCCTAGACACCTACTTCCTTGTCAGCTACCACTTGAAGAGCATGATTGGAAATGAAATTTTTGCGGCAAAGCAAACCATAGGTGCTAAAGGGCATCATTTTAGTTCAACCATTTGACCAAAATTAGACAATTTAATCAGTCTCTTTCAACTCTTTGTTGAAAGCACATGGCTTAAATGTAACTCTTGTCTTGTTATGTAGCCAAGGTTTTTATCTAATGTTTGTCTTAAAATACAGATTACAGAAATGGAATGAAGGGAACTGGAAACGTTTTTTTTTTGTAAGAAAGTACCCACGGGGATTTGAACTTGTGACCTTCCATTTGCAACTTCTCATCTTAATAACTCATTACCAATTGCTCTACCCACTATGAGTGGGAATTGAAAACATTTATCCATGTTTGAATATATGCATATTAATTTTATCTTGCTAACATATCATTGTTTATGTTATAGTTTGTCTATGGGAAAGACAATGACCATGCGTAGGTCAAATAATATACGACCATTTATATGTTATTTATGATCAATGTTTATTGATGTCCTAATTCAATGTTTATCGTTGTTTATCGATGTTATGTGTTTCGATCCTTTACAGGATCCCAAAGAAAGCAATCAAAGAATACAATTCTTGATTTGAAGAATATAACAATTCAATGTATGTAATTTTTAAAATTGGATTCAATCAGTGCATTAATGAATTCAAGTGCCTGATATAGAGTTGTCTCCTTCTTAAGAACAAATGCCCAGACATTGGGAGTAACAAATATGCATATGCTATTGGAGCCTCTATTCCTATTGCACCTACAACTAATTCCTTTACTCTTGGTATCGCTTCGAATATCCCTCATTTTGCACCTAGTGTTGGTGTCATCTAATCTACTAGAGGCCCAACTATGACTACCACTACCCATACTCATGTGCCTCCTTCATTAGATGTTGATACGAATCATAGGACACCGTACATAGTTGTCAAGAGAACTAAGGAGTTACCCATTTCTTTGCATATGGACCATGAACTTGTTCTAGTGAAGGGATAAAAACTCCCTGGTAATTACTAATCCATCAACATATTTTCATTTATACAATGAACAATATTTTTATGTTGATGTTATCTTTCTAGTCATAATATATGATTGCAATGCCAAAGAATAACTTGTTCTATCAAGCATTGCAAGAAAAAAAAAACGAATTTGAACCCCAAATGTAGTAGTGGCAATTTGCACAAACAAGTATGGAAACTCTTGAGACTAATTGGAAGAATGATGGCGAATGACTAAATGGACCTCTAATTCAATTTCCCACATTTTATATGCATGTTTCCAACTTGTCATTTGTCTCTTCAAAATGTGGTCACTTTTCACTCCTTTAATTCTAACTTAGAATAATCAAGTAATAATTAAATAAATCAATCCCCATAAATTTGGGTTTAGGGAGTTTAGATTAAATTCCTAACCAAGGTTGACAAATGAGGCTAAAGACTTGGGTTAATACTAACTAGAGCCATCTCCCCTCAACCCCATTCACTTTCCCAATTGTAAAATCATAACCCACTATCTCTCCTTTGTCCTTGTTCATTTGCATATATGAAAGATTTTTATTATATTATTAATAAATTCACATCATTACTATATATTTAGTTATCGTAGACCATTTAGTTTGACTTCTATCTACATGAAATTGTAGACCATTTGGTTTGACTTCTACCTACTTCATGAAATCGTACATGTGTACATTTATAATAAAAAATGAAATATTACAACCTTTGGAGGGATGGTACCAGCGATCAAAATTGAACCCATCAGAGCCCTTCCAAAGGCTTCTGACCCATCCCTGAAGTGCTAAATGAAAAATGCCCGTAAAAAAAAATTTAAAAACTTAATTTCACCCTGCAAAATAAGAAGGGGAAAATAAATTAAAATCTTTCAAATGAAGGGTAATTTTTGTAATATCCCGTCATGGTTTTTATTCACGGTGTAAGGGCAATATAAATATAAAGGTAGATCGTATATCTACCCAGTACCCATCCACTGCCCAGCGGCCATGATGCCATCACCGAATTTACTGATTCACCAGAGGCTCGCCGCTCAAGACTTAAGCATATCTAATCATAGATCTTTCTGGCCGGAATCTTGTGTCTTGAGCCTTGTGAAACTGTGTGTCTTAATTAATTTGAGCTCATTCCCGCCATTGAGTTGCTAACTTGATACTCTATTTAAACTTGCTGAACCCGTCAGGCCTCGATGTGTTAATTCCCTGAATCCTCTTTTATTCTTTCTATTATGGTAGAGCCAGGGGTGAGCGTAGACCTGTAGTATTCTCAGCTCGTGGTAATTTCCCATCTTGTTCCCACTTCCCAGTAGTCCTATCGAGGTGGAGTTATAGATCGAGGGTCGACTGTCGAGACTCGAGGGTATAGGTTGTTCGGCATGTTGAAATCAAGTTTAGCATCCTGGTGCTGGTACTTGTCCAGCATATAGGTGGTCCGTGGTAGAGGGGCGAAGCCGTGCAGGTATGGTGCGGCAGACAAAAGTGGCGATTGTCTTATATTTTGTATGTATTTAGTCTTTTTTGAAAAACTCCAATAACTTGTTGGAGTGTCTTGTCTGACTGCTCCTATGCTGTTCTTCTTTGGCGGGTTGCAAATTTTGTTTGGCTGCCTTGGGGAGGCAATTTTTGTTTGTTGCTGGGCTATGGTTACTGGTCCTCCGAGTTTCCAGTTTCTTGTGATTATCACCCTTTTGGGTTGGTCTCTTGGCCCCTATTGGGTGTTTGTGGCAGTTTCTTCGCAGCTCTCAAATGGCCGGATTGCTTTTGAGAAAAGAAATGGGAGGCCGACTTTGAATAAGGCACGGATCACGTTACAGAATGGGAACTTACAATGGTGAACTTAAAGGGGAAGTAAAGGTGTAAGTGTCCATTTGCCTTCTTCATCATTCTTGTGCATTTTCTTAAATGCAATGCAGGTTTCAATTGATTTTACATGCTTTCACTTAAATTAAATCATGATTGTTATTGCATTACATGTTATAGTTGCTTTAAATCCTTGATTCCTTGTCACAACATCGTCGGCTGGCTGCTGCTAGCAAGGTAACTTTTCTCTGCAAATTTTCAATGGTTTATTTTTGGCTGCTAAAATAATGGTTAAATTGTAATTCTCTGAATTAATTCAAAGTTTAATAATTATCTAAATTATTTAGAATTATATTATAAATTTCAATTAACTTTAATATGTTAACAAATATGCATTTTCGAAGTTTAAGTTATGCGGTTATGCACCTTCAAAAATATGCATTTCAAAGTTTGCCAATTATTACGTTTGGGTATAAAAATTCAATACAATAAATATTATTTGAATATTTACAATTATAATATATATTTCTTCACTAAACAAGTTTAATAATTATTTAAATTTTTTATGGTTATATTGTAAATTTTTCTTAACTTTCATATAGTGCATTTTCCAGGTTTTTATAATTAAATAGATTGATATAAAATAAAAAAATTGTAATTTTCATATAATAATTCAATACACAAATTTGTGATGTACAAATTTATTTATGTTAAACATTTTGTTTAAATTTATGTTAATTATTTGTTGAATGTCTTCTAATTATATACAATAAAAAATATGCATTTCAAAGTTTATCAATTATGTAAATTGATATAACAAATTCAAATTTCATTTTCACAATACATAAGTTTGCCACTTCTGCAATAATATAAGTTTGTCAATTATACAATAATTTTAGTAATATGCTTTTATGTAAATTGATACAACAATGTCAAATGGTAATTGTGTACATTAATTCAATACAGTAATATTCAAAGATTTTATTTAAATTCATATTTTTAAGTTAAAAAATTACAATAATGTTTTTTATATTTTGTAATACTAAATTTATATGATATTTTAGTACTTCACTTTTATTAATATTATGAATTATGATTTGGGTTAAAATTATAAATCTAATTATTTATTTAATGTTCAAAACATATCAATTAAAGTGCCAACAACTTCATTCAAAGCCAAGTTATAATTTTTTAATATACTTTTATTCAATATTCAAAACATAGTTTTTGAATAATGATATGTTTCATAAATTAGTGTTTTTACATTTTTTTAAGTTGATAAAAAATATAAGAGTTATTAAAAATTTTTTTAACCAATTAATTATGTTTTATTTTTATTTTCCTTGGATGTTTTATTTTTATTTTAATAGCAATAAAGAATTATAAAATTTTAGATATCAACTTATTATTAATTATCTTGAATTAAGTTTTATTTCATTTATATATAAAGAAATGTTGAAATTATAGAAGCAAAATTTCAGTGGTTTAAATACTAATGAATATGTGAAAATAATATTAAGTATTTCAATTGTTTTATTGTAAAACTATGTCTTTATATATATGTTTGTGCATTTACTTATGTTAATGTTTGAATTGTTTAAATAGGTGTAAATCGAGAAAATGGCTCCCATTGGTCGTCCTAAGAAGGATAAAAAACAATTATCAATTGTTGATGCATTTGGTATCCCACAGCAATCTAATCAACCATATTTCCAAAATGAAGTTACTGATTATCCACCTGAAGATGATGAATTAGATAATGCAGAACTTGTTGAAGGAGAACAACCATCAAGGAAATGCAAAAGAACATTCAAATCTAAATGGAAGACAAGATTTCCATGGGCTTATGTTATTAAAGATTGTAATGGCAATGAAAGGATAAAATGTTCATGGTGTGTTAAATTTAAGAGAGACACTCCATTTGCTAAAGATGGAAGTACCACTCTTCAAGTTAGTGGTCTAAATGACCATGCAAATTCAGAAGCTCATAAATTTTCTTTGCAACTTTTGGAGGGAGAAACCAAAAGAAGTAATCTCCCAATTACCAAGCATATAGAACTAATGGTAGATGCTGAGAAGGAGAGAATCATATCAGTGATTGAAAACATGTATTTTGTTGCTATACATGATTTACCTTTAGAAACATATAAGTCAATTTGTGACTTGAATAGGTATAAATGCACTCCACACATGCCTCTAACAGATGAATACTCTGCATACACAAATACATCATCTGGGAAGGAGTTTCTACAAGCTGCTAAGGAGGTATATTGGAAAAAGTTAAAAGATGATATTTTCCATAGCCCATTTTATTCTATTTTAGTTGATGAAAGCACTGATCGAACCATGGACCAACATTTGATTGTTTATATTACATATTTGACAAATGAAGGAAGAGGCAAATGTGTAACAAAATTCATACGCTTGCTTCAAATAAAGGATGGAACAGCTCAATCTATGTATGATGCAGTGAGAACACTTTTAGTAGAGATGGATCTATCTTTGATGAAGTTAGTTGGATTTGGCTCTGATGGGGCATCCTCCATGAGGGGTATTTGTGAAGGTTTATCTACTAAGCTTCGCTGTGATGCTCCTCATCTAATAGATATCCATTGCATAGCTCATAGAGAAGCATTATCAGCAAATGATGCTTCATCTCATTTTTTAGAGTTGCAATATATTGACAAATTTGCAAACAAAGTTTATTCATGGCTTGGAAAATCTGCTAAAAGACATGGAGAATTGAAAGAGCTAATGGAATCATTTCAAATCACCAAGTTAGAGGCGCTACAAATCCATCAAATTAGGTGGCTCTCTAGAGGAAAGGTCATGGAAAGACTTGTTAAACTCATGCCTGCTTTGTTAAAATATTGGGAGTTAGGGGGAAAAAAAATGTATGAGTTGGCAACAATATTTCAAGTACAATTTTGCATCCATTTACTTGCAGATGTGCTTATTGAATTAAATAAGTTGAACCAAAAATTCCAAGAGGATCATGTTGACATTACCTCCATCGGCACTACTTTAGATGTTACTATTAACATGCTTCGTAAACGGTTTTTAGGAAGCATATTTGGGGTAGGTGCAATGCAAATATCCTCTTTTTTAATTAAAGCACAAGGAGGAACTCTTGAGTTTGCAGATAGCACAGGTATGGTACATTCACATCGACTAAGGTTTGAAAATTTTCCAAAGATGCAAACATCAGGGACACTAGATGATTGCATAAATTTGGGAAAATGCTTCATTATGAAGGTGATTGAATCTCTAGATAGGAGGTTCACAGATTTACCTATATTTAATGCTGCTAAGTTTTTTAGTCCTCGTTATTATTATGAAGAGATGGATGATAGAGACTCTCAAACAAAAAGATGGTTGGAATTTTTGTGTGAAAAAATTGGTGTTGGGGACTCACCTATTGTGGATATTGTCAAATGTTTGGGTGAAATGGATGAATTTGTTTGTACTATTTATAAAGCATACCCCAAAAAACACATGTTTGGAGCATGGGATCTATGTGGAGATGAGCCCGAATGGTTTGAAGGATTTCCCTCTTTGATGCAATTATGTCAAGTTATTCTTGTTATTCCAGCAAGTACAACAGTGTGTGAAAGAGGCTTCTCAAAATTACACAGGATAAAAAATGATGATAGATCAAGACTTTCAATGGAGACATTGGATATGTTAATGTTTCTCTCTCTTAGTGCACCTCATGATCTGAATGAGGTAGATTGGAATGCTATTTATGATGTATGGAAACAAATGAAAGCTAGAAATCCTCTTCCATTGGGAAAATAGTTTCATGCTTTCAATGATGTAGCTTCAAATACTTTTGAAAAATATCAACTGAATGGAAGAAGAAATATGTTTGCTTACTATTTTGACTTGAATGTGTTCAATTATGTAAAATTTACAAACATAATAATTTAGTGGATACCACAATTTTGAAAGAAAATTTTGTTTATTTATTAATTTTTTTTTATATAATTATTGTTTAGTTTTTTTATTGTAAAAAGACAATTTTATTTTAGTTTTATTTTTTAAGAAGGATTTACTTAATTCATACTTGTCAATAGAAGTACAACTATTTGTATAACCCTTCATCATTGAAGGGTTGGATGATTATATGCCCTTCAGTTTGAAAGTAAGACCAGCCCTTCAAATTTGATCACAGGATGGTACCATGCTGAAGCAATTGATAGTAAGAGACGTCTTCTTCAATCAATAATGAGTAGGGCATAGTAGAATGAGTTTGAAATAAGAGGCCAAAGTGGAAATGTCACCATTAGAAGAGACACATCTTTCACTTTCATGCCACGTGCCAGGTTTGTATAGTGTGATAGCTTATTGATTGTGACCTCTTTTTAAATTCGAAACCTCTACACCATAGGCCCGGATGAACTGAGGGAGGCCAAGAGATTCTATTCATCATCTAAGCTCTCTATGTACAGAATCCCTCCCGGAGAAGGATCATATTCTTTGATCTCCCATGATGGGATGGTCAGACATTCCCTTAATGGTGTCAGTGAGGGTGGAAAATGGGCATCTGCCACCAACCACGTGTCATAACTTGATAGTGAGTGGGAATGCTCCTCTAGCACGATCTTTCACCTAATAGCCTCCTATTATCTTTACAACCTTCTCGTAGCTATGAGAGCATGTATAGTCATGAGGAAGGCCCTCCAAACGTAACCCATTGCTGACATTCCCTTCGTAGAAGCTTTATTTTATACATGGACATGTCAAAATGATATTGACAACTTCCCTAGCAAGGGGCTACTTCTACCTCCATGTTGTAGGGCCATTCCGTTTGGTGGAGAATTGTATCGGAAAAAAGCCCATGTCTTGTCAAGTGCCCTCCAATCACGGGTAGGAGGGGCCGCATGAGATGACAAGAGTGTTAGTTGGCGTAGTCAAAGACTCAAAAGGAGGTATGACATTGTCCTTACCGATGAGATGTGCTCTTAGTGGATTGGGGGTTGATCAAATAATGCTCTAAAGCAACTCCACTCTACTCTAAAGACATGACCCACACTAGAGCTAACATATGCCATTTGTCATTCGTGAGTGGAAGCGTGTCGAGGAGGTTGCGTAGTTGCTAAGGTAATGTTGTGAGAAGGGGGTCTACCCTCCACCATCCCTATGTTATGGTCTAGCAATTTGGCTTTTTTGAGGAGGCTTGACATTTTGACTCTACGATGCAAGATTCCCACCTACCTCTTCAAAGCTTTTAATTTTGTTTACCATTCCTCAACTTTTTTTTTTACCATGGAAATCCTTCTTTTTTTTTACCATGGAAATCCTCAGCTATTAACGATCGCCTATTAGAGGGATTATCTGGGCGACCGCTTTAACTGATGATTAGGGTGAAAACCATGGTCTAAGCCCAACCTTAGTGTTGGCATAGAAGAGCATTCCTCCAGTGAAAGTTGACTGTCATCGTGTAGGACATGAGGATTTGTAAGGTCAAATTGTCCCACCTGCAAGGTTGATACCTGAGTCTCCATCGAGTCAGCCATAAGACCCTACTGCTAGCTTCTAACCTCAAACCCTTATCATTCATAAACCTAAAGTGAATACTTATTTTTTTGTTATTTATTATTCAGATTTTGTAAACCTAAGATGAATAATTATTTTTCTGTTTGGACCATGGACGATAGGACCTATGGGCCCCCACCCCACCACCACTCCATCATATACTGTTACATTACTACATCTTTATACAAATCATAGTGTATAAATGGTGCTTAACCAGCATAGATCCATCTTAAACCTGTATCTATCAAGCACCGAGAGGGATCCAATTTCTTGAGGTGTATTTCGTTTTTTAAATTTAAACTCAAGAAATTTGATCTCTCTTGATTGATAGATCCGGGTTTAAGTTTTAAGTTTTTATTTTATAAACGAACATCTATTTTTTAATTACTTTTCATAATATTTTATTTTATGAACCAACATAGATTTTTTTTAAATACTTTCCATAATTTAATTTTTTATTTATGAACCGACATGAATTTTTTAAATTATTTTGTTAGTAACAAATGTTACATCACGATGTAACGTTACATCACACACATTACAACAGCTCCCCCATATTGAGTTGTAGAGCACCTCATTTCACTCGGTGCAATGAGCTTTTTAATTTTTTATTATTACTTACATTCCATATATTATTATTATTATTATATTTTAATAATTCATGTATTTGGTTTTTAATAAAAATACAGAAACAAAATACTTATGCATAAATAGATTCAATACTCTCAAACTTTTATTGTATCTAGATTGTACAATTTCATAATTATATATTTACAATTTAATAATTTTTCTCAAATTTTAACTAAATTTTAGAAAAAAAATGATTAGAAAAATATAATAAAAAATCTAAATCTTAACTTATTAAAAAATATGATTAAAAAAAAATCCAAATCCTAACCTATCCTGATTAATTAAAAAAAACATTTAATAAATTTTTCTTAATATCTTCCATATTTTAATCTTATTTCAACCTCCACCCCTTGTAATCAGATACTACTTGTAATTATAAAGTTATTATTTATACATACCAGCAATCATACACATTTATAAAAACTCAACAATCAGAGTGATCATCCTAACATAAAACAGTACATTCTTGTTATGGTGGGCGAAATGGCAATACTCCTTTTTGGGAGGGAATAGACAACTTATATGCTAAAATATATACAAATATATTTGGGCGTATACAAATAAAGGTAATTTAAAAATAATTTTTATAAATTATTATCTTAAATTTATTTAAATTTTAATTTTATCACGGTAATATTTTTTTTAAAGTTATAAACATTTGCTTAAAGTTTTCTACTTAAAATATATAATTATTTAATAAATTTGAAATTAAAATAAAAAAAAATTAATTTTTATTTTTTTTATTTCATTATTAAATGAGATTAATGCAATTCAATTTTTTTCTTATATATTATGAAAATGAAGCCATGTTAAAATATCATACTTTCTATAAATAAAGGTAACATGTTAAATTAAGATACTATGTTGATTTTTGTATCGAGAGTAACTAGATGCTTACAACTTAGTGTGGAGAAGATGTTGTCATGTTTGTTGAATTAGTCACTTTACGTAATGCAATTAAAAAGTAATTAAAATTTTTCATGTCGACTCATAATAAAAAAATTAAAACCAACATAGATCCATCTTAAAACCAGATCTATTTATCACGGAGAGGGATCCAATTTCTTAAGGGGTAAATTTTTTCTTGATCTATTCAAAAATTAAGATAAAATAAAATTACACCTCAAGAAATTGGATCCCTCTCGATACTGAATAGATATGGATTTAAAATGGATCTATTCTAATAAATAATCATTACATGTATTAATCCTAACATCGACAATCATTTGTTTGATAATAATTTATTTATTTTTCAACATAGTTCTTTGATAACTTAGTTAGTTCTAGTAACCATCTTTATTTATTTGAGGCCTTTCTTTTTCTTTTCTTTTCTAAAAGCAAAATTATGTAGATAGTGATGTAGAGCATTATTTGGGGAAATTATAATAAGTTTCATTATAATGAATTTGACGTAGAGCATTACTTATTCATACTATAAAAAATAAAAAATCACTTCGATGATAGCAAAGGAAGGGAGGATGTAAAAAATGACCTTAACCTTTACAAGAAAACTTCCCTACATATTTATTCTTTATATAATATTTTTCAAAATTATATATATTTCAATTATCTCTTGAACCAAAATATGAAGAAAAAAAAAAGAATAAACCACTAATCTTGAGCATTATAAATACCCTTTTCACATATGCTTATGTGTCTAATGTTTTTGGTAATATATAGAGAAAGAGAAGCTCAACAAAATTGAGAATCCACTATAATTTTCAGCTACAAACGAAAGTCTTAAGAGATAACGCTAATTAGGGACCAAAGGCAACTGATAGTAAGACTTGTTGAGAGCCTTTGGGAAGAACCATAAAATTTCCAAGTGAGATGGTAAGGTTACATCTTATGTGTCTATTATTTGACCAACACTGTGAACATAAATTGATTATGCATTCAACAATTGGACATACATGTTGTGAAGTCAAATATGGACTTCAGAGTGTGTGCATTCATTGAGATAAATGCACAATTGACATGATGAATGTCTATGCAATTAGCATTAAAGACCCATGTTATATTTTTTTTTTGTAATTTGAATTGATTTTCCTCCACAAATGATGTTAAGAAACTTTTCTATCCCATAAATTGATTTTGGAAGGAAAACATTATCAACTAAAGAATATGAACATATGATAACACGACATTGAGCATTTGCAATGAAGATTGGACATTATTTAAAATACAAAACTGAAATGTTGAAATTGATGATAAAAAGACCAGAGTTTCTTCTTAAGTCACCTGGTTGACTAATAGTATTAATAAAGAATGAAATTAACAAGAAGTTCCTGGCCATCAAAATGGCCCATTTTCCATATCGAGTGTCTTATTAGAGAAAGAAAAGCTTGGTAAAATTTGGAATCCATTGTAATTTTCAGCTGCAAACTAGAGTCCTAAGTGATAAGGAAAATTGGGGGCCAAAGGCCACCAATAACAAGACTTATTGAGAGCCTTTGGAAAGAACTATAAAATTTGCAACATGGTAAGGTTGCATCCTTGTGTTTGTTTTCTGAAAAACATTGTGAAGTTAAGTTGATTGTATGTTCATGTATTGGACGCATGTGATGCAAAGTCAAATGCTAGTTTCACAGTGTGTGCATTCGATGGGTTGAATGCATAATCGATATGACCAATGTCTATATAAATCTTTATACATTAAATAATAATGAAATACAATTTTATTTTATTTTTAAAGGAAGGAAACCAATAAGAATATTTTGAATAATTCTGGCCATACTATTGACAACTTCCAGGGAACTTTCATATCATAATGATTGGTAGCCCTATCAAGATCCATGTTATATTGTTTTTCACATTTTGATTTGATTTCCCTCACAAATAATGTGGAGAAACATTGCTATCACAGAAATTGATTCAAAAAAGAGGATATTATCAATTTAAGAATATAAACATTAATAAGTCAGTAATGAGTAATGAGAACTTGAAGTAAAGATTGGATGTCGATTTAAAATACAAAACCGGTATATTGGATGTGATAATAAAAAGACAAGAGTTTCTTATGAAGTCACTTAGTTAACAAATAAATTTAATAGAGAGTGAATGCGAAAATCTGATGACCATTCAAATAGCCCATTTGCAATAATCAATTTTCTTCATTATTTCACCCATTTTTAATACCACAACTTACTATTCAAATAGCCCATTTGCAATAATCAATTTTCTTCATTATTTCACTAGTTTGTAATATCACTAACATACCAAATTGTTTTAACATTGAAGGGAAATCTAATGAAATAATCATTTTTCTTCCTTATTTCACCAATTTTTAATATCACAACATACTAAACTAAGGGGAATATTTCTTTGTAACAATCATTTATTATTTCTTGCATGCCACATGCAACATAATAGGAACAAAATATTAACATATATTCACCTATCATATTCTTTGCATTTTCATGATTACACATTATCAATCATAATTCTTACCACCAATCGTGATTCATGAAATCTTGCAAATAAAATGTAAAGTAAATCATTACTTACCTTTGAGCGTTTCAGCTCAACTTATCTGTATAAATGCTTTTATAATCAACGTTCCTCCTTGATCATGTCATCCGTCGAAGTTAAGATTACTTCGTGAAATGTTAGTATAAAGAGAAATTTATTTGCTTCAATTGCTCGACAATTGCATGCTTGTTCAATTAGCTTAAGCATCCTCTTTATTCCATTCCAATGTAAACTCTTCAACATCCTTAATGTGAGCCTAAGGTCAAATCTGCTAAAAACATGTTAGTATTATAGTTACATATAGATTTACTTCAAATTAAGACTTATCATCTAAAAATTCTAATAACTTTTAGATGTAAAAAGATCCCATGCTCAATCAATCGCAACAAGATTATGATTCTTCTTTTCCAATAATCAAAACTCCTACTATTAACAATACCTTTTAACTTGGTGCACATCAATCTTTATTCGAAAATATAACAACCTTAGAATCATATGCATAATAAAATTATTTAAGCTTCTAGGAATCACTGCTTACCATACATTTTAAGGCCTTTCCTTAAAATTCTAATATCGATAAGAAATTCTAAATTGAAATACCATTGATGTTAAGTAATAACATTCTAATGTTTAACAAAATGACGATTTTTCGTAAGCAAGAATAATATTCAAACATAGCCGTCATCTTGTCACATGAACTTTGTCCATAACTTTTGACCTAATATGCCAATTTTATTCTGGCTATCAATACTCAAAGATAACAATTACTTAGGTGACTTCATACAAAAGAGAAATGAAAGTATTTTGACATATATTTTGCGACTACCAAAACTTAAGTAAAGCGATGTTCAAAGAATGCACCTAACAATTATGTAGCTATAATTTCTTACTCCCTAATTTAGACTAGTGTCAAAAGTATATATGATAGCTTTTCATGAACTGTTGTAGCAATTTATGCAATAATAACTAAGATATAGTTTTTGTAATTTCGCCTACCCAAACAAACTCACTTATTTGGAGTATACTAGTAATACTATATTCTAACCAAATAAAGCTCGTAAGTAGTGCGCCTAGTAATAAAATTTCAATAACTAAAATGTGGAATTAAATGATACTTTTACGAATTTTTGAATTTCAACTGAGCGTCATGTTCACAACATTTTTCATAATCCCTTGCACAAATATGGAAATTATTTCAACAAGTTACTACTTTTCATAACAATACCATACAACAATGTAAGTATTTGCATATAGCAAAAGAAAGACTCACAATAAAGGAAAACATACCCTACTCAAAATTTTGTAAGAAAAACAATGATGGAATACTTATCCTTTACCCTTTGAAGAACTTGGAGTTTACTCGAATAACATTTTCTCCCTTGTCCATTCCATTTCATGCATCCAAAACAAAACAACTTGAATAATTAGTTTATTGAGCCCAATAGGTCCACGTGTTTTAACCTATTAAGGCAGGGAAGACTTGCATGTTCATTGCTTATTAGTCACATTGTTCATACATGATAGATCAAGGTTATTAAATGCATGACGCATAATAAAACCCATGCAAGAGGTAACATATTAACCATGCGTCACATCGAAGAGGAAATTTAGATAGTCAGATTTCGGATATATTCTTTAGTACTCACATTAATGTATTAAACATTTAATTATGCCTAATTGGACTTTTATCATTATTGTGCATTTCATAAGAAGGTTATGAAGGGATTTGCTATAGTGGTAAAATGTCACGCGAGGTCGAATTCATTTGTATTTTTCGTTAACTAAATTGTTTTGGATTAAAAAAATTATCCATATGTATCATTGTTATTTAAACAAAATCATTGTATTTTTTATTTAATTTTGACTTTATCCATTTGTCTTCCTTAATCTACTGTAGTTGTTTTCAATAAAATAATTAATTATTAAAAATATATTTTAATATTATTTAAACAAAATTTATTAGATTAGAAGAGGTTTAATGTGTAACCATTTTGTCATTTTGACGGTTTTTTGCTAGAATCTGATGATTTTTTTTTTCTCTTACAACTTCATTTATTTTTTGGAATGCATAAATAGATTCAACACTCTCAAAAACCCTAATCAATCAAATTACACAAATTTGATAACTGTCATTTATAATTCGCAAAATTCATTGTCAAATTCTATAAAAAAACAAACCAGAAAAAAAAATGATGACAAAGACGTCATCTATTTAGACTACAGTATTGTTATACCCAATTTTGACATGATTTTTAATTTTTATTAGCTATTTAAATTAGACCGAAATTTAAAGTGAATGTTTAACTCACATTTAACCATGGAGACTAAAATTAATAAGCATATATACATGATATTACAGGCATCATGATATCTACTTCCAGTCAGTGATGAACAATAACTTGACCTCTATTAATAAAATAAAACAAATCCATAGTTTCATTTAATAACGGAAAGCCATGGTTTATGCAAGAGAATAACTCATCGCTTGCATAGTCTTTTTTAATAAAAGATTTATGACCAGCACAAATGACAGCTAGTAATCAAGATTTATGATTCCATAAATGAAAGCCATGTTTTAGACAAGAGGATAAACATTAAGGTGCGTAACATTTTTTAATTTAAGATTTATGTTTTCATAAAAAGTTTTCGTTAGCGGTTTGAATATTTTTCCCAAACATAATAATAACATTAAATCATTAAACCATTAGTTATAGGTCTTTATTAAGTAGGAAATGTTATAGTATGAGAATTCATATTGAGAGATTTAATACTCTAAAAAATGGAAACAATATATTGCCTAATATATAGGGGTCGAGTAATATTTTCAATATTAGGGGCATTTATAATTATGTATCTAGGCAGTTGAATAAGGTATTGAGAGGTTTGAATAGGTATTCTACTTTCGAATTTGATGTGAATCCAATTGTCTACGAAGTTAGATTAGTGTTTGAATAAGTATGATATGTGTGTGAAGGTAGTGTGAATTCGATTGTGTTTGGACTTAGAGAGGTGTTTAAGTAGATATGATATGTGAGTGAAGGTGGTGTGAAGTAAACTGTAATGATTATGTATGAGGTTGACCTCCGTTGATGGGGTTGCTCCCCATCTCGAAATATATGCTCTCATTAAGATTTCATATTTCACCCTACAAAATTTCTAGGGGTTATAAGAGTTGTTTCATGCCACCATACTAAGGGTAAAAATAAAAAAGGAGTATTAAAAATGTCATCGAAAAATGGATGCTTATAATATCTAGTGAAAATAATTTATTTATTTTAATTGGAAATTTTATTAGGAGGGAGTTCAATAAAAGGATTTTTTGAGGAATTCCTAAACATCTAATGAAATTAGGGGTATTCTTTAATATCATATGAACACATGTGCTATGTCATAGGTTTGGAGAGTGAAACCCCCGAGCCATCAGTAGCAAACATACTAAATTCAAATTGTATTTTCTCTAACAATAATACTAAAATTAAATTCTTTGTAGAGAGCATACTTAATTCAAACTGCAACAACAATGATAATTATTGGATTCAAATGAACCTTGTAACCAACAAAAATCATATTCCACTTGCCAACAAGAATTTATGGCTTATTACTTCAACAAAATCATAACCAACTAATCATATTTTCATTATTGTCGTTGCTCGGTTCAACAAATTATGACTAACTAATCATATTTGTGATATTTTGAACCAATGGATCTAGAAGCTAAATGAAGCAGTAATACAATTAACAATACAAATAAGAAAAAGGAAAACACTTAATGATCCAAACAATGTAGTCTTTAATAACCAATGAATTTTGAAAGAGGGCACATCAATGATTACTCCATCAATGAGATGAAAGCCTTCATATATAGGTAACTGATATAGGATTAATTACATGCATAAGAATAAAAGCTAGTGAAAATCAAGAGAAATATACCTGAATAGCTAAGTGCATCCTTGTGAAGTAGTTATGTTGGCCATGCATGAACAATAGGGAGTTAACTAGCCCAGAATAACCAAGTCAGCCATGTTATGTAGTTAACTAGGCCATGCATGTGCAATTAGATTTAACTGGTCCTTAGAACTAGTACCAACTAACATGCATTAAACCCTAAAATAGGGAGCAACTCATGTATGGGTTCCCTTATCCCTAAAAAATGGAAGAACTCCAATAGGAGTGCTCTTGTCCCTAGAAATAATGAAAAATATGTATGGACACCAACACCCCTATTAAGCCTAACTTAGGTGAGTATGATGCACACAAAAATCTGTCTTGGCAATATGAATCCATGTTAGGTTCCCAAGTACAAAAAAGTATCCCTAGAAAATGAGGAAAGAGGGAAAACCTAGTGGGAAGAACCCCCCCAAGAAGTGGATAGTGTTGATATCCAACCAGAAGAGTCAGAGGAGATAGAGAAGGGGAGCGTATCTTCCATTCACAACTATGGGTGCAAGGGAATCCACTACTTTTCATTGTTGATAGTGGTAGTGAAAAGAACCTCATCTTGGTCGAGGTTGTCAAAATATTAAATTTGTCGATGATGCCACACCCCCAACCATACACCATCGGTTGGATGAGCTAGGGACAAGACATCAACGCCAATCAATAATTCCACCTATCCTAGGGAATCAAGCCCTTCAAAGATGAGGTAATGTGTGATGTTTCCCCACTTGAAGTTCGTGATGTTATTTTAGGACAACCATATATGTGGAAATGTCATACTGTGTATGAGTCTAGACCTCGTAGTGTCATTACTACTCCGGGAAATTAAATATACAGGATACCAGAGACAATTCCCACTATTGCAGTGTCCCTCATCACAGCTACGCAGTGCAGGAAGGTAATCTCCTAGTGAGGTAAATTTTCTATCTTCATGATTTGCTCTAAAGGTGAATTAAATATCACAACAACATGCACCACCTCCACACGGGATCCCTCTACACAACAGAAACAAGTCGAGAAGATCGTAGAAGCATACAAAGTCATCTTCACCACACCTTCCAAGGTGCTAGTACATTGCCAAGTCAAGCATTCCATTGATTTGATACCCGAGGCACCTTTACATAACGAGCCAGTATATAGGCATTCCCTCATGGAAAATGAAGAAATCAAACATTAGATTCAAGAATTGATCCAGAAAGGGCATATTAGACCCAACTCCTCACCTTGTGGGAGTCCAATTATGTTGGTGCACAAGAAAGATGGGACATGACAACTCCGTATTGATTACAAAGATCTAAGCAAAATCACAGTCCAGAATCGGTATCCCATTCCCCAAATCGATGACCTTTTGGACCAGCTCAAGGGTGCCAAATATTTTAGTAATATTGATCTAAAGTATGGCTATCATTAGGTGCAGATTGAGTAGACCGATGTTTGGAAGATTTCCTTCAAATATCGGGAAGGCCTTTTTGATTGATTGGCCATGCCTTTTGGCTTGACTAATGCTCCAACAACCTTCATGAGGATGTTGGACAATATTCTCCAGTCATTCACCAATTATTTTGTGGTCATATATCTAGTTTCTATCCTTATCTACAACAGAGCTTGGGAAGAACATTTGTAGCATATCCACCGGGTCCTCAACACCCCACGATAGCACAAGTTACATGCTATCTAGAGAGGTGCTCATTTGGCATAGAGAGGGTTCAGTATCTCAGATACATTGTGGATTAACATGGTGTGCATGTGGATTTGGCCACTATCCAAGCCATTCACAATTGGCTAAGTCCGATAACTCTCATAGAGCTTCACAACTTCTTAGGACTTGCCAACTTCTATTACAGATTTGTGTTGGGATTCTCTAATATGGTCCCTTATCTAGGTGACCAAAGGGGGATCTAAGGCTAATTTTTTTTGGTCCAAACCACAACAACAAGCATTTGAGGAGCTAAAACAATGCTTATGTTCGACACCTGTCCTTACCTTACCAGATCTACAATATCCCTTTGAGATTGAGACAAATGATTCAGACTATGCTGTTGATGCAGTCCTTACTCAACATGGGGCCATCAAATGTCATATAATAGTGAGACTCTTTCAAATACAGTCTGCAAGTAGTACCCCACCTATGACAAGAAAATGTATTCCATTGTCCAATCCTACCACCAATGGAAAAATTACATCCTAGGAAAAGAGACGGTCATCCACACTAATCACAATTCCCTGCAGTTCATGCAAACCTAAGGAAAGTTATAGAATGATCGCTACAAAAATTGGTCCACCTACTTGTAGAAATTCCACTTGAACATTAAATATAAGAAGTGTAGCACCAATCGAGTCGTTGATTGCCTCAGTCGATCTCTAGTAGTGACATTGACCACGATGCTCAACTCTTGTGGCCATGAGACCTCTGGGTGGCCTCAACTATATGACAGTGATCCTGAATTTGCTCCCATCTATAAAACACTATGTGCATGCAAACTAGTGGTAGACTTTCATCTCTAGGAAATATTTATATGCCACCTGGGCCATCTATGTGTTCCATTAAGCAAGCGTGCAAAGTTGATTTGGGAATCCCATTACAGTCGGGTGGAAGGGCACTTTGGAACCGAAAAGATAGTAGTGGTATTGCAAAAGTATTTTTATTGTCCCAATCTCTGACAAGATGTCATTCGATATATCGGATCCTACTCCCAAGAGGCAGGGGTTGTACATCCCTCTTCCTACTCCCAATGGGGCATGGAAATACATCTCCATGGATTACATGTTAGGACTACCTTCAACCAAGCATGGTAATGACTATGTGTTTGTGGTCGTGGATCACCTCTCTAAGATGGCCATTCTGATAGCTTGCAAGAAGAGCATCTTCACCAAAGCCGTTGCTAAGCTCTTCTTCAAGTGTGTTTGGGTTCATTTAGGGATGCCAAAGAATATCATTTTATATTGGGATAGCAGGTTACTAAGCACCTTTTGGTCCATCCTATGGTCATTTCTGAATACCAAGCTCACAAAATCGACTACCTTCAACCCCCATACCGATGAACAAACAGAGGTAGTCAATTGGATGATTGTACATATTCTGAGAATGTACAATTCTAAACATCCCCGCACATGGGATGAGAGCCTTCCATATGTTTAGCATAGCTATAACAGAGCCCGTCATAGCTCTACCAACCACAACCCTTTTTAGGTGTGCCTTAGGTTCCAACCATTGGCCCCAATTGATGTAGTTCTTCCCATTTCATCCACACGGGAGGAATATTCCATGCTCATACTAAGGCTGATAAGGACACCATATTTGTTGAATAAATCCAACACATCTTCCAACATGACCATGATATTTTGGAAAAATCCAATACCAAGTACAAGCAATGACATGACCAGCATTGATTTCCACACAAGTTCCAAGTGGCGATAAGGTTTGGTTGCATTTACAGAAAGAAAGGCTCACAGTACCCCATTGAAATCTTCGTCCACTTTGATATGGTAGGTACACCATCACCAAGGAAATCAGTGAGAATGCCTTTAAATTAATCATTTCTCCATTCCTTGGCTTGCACCCAGTATTTAATGTGGATCTCCTTCGCCCATATTTTCCACCCTTGTTGGACACATCGAAGGTGGCAGAGCATTTGAAACCTATAGTGATTAACCATTACTACATCACTAGTACAAAATGAGAGATAAGTGACCAAAAAAATGACCAAAATATGCATATAAATGACCACTTCTGATTTGGCGATCACTGGTGGCTAATTTTTGGTCTCTTATCACGCGACCAAAAATGTGGTCATATTTAGTTTGGTCATTTATAGGTTCTCTTGTGGTTATTAATTTGTTCATTAATTGTCACAATTAATGATCAAATATACGACCAAATTAGCGACAAAAAACATGACCAAATTAATCACCACAGACAGGCTACAAATGACCAAACTAAAAGCAACCACTTTTTTGTTCGTGTGATAAGAGATCAGATATTAACCACCAAAAATGTCATTTGGTCGCTTATATGTGCATTTTGGTCGCTTATCGCTCATTTTTTGGTTACTTATCTCTCATTTTTTGGTCACTAATTTAGTCCTTTTTAGCCATTTTATATGTAAATATTCATTTATTTTTGTAGATAGGGTATGGAGGAATCGAACCACCAATCTACTACTTGTAAGGAAGGTGCTCTTCCATTGAGCTAGTACCCTTGAAGTCGTGTAATGTATTAAGAACCATGACATAGATTTATGGAAGCATTGCAATTGAATCTTGCCTCTAAATCTTAATTTTATCTTAAATGTTATTTGAATAGTTTATAATACTCGAGCATATTTAACTAAAGCAATGTTATGGAAATGCACACCATGTAGCATTGGGATCATCAGTCTCTTCACAAAAAGGAGGATAATGCTAAGGCACTAGAACTCACAAAAATCATGAAATGTAACTCTAGACAAATAAAGCAAAACATGACACCAATCTCAAAAAGCAAGAGGTACTTAGAAGGTAATCCAAATATGAGAACCCTTCTTCCTTAATTTCAACAGGAATTGTCCGTTGATGCATGTGTTCAAAGAGTATGATCAGCTTTCAATGGCCGATAGCACTCCACATTTCTTGAAAATATTTTGTATTCGAAGGTTTCTGGAGAGTGGCCTGAGGATGCTTTTTAAAATCATCAGATTGCATGCAGAAAGGGATTTGACCACATTTGATATCCAACTGTATTCACCTACATCAACATAAGCCAAGTGTGACATAAAGAAGGTGTTTTATATGGCATAAGTCAAACTCTTTCTGGAAAAGATATTTCTAAGACATTAAATCAAAACAAACGACCAAAATTAAATAACTAAACCAAATTGTCCTATGCATAGCAAAAAACACAATCAAGTTTACTTACATCCTAAGGGATTCTTTCTTGGGGTGAATATGCTTCTTCCTTGACTCTCCTTTGGCTACACTCCTCCAAGGTTGATAGTTTTTTTCACAACAGGGAGCTTTGCTCACTGCAAATGAACTTGTGCATTCCCATTTTTTGCAATGAATGGTAACTTTCTCTTTCTACAACTTCATGTACAGATCTCACCTCACTTGTTTAAACAAGGTTCTATTCTCATGTTCACTAATTCATATGTTCTCGTGATTCTCATAATTTCATGGTTCAGTTCCCATGGCTTCACATAGCCTCAAGAATCCCTTCACTCAGCTTCTCACAACAATTGTTGACGCAAAATCTATCGATAGGGGTTCACTTCGCACTATTGCCAACAAACACCAACCCAAACTCCCTTACACATCGGCTCGGAAAGGTGTAACCCTTTCCAGCAACACTTACGGAGCAAGTGCAGTCTCACCCGAGATGGATAAGGGGGCTGTAGGAACCAAGTTTTTGCAGTGGATTTGAGGATATGCTTTACACATACATCACTATCGCAGAAACCAGAGGTTATGTCCTTCACATCATACTACCAACTCATCATTCACACTTTAGGCCATTCGTAGATTCAACATATAATAAACATTCACAACAACATATTTATCCTACTCATTTGCATAAACAGTAATCATTAAACCCACAGAGTATTAAACATGTTGTAAACATTCGCATTCATCATCGCATACAGAAAGAGACAGGAATGGAACCATAATCGAACATCCTCATGCATTCATTAAAACCATGTGGAATGAACTTCGCAGAAACAGTCAATACACCATGTTGTGGATACAAAGCAGATAAAAAATATGGAAAGATTGATCAAAATTGGATCAGAACTTAGATTCCCTTAGGATTACAATCCTACTTCTACTTATATGCTACTATGCGGTTACGAAATGGTCCACATGACCAATTCTAACTAATTTAACTATTATTGCGCTTCCTCGAACTCCACGAATGGTCCTTCTTTCACGGGTTGTCCCTTTCGCACTTGTCGGATTCCATACTTAATGCAGACTTATCCCGTGCTAATAGGCCCCCAACACAAACTTATGGCTTGCCCTCGAGCCACCTCAGTTGGACACTTCTGGTTGGTTCAACTATTGTTGGAATTCATCGTATGCAGTTTTGATTTGGTCTGCAACTTCTTTCACTGATACTCTAATCCACATTCTCCTACCTGCTGCTTCGTTGGGTGGTCGCACCCTTTGTATCGTGCTTCCTCTAATTGCTCCTTAACCTATTTCATTACCGCTACCGCATGTGTTATGAGAGCTTCGGGCTTTGTGTGGATCTCATCCAAGTGTGCGGCCCGTCGTTGCTATCTCTCATGGGCATTTGTAACACGCTGCTTCATACTGTTCAAGTCTGATTCCTTTGTCATTCACATCATTGTGGGCATCGTCTTGAGCGATCCCTTAAAGGCCTCTAACTACTTTTCCGCTTTGCTGAGTTTTCCCTTCAACGTGGCCACTTGGTCATCCTTGACTATACTGTCCCAAAATTCTATGATGCCTACCGCAACTTGCTGTGCTTCCCGCTCCGTCTCCTGGATATCTATTACTGCCTCCTTGATCTCCATCTGTCGACTCTGAATCTGTTCTGGCAGTGTTCTGGGTGTCACTTTATCCCGGAGCTCTGCATTTTCCTTTTTAAGAACAATGATATCTACCCCTAACATGACGACTTTCGCTTCTGGGTCTACGTCTAGATCTAGCTCCGCCATTTCGCATGCCTTTGCAAGCGCTCTTTCTATTGTGGCTCGTTCCTCTATAGACTTCTCTTTCTTGGCTAATGCTACATCTTGCTCGTCTTGAATACGCTATATCGCCATCTCACTGGTTTGTAGTTTCTTCTTGTATTCGACCATCTTATTGTGCATCGCAGCCTCACGGTCGCGGATCTCTGTGCTTGCTGCAGCTTGGATTCAGTGCAACGTTAACATTGGGAGCAAATTGAAATCGACCATAACCTGGTTGTCCTTCTGAACCTCGAAGTCCAAGGTCTTATCACCTGTCAAGATGGCATGGTATTTGAGTTGGACTATCCGTTTTTGGTTGCCGACTTCTACCTCAACTCTGGGGGTCGACAAATTTCGCTAAATGTCCCCATGTGGTACGCTTGTGTTGATTATTGTGTTCGCCATTGTGGTTAGCAACTCCCCTATGTACTAGAATTGCTCACCTGAATACTATGTAATCTATTCGCGGTTATTTTCCACTATTACTGTAATGCTCTCAAGAATTCTGTTGACCTGCTGTGCAGTGAGCCCTTCCCATGTGCTACTACCAGCGTGATCCATCTGTTTCTTTTTCCTTAGCTCTTTTTGTTGTGTCTCCAGCTCTGAATCGGTCATGGTGTTAGCTGTTAAAGCTCCATTGTGGCTGGATTCCGCCGTGTGATCTTTTGCATCCTCCTCTTGTCCTGCGCCTTCCTTCTGGCTGTAGGATGCTATGTTGTCCCCGGCCTGGTTTGGTCGAATTGTTTCCTGCCCATTTGACATGTCCTTCTGATCAGTTGGGACCTTCCATTCCTCCGGCCATCTGGCGATAATGTCGTCGAGCTCAGCCTCGATGAGCTTGTACTGTGTCCACAACCATTGCTTCACCAGATCTTCTCGGGCTTGAAGGTAAATCGTTTGTTCCTCAACGGATAGTCGTGCGATGGATCGATACTTTGTTGCAGCTTGCTCTGGTATTTGCGGTATCATCCGTGCATCTATCCGCATCCTCTCCAACCATACATAAAATTGGAGAGTGTTGTCTCTCCGTCGTTCTTTATCAGTGGTTTCCCATAGATTATGGTATCGCGCATCATCGTATACCCAGGGTCCTTTGGGATCCATGCCCTGATAATCGTCGGGTTCCCTCCATGCTACTAATGCAATCAACAGGATGAGCCATGAATATGTAAATGGCCTCCCATACTCCTGTGCATCGTGCACATCTTCAGTTAACTCATGTAGTAGGAATTGGGACCAGTTCATCTGCTCTCCTACAAGACACCTTTCCGTAGCAGCGAAGACCCCTGAATTACATTCCTTGGGCCTATTCTTCTGTGTTACCTTGACTGCTAGTATCTTTGCCCCGACTCTGACGACCTGATTGTACTTTGCTATCAACTAGTCTGCTTGTTTCTTGTCGTTGTCCTTCCCCTAGAAAAATTGGGAAGGGTCATATCTGTCTTTAGGCAGCCCGATGATTCTTTTTATTAAGTCCATTGTGACAGGAATCTTCTCATGCAACCAGAGAAACCCACCATGAAAACATGCAATGAGTTATTTGACGCATGCATTGACCTGCGGAAATCGTCTAAAGTGCAACATGAGGGTGATGCCTAACAACCCCGAGCGTGCCAATCCCAATGCCCATTTTGCAGGTTCCTTCGTAGTTGGGCCTCCCTCATGAGGGACATCGACATAGCCTTCTGCATATTCTTTGAATTTCACTAGGTCATCATCGGTATACTACAACTTGGCCACAATATTCCCAACTTGAGGAACACTCGGTGGTATCGGCGGTACCTCAATATGGTATCTTTCATTCTTATTTATCTGTAGTGTGGGTGCCTGTTGGGTTAACTATAACTGAGATACAGGTTTGTCCAATGTAGACCCAGGTACTTCACGGTTCAAGGAACCAACAAAACCCCTATTCAACGGCCCTTTCGGCAACAGGCTGCGCATAGCCTAAGGTCTCACCCGAGGAGAAGCTGAGGGGGTGGTTACAGAATCAGGTTTTTGTAATCGGGTGATGCGCGTGTGGGATGATTGGAAACATTGCAATTCCTTGCAGCTGGCTAAAGACAGACAACTGCGCGAAACCTCTATTCCGCGGTAAATACTTAAGCAGTGGGACACTTGCACACTATCACTTCTAATGATTGCGCAATACGGAGTACTTCCCGTGCCACGAAAATAAGCTATCAATAGCTTATCTCGCAGTGGTCCTTCAATAGTTAGCGCATCAGCTAGATTGCATGTTTCTTCCAAGGGTAGTTCCAACCAATCTTACTTAGCGTTCTTTTTCTTCAACCCGTCCAAGTTCCTCTCAACGGGTTGCAAGTGATCAGAAAAGCCTATACTACTGCGCGTTCCAACACTGCGCTTAACTTCAATGTTCCACTTAGTGCTATAGCCGATAGATTTATACATTCACAGACTTAGAGTGCAACATACTTAGCATTCATCCACAACATGTATTACTTAACATATTATCCAACCCATTCCTTCGGTGAATACATATAAAAGAAAACATACAACTAATAATTGCAGTATCAAGCATACATTCTAGTAAATGACAAATTGCAAAGCAAACAATCACACTACACAGAATTTAACGTGGTTCACCCACCGGATGGAGGCTACGTCCACAAGAACTGTTGTTATATTTCTCTAATGGAAGGGTACAACATTTCTTTATCTGCACATAGCTACAGACCCTCTTCTCTCTCAGATAGGTCTCTACACACTCAGCTGCAGAGCCTTTACAATAGCTTCAAACTCAAAAGATCTAACAATGTTCATTCCTTGAGAATTCAACAATCGAAGAGTTAACTAACAACACCCAACCCATTTCCCATACAAAATTTCCCTATTTATAGATCACGCCCAAGGGTCGTCTCTTTACAATCATTAGGCTGAAAACCTAAGGTTTAGAAAACTGGCGTGGCTAACTGCCACCCTAGCTATCGCCGTCGACAGCTTGTTTCGCCTGCTCCAACCCTTCTAGCTGGTCCATGCATGTCTCACACGCTCTTCTGACAGCCGCAGTTGCAAAGACAGTTACAACTGCATCATGGCTTGTCCCTTGCCTCGTTATCCACCTTCCTGTCACCGTTGATGTTGTGGCCTAGCTTCTCAACTGCTTGCCGCCACTCTCTCTGACAGGTTCTCTCCGTCTATCTCCACATCCCCAAAACAAGTCGCTTTCTCCTCTCCAACCTTTCCTTTCATCCTTTATCCAAAATGGCTATTGTGCACGATCCGTGCACTAGTCATTGCGCAATATTGCTCACTTGCCGCTGCGCGACCATGCGCAATTTCTCAAAACTGCATCTTCCTCATGTTGCAGCGCGCAATCATCAAAATTGCCTCTTCTTCCTGTTACAACGCGCAATGCGTAGCTTTCCATACTTGTGCCTTTTTCCACCCACTTGGACTATGTCCAACAGGCCCCTAACGCTCACTTGTGGCTCGTCCCGAGCCACTTGTACCTACGGATTCTGGTGCCGCAGGCTCCGGCGTGTTGAGCTTTGACGTAAAGTTTTACAGAGTTACTACTAGCTCTGCAACTATCTCCCTAGCTTGTTGTTCGAAACCTTGAAGCGTCTCTAGATTTTCCTGTGAGACCTTGTCCCTAGCTACTTGTTCTTTAATAGTTCCTTTGGCTGCCTGAAGTTCTTCGAACTTTGCATCAAATTGCTGCATCAATTCGAGGCCTTCCTGTTCAGTAGGTTGTGTCAAGCACTCTATATGCAGATAAATTGTTACCAATACACACAGAGCATATGAAATTTATTGTCAACCCGAGAAAGTCTTTTTATTTCAAAGGATAAGTGCACAATATATGCTTAAACACCAAACCATTAGGAGTGAATACTTTTATCTTCTATCATCCATGTTCATCCCAAAGATCTATGCAATCCCAATTGCCTTCTAACTACTACACTTCAATTCCTCTCTATCATGCATCAATAAGAAATGGCATCAGATCTAATCAACAATTGCAGGAAAGAAATCTCATTCGTATTCTAGAACAATCGCTTGTCTGATCTAATCACTCTGGAAATCATAAGGCATAAACTGAACATTAATCTAGAAATCCAATTGCAACAAATTGAATCAACTATTCTAAGAAATTGAATTGCAGAATGGAAATCAACGATTACAATAGAAAAGATAAATTGCCAAGACTCATGGGATCACAACTTTAACTGTAAGATGAACACAGCTGTGTATAACTGCAATTGAACGAATAAAGCAAACCTTACTCAGTCGACTGTTATTCTACACCATTCACCAATCTCACAGAAATATAATCTTTAACTATACTGAAAATCCACACAATAAATATTGCTGCTGCGCACGAGAGGAAAGAACAAAGCATCACACAACAATGAATTCAAAATCCTATTTTAACTCAGCAATCTCTGTGGAAGACGGGCCCAACCTTCACACAGAGACGCTGGCTGAACAACACGAATTCCTTAGCTCAGAAGTAACCCCTTATATTAACAGAAGAATGAGTACACAGTTTTGCTCGGCTGCTAATACAATGAATTAATTGTCTGCTGTTCAACCCTTGGGTCGAGGTGACTCCCCCATATTTATACAAATCATAACATCAAGCCCTATAATCGAGCAGCCATGAAGATCTCTGATCTTCAGGCGCCCTAAATAACTAGCTGTTACAATACATGGCAGAACAGAAATATCCAGATATGAGAAAGTTATCATTTGACCCAAGAGTGGCGGTCCTTCCAGCTCACAGCTAGACTCGAGCAACAACATACTTAAGATAGCAAATTCTGTTACAGCTGCCCTGTCACAGCTATGCCTTAATTGATGATTCGAGCCCCAAGGATCCCTTTTCAAGCAACAAACATCCCTCCTTTCACGACTTGTTCAGCCCCGATCTTCCTGCAGTCCATTTATCTCAACTACCTTCATAAATCGTAACATGTTAGCACAATTGAGAGATGCATAGCTTTAATTATCACAATCATAAGCATTAATAAAATAAAACAATGATCAATCATACCTTGGTAGTTTGGGAAAATAAAGTGAGGACAACAGGTCTAACTGGCATGATAAATGGTGTAAGACAGGGGTAGGAAAGATGGTTGAAGATGATTAGAAAGGGCCAATTCTGGGCTCAACAGGTTGTATCCTGTCTGATGTGGCAGCCTCTTTCTCTCTTAGTGTCGCTAACTCTTTCTGTAGGTCCTTGACCTCGTTAAATTTTTGCACTTTCTTCCTGCCTACACATTCTTCAGCTCTACGCTGGCAGCATCTACCTGTTGTTGCTTCTGTTGTACTACCGCTTTTACCTGTTGGAGCGCAGGATCCTCATTCAACCCGGTGACTGCTGTAGTTATCTGCTCATGTAAGTCTTGGAATTTCGTCACTTCCACCGAAATTCTATCCATGGTTGCTTTGACGTTCTCAGCTGGGGCTGGGCACTGATCCGGTGGAATGACAGGTTGCCTAGCCTCCAGCTCTGTGATCCTTCCTTTGTAGGATGCTTCCATTTGTGTTTTCTTAGAGGTGAGGGACTCTATCTTGTCCCCAATTTTCCTTATTGTGTCCTCAACATCATCTTCTTTTGTTCACTCTTCTATTTTTGCGCATACTGTTGAAACGGTTTCCTTCAGCTTCCGACCTTTTTCCCTGGTCTCGCGCAACTCCTACCTGTTGTTATCTGACTCTTGCCTTAAATGCTCGATGTCTTCAGTTAGTTGTGCACATTGATCATATGAGGCTAAGCCTCTCTCATGGATTTCCTCTGCAATTGTAATGTGCAATTCATTCAGGTCCTCTAGGGGGAGGGCCCCAATATTCAGGTCGAGGCGCCCAGTTTTTACTACCCCCTTAACCGGTTCATTTGGGTAAATAACGTAGTGCGGTTCAAGGTTCAAGACGCGCCGATACTAACTTACAACAATCGGTGCTCTTCTTTTCATGCTTGGTCCTCCTGATTTTCCATCAGATGCTGAACTAGGCTGCCCCAACCCCATATGGGCTACCATTGCCTTAACTTCCTCCATAGCTTGGATCATAGTCAACTATAGTTGTTCTTGCTTGGCTTCTTTTTCAGCATGAGTCTCTTCCCATACTTCCTGCACTTTAGCTGCAATGATCTTACAATCATCTGGATGTAGTTGTGGCCCGAATTTAGGCTTGTCAGCCTTTCTCTTTGTGCGTCGGGTTTGCGGTTGCAAGGGGCCTTCAGTGGTCTTTCTTTTCCTTGTTGATGTCGTTGCATGTTGACTCTACACATCATCCTTTTCTTGCTCAATGGGCATGCCTGCAAGTATACCGGTCTTCTTTTCCTTCTCTGCTGCTACGTCTGCACTATCTTGTTCGGTCTCTTCCTCATTTGAACTTTTTATGTCAATCTTGGTTGTCGAGACAAGTGGGATGGGTTGTTCATAATCAGATACATCGTCTCGCGAAAAGGGAACTTTCCAATTGGCCTCCCAATGTTCCATCATGGCCTCGATGGAGTCCCCATCGAGTCTGTAAAACCCTGGGTACCATAATCCTTCCTCTGCATCAGCCCTTGGCTGAATGAACGACTGGTGTCTTTTTACGCTAAACCTCATGATGCATGTATACTTGTCGGTCAGAGGTTGGGAAATGCGTAGCGTTGCCATGATCGCCCCGTGCAGCTGGTGATAATAGACATGAAAGACTTCAACGGTATGATATTACCTTGATGGCTTTGCACTCGCCTATAAGTTGGTAAAACGTGTGCCACGTCCCTGTCTTGTCAAGGTTGGAGCTCCTTGATACCCCTCTGGCTCTTTCCATCCTATAAATGCTATCAGTGCTAGTAGCCAGCTAAAGTGGAATGGTGTTCCATTATCCCGCGTTTCATGAATAATTTCCAGAAGCGCGTTTAGCAGGAACTGGCACCAATTATAACGCTTGCCGCGCAATATGTATTCTGTTGCCTTGATTGTGACCACTGGTACTTCAATTGGTCTAGACTTGCGCAAAAGATTTCCTGCAGGAAACTGGGTCGTAAACCTCATTGCGCGGTCCTTGAGGTCGGCCGTTGGGAACCCAGGTCCCTTTCACACTACTTCAAATTCTTTAGCGACCTTGGCGCTCAGATTTCTATCCTGCGCCCTCCTTATGATGAGGTCAGTAGGGTGCTTGCCTCTTTTGTTCAGGCCTATAATATAATGGATCAGATCAATGCTGATATCAATGCAGGTATCTAGCCATAAAAAGACTTCATGTACGCAAGTGAGCAACGTGCACACTACCGCGGCAAATTCAGGGCTCTTCATAAAGTGTGGCATTTGTAGTAAGTTTAACAAGCCTGATGGCTGAATTGGCCTTAGCCATTCTTGGACTTCCAGCCTATTGGAACCGATCTGTGTGTCCTTTATGCAGTTGAGATATGCGTCCGGTTTAAATTGTGGGTAAACCTTCGGCACTGGCAACGCATTTTCAAGTAAGTCCATGTCGTCTAACTTGCACCCTGGTACGCTACCCATCATATTCTCCTCAATTTTTACCCCAGTAGAGATAGTGGGCAGCGGGATTTAATATTTGAAATGCTTTTGTATATGGACTGGTGGGGCATCAAGATTTCGTGGGGGGATGTATTCAGGTACGGGATAAATGGGTAAGCTCTGAGCCGAAGCCGACTGTTGCAATGGTACTTCGACCCCCCCTTGCCCTGAAGCTGCTTCTTTTCCCTTGCTGCAGCCTACCGTGCTGAACTCCTATACGCACTTGTCTTCATCGCCATCATTGCTGCTGGAATCCCTGTTTGCTCGAATAACCAGGAGATATCTGTTAACTCAACCTACTCACTCATAAACTACTCTGGTCACTTGACTCTGGAATAGTTCAACTGCTTGGTGAAAATGGTTTAAGTGGCCAAGTGAGGACTATTTATAGCCGCTGGTGGTCTACAACGTGGCCTTTTGCAGTTGCCGAGGCACTGATTGCCATATTCATTATCAATTCGTGCGTATGATCTTGGCCCTGTCCGGCGATCCTGCTCATCATGCCGATGTTGTTTCCTTAAATGACCAAAAGGTCTTTTGGTAGCCAGCTTATCAACTCCGTCGAATCGGCGTTAATGGCCCAGCTTGCCAACCAAATTTTGATATTGAACTGGTCAAGTCGGTCTTTAATAGGTTCCAAAAGTGTCACATCCGCCCTTAAAATTTAAAACTACTCAAGTGCTGTCAATTTGGTTAATGGCCCACTAATGTCCTTGTACAGGTTTTCGTCATAATGTGCTGGCGGTCTACTAGATGCTTTCTTCGGGATGCGCACTTGGTGTCGTCTTCTACACAACAGTTGTTCTGCCTTTTGTACGATCCGTATCTGGTCCTATTTTTTTTTTTTTGCGCGCACAACTGCGGCAGTGTTGCGCGGTGTACTACCCTGAATCATACAGAACTGTGTGCAGCCAAACTATCATGGTAAAGCTTTAGTCTACTGCCATTTACCAAACTTGGCAAGGTATCTCCGGCTAATGTAGCTAACTGGACTATGCCACCATTAGTAACATGCATTACAGTATATGGGCCAAGCCAATGCATTTTAAATTTTCCAGGAAATTTCATGAATTTGCTATCATACAAGTGGACTAGATCACCTACCTGGAAGCACTTGTTCTTTATGTGACGGTCATGCCATGCGTTTTCATGGTCTTTCTGGACTTGCTGGTGGAAGCCTGCAATGAAGCGATCTTCCTCTAATCCAACCAAATGTAACAGCCGGTCCTCCAGTGCTACACGGTCTGCCATCCCTATTAAACACAATGATTCTTAAGCTGGGGACAATATACTCCATTGGCATTATAGCCTCCTGTCCATAATCCAACCGAAAGGTATCTGTCCAGTCAGTTTCTTGCAAGTGATCCTGTATGCCCATAACACAGATGAGATGCACAGATCCCAGTCATCTCTATTCACATTGCAAATTTTAGTGAGTGCATTCTCTAGTATTTTATTAAATGCCTCAATAGTGCCATTCGCCTATGGATGGTATGGGGTACTGCGGTGATGATGGATGTGGAATTCTTCTGTGAGAGCTTCAATAGTTCTATTCAAAAAGTGGGTGCCCTGATCAGTCATCAAAATCTTCGGGCATCCAAATCTTGAAAGTATTTCTTCAAGAATGAACTGCGCAGCAGTACTTGCGCTGCAGTCCTTTACTGGTTTTTCTTCTGCCCATCTGGTGAGGTAATCAGTAGCAGTAATTATGTACCTCGCACCAGTTCTTTTCCCTGGTGGGTTTATAGGACCCACGAAATCAATAGCCCACTTTTCAAATGCCTGCAAGGTCAACTGTGGATACAGTGGAATTTCATCTCTGCATGAAGGTTTTTCTGTCCTCTGACAGACATCACAGTTCCGACAATGTTCTTTTGAGTCTTTATGGATCGTAGGCCACCATAGTCCTGTGCGTAATATCTTCTGCACTTTAGCGCTTCCTGCATAGTGACCTCCTACGACCCCTGAATGCGCATCTGCTAAGATGAACGGTTTATCATGCTCTAATACACATCTGCATAGGACTTCATCTGGTCTGAGTTTGTATAACTGACCTGCAATAATGGTGAATTTTGTGGCACGCACCACCAGCTGCTTCTTTTGTTGGATGGAGATCTCCTGAGGTGCCAACCTTGTTGTTAAAAAATCAATAATGTCCTTATAATAATCATCGGCAACGTGTATAGCAAACAACTACGCATTGGGCAGACTATCTTCGATTTTTGTGGGCTCTTCTCCTGACTTGATCCTGGATAGATGTTTAGGTCCCAAGTTCAACCTGCCTGGCTTAACAATGATCTCAAAATCATACTCCTGAAATAGTAATAGCCATCTGCATATTCGCCCGCTAACACTAGTTTATTGACCAGGTATTTCAAAGCGGAATGGTTAGTGAACATGAGGAAGTGCGCACCAAGCAAGTAGTGCTTGAACTTCTGCAGTGCATATACCATCTCCAGACCTTCCCTCTCAGTAGTAGTGTAATTATTTTCTGTTGTTGAGAGCTTCCTGCTTGAAAATGCGATGGGATGGTCAATACCCCCTTCCCCTGGCTGAGCTAGTACAACTCCTAGCGTGATACATGACGCATTGACATGTACATGGAATGGCTTCACCCAGTCTAGGAACACTAGGATCGGCGCAGTAACCATATTTTCTTTTAATGTATCAAAACCTTGCTCACACTCTGCGTTCCATATGAACGACGCATCTTTCTTTAGCAGTTTTTCCATTGCTGTGGTTATCTGTGCATAACCCTTTATGAAATTCCTGTAATATCCGGTATGTCCTAAAGTAGAGCGTAACATTTTGACTGAATTTGGTGTTGGTAAATTTGCAATAATTGCAATCTTCGCAGGATCCACCATCAAACCCTGCTTACAGATAATGTGGCCAAGTAGAATCCCATAGGGAACACAGAAAATACACTTCTTCAGATTTAAGGAGATCTGATGTTGTCTACACTTTTCAAGCATCATTCTAAGGTTCGCGCAATGGTTCTTTAGTAGTCCAAACACAGTCCAGTCGTCAAAATAGGATTCTAGAAACTTGTGCATGAAATATTTAAAGGCCGATGACAACTATGGAAAAGACGGCAGGCGCGTTCTTTAGACCAAAAGGCATTACTGTGTACTGGAATGATCTCCATTTTGTAGCAAAAGTCGTCTTGTGCCTATCTGCGGGTTCAATTTTGATCTGATGATACCCAGAGAAACCATCAGTTAAAGAGTAGGCCTCATTCCCTCCAACATTATCGAGCACTTCATCTGTAAAAGGAGTAGGGAATGGGTCGTGCATAGAAGCATCATTCAGTTTCCTGAGATCCACACAAATTCTGATTTCACCTTTCGTTTTCTTATCTTGAACGACCATGGGGATAATCCACTCAGATTCTTCAACAGGCTCAATGATTCCTGCTTCGAGCATCTTATCCAGTTCTACGCGCACTCTTTCTTTGTATCGCGGGTTTAACCTGTATGGCCTTTGCTTCACAGGCTTGGCGCCTGGTTTAAGAGGTATCTTCATGACTGTTAAGTCTCCCAAAATGCCCTTCATTTCTGTGAACTTAGTTGGGAACAGCTCCTGATACTCATGTAATGTGTCCGCAATCTCTATGACTGCCTGATCGTCCCAATAGTCTCCAATGGACGCAAACTTTGGCTCTTCTCTTGTACCAATGTTCCCCTTCTGCGTCTTCACTGGTCCACTCATGTCTGGGATTTCCAATAGAGGTCCCTCTACGTCGCATGCACCC
Organism: Larix kaempferi; assembly: GCA_027924585.1. Classification (NCBI taxonomy): domain Eukaryota; kingdom Viridiplantae; phylum Streptophyta; class Pinopsida; order Pinales; family Pinaceae; genus Larix; species Larix kaempferi. Next base: position 1,791,488 of record BSBM01000706.1, read on the forward strand.
TTGGATTTTGGTATGTGTATGTTGCGCGGATCGTCCTCATCATCTTCCTCTTTATCCTCGTCTTCTCCAGCTAAGTTATAGCATTCCATGGCATGTTCTTCGTGTTCCTTGCATTCTGACTGTAGGTGCGTAGGAATGCCCTCTGCCCCAAACAATTCTTCCAATGTCATATTTTTGTGGGGACAATCTTCCCGGAGTATGCGTTCCTTAATAATCTGCAACGCATCATGTATGAGCGGGTTCTCATCCTCGAAATTGAAATCCTTCTGGAAGTTCGCAGTTAAGGTGTCCCAGTTCGTTGTTTCCCTGTGCAGCTCTAGGTCTAGATACCATTTCTTTGGAATATCATCCGCCAGTGTATGCACAAACAGATGCACCCATTCTGTGCTTGGTCTTTCCGCCCATGCTTGTGAGCAGAGCTGAATATGGTGCTTTGGATCTGTCTTCCCATTGTATTTTTCTAAAGGTAGAGTGACCTTGTTAGCAAACCGAATCTGCATTTTGATTCTACATTGATCCCAAGTGGTCAATGTCTACTTGTGTGCAGCCCACCATCTGGCGGGTGTCTCGTGCAGTGCCATGTCTAGTGCTAGTAATCTATGCTCATTTGCAATAGTTGCAGTATATTCTTGTATAAAGGAGTAAACATTAGCAAAACCATCATATGTAGGAACAGGGCTTACCTCCTTTCCAATCCAGCACAATTATTTTGTAACCTGTGCGCATCTTCTCATTGATACTTCATGCATGTGACTCTGCCAGTTCTCTAGTCCTGCCTCTGAGTCAGAGATGCAAGAGCTCTCACATCTCCAGCTGAGTGTACCATCCACAGTGGGATTAACGTAATCTTCTTGGTTCATGGTCATCTGGTATAGTCTATCCAAATCTTGATCCTGGATTCCTCCTGCATTGGCTCACTGTATCTGTCACCATCCATAGGATCCAATAGCGCGATGACCCTAAGATGCTTTCCTTCAAATATCATCTTTTTTGTCTTCAAGTTTATTATAGCAAGGTTATCAATAGCCCAGTCAATTCCCAGTAGCGCAGGAAAAGGCTGACTACCATCCACAATCTCGATAACTTCAAAGTCTGCATGACTCTGGACTCCATCGATGTCAACCACTACATTAGCTAACCGGCCAAAAGGCATGACTTTCTCTTGTTTAGCCATTCTCAACTGGATAGGTGACCATAACAACTTTGGTTGACCCATCTGTTGCCATGTCTGCTTGGTCAAGACATTCACTTCAGATCCCAGATCAAGGATGATCTCATCCATTTCAAAATATCCTATCTGCACAGTAAGCCTCATTTCTTGGCCTGTTCTTTTATGCTTCCTTATGTGATGTACTGCGCTATTAGAAGTTGTTGTTTCCATCTGTGGTTCATATTGGTTTATGAGCTTCTATAGCTCTACTATCACATTTTCGCTTTTTAGTAGCTTCATGTAGCTCCGAAGGAACTGCACAATAGAAGTGCCAACATCTGTTGCGGTACTTTTTTTGTCATATGCAGCTGGCATGTCTTCTACATGTGATATTTGACTGCGCAGCGGGATTCGCGGTGATCTAGGTACCGATTCTCTAAGGATTTCCCGTGCTTCGGTAAATGTTTCCTTGTTCTTCTGTAAGTCAAAAATAGGTGCTTTTCCTGCAGCTTTTCTTATCCATATCGTCTCAAGAGGACTTTGTTTTGTGTGAGAATCCCTTGACGTCGAGGCTTCTGCTCCTCTGTCTCTCCTTGTCTCAGCTCCACTTTGTGTGACGACGTTGATGCTCGGATCCACAGGTCTGCTCTCTGCTGCAATCCGTTGAATATTCGGGGCTAGTACCTTTGTCCTTATTCTTTTCTGCATCTCCACCTCTAGCAGTGGGTAGTCTTCAATAACATGCTCAAATGATTTACAATAGTTGCATATGGTACATGGATTGATGCAATCTCTAGACACATGGCCTGGCTAGCCATAATTGTAACAGATTACCTGGCCGTGGTCTCTCCCCTACGCCGGGCCAACATTCCTTCCTCTTCCGCGGTATCCACCACCACGGCCTCTGTATCCTCCTTGATCATATTGCACATTCTCTTGCTTTGGCTAGTTGTCTTCTTGGACGTGGTACAACCCAACGCCTCGCATTGCATCCATATCTTGTTTTCTTTCATTCATTAGCTCATATGCGCGACAGTTGGATTCATCATGTCCAATGGATTTACAAAAAGTGCAATATAAAATTTTGGGTGTTTTTACATATTTCTGTACGAGGTAACAGTCCTGAGGCCTCTGTCCTATGGTTCGAAAAATTCACACCATGGTGCTTGATTCTGATTTATTGGGTTTGGTGCGCCACTATTAAGATAGTCTCAGAATAAAGGGCAATGTTCCCGGTCATGGCCTTCTCCTTTACAACTTGTACACCAGACCTCATGCCTGGTATCATACCTTTGTTCTTTGCCATTCTTCATGCTTTGCAATTCCAATGTCAAAGTGGTGAGTTGGTTCTGAATCTGAGACATCCCCGAGCTCGTCTCACCAATCGGCGAAGCCTCTAGCTTCATTGCGATCTCCAAGGCCTATGCCTGCGACGCAACCTTCTGCTGCATTAATGGTAGTCTAATGTGGGGAAACAGTGCAACAATGAACCATTCATTGTGCTGCTGCGGAGCTATAACAAAGCTCACTTGATCTAATAATGTATTAAATTTTTGATCAAATTCCCAGACCATTTCAATAGGTCTCTGTTTGATTTCTTTTAACTCAGTTATGCACTGAGATTCGGATTTGGGTTTCTTAAACTCTTCCACAAGTGCAGCTTTGATTTCTGTGAGGGTTCTCGGCTGCGCCTGAGAATACTTCATAAACCAGTGTAACTCTCTGTCTTTGAAGGTGGTAATGAGCTGTGCTCTCTTCACAGCATCATCCTGAATTTGTCTTACACTCGATACGGCTTCATAATGAAACCAATGTTGATCAGGGTCTTCTAGACCGGTTCCTTTAAATATTGGTAGCTTCATGTCAGTGTTTTCCATTGTCCTATTAGGTAGTGTAGCACCCAGATTAGTGCTAGGCTGTTGTGAGGGGCTGTACACAGAGAAAGTAAAGGGGAATATCGGGATATTGCTAGGGATACCACTCTGCGGGATGTTCTGCGACTGGGTATTCTGAATTGGTGTGGTATGAGCAGTATTGGGCTGAGTATCCTGTGGGGTGGGCTGTGTAACAGGTGGGTTCTGAGATAGGGGTGGCGCAGTCTCTGCAACTGACGGATTCTGAGGGGTAAAGGGTCGGATTGCAGCTGATGGTGGCGCGGTCTCATTGTTAAGGTCACAAGGAATCTCGATAACTATGTGGAGTCCAGGGCCTCTAAGATTCTTTTCCTTATTAAATTTATATCTCTTCCCACTTATCAGATTATGGGTGTCTTCGTCAGAATCACTATATATACTGTTTACCATGAAAAATTTGAAAATATCACTCCATTCTTAAAACACCTTTCTCAGCTAAAAGCATTTTAATATATAAACTGAGATTGTTCAGGTACTTACCTTTGAATCCCTCGAAAAAGTATGCTTCTGCTTGGCTGTAGGATTTCGGTGTGTCTACAACAAATTCCGTTACAAATCCTTCTAGCATGCGATCAACCCAGAAGTCAACTACGCATGACAATGGGCTATCTATCGCTTTGAGCTGTGCTATGATCTACGGAGTCCACTCTGTAGGAACTCCTCCTTGAAAACAGGTTTTCTTCTCTGTGAGCCGCGAGATCCATTCATGCAACTCGTTCGGAAATGACGCCTAGAAAATCTCATGAATCTCTCTCCATGGATATCTATTCAACCACTATACGTCGGATAGACGTGGGTGTCTGTTCTCTTTCCTTGCAAAGTCTCTTTCGTTCTTGTCACACCAATCCCAGATCTCTTTCTTTTCAGGATGCCAATTGTCTGAGCCTTCCGGGAACTGATATTCTTCGTCACACATTACTTTCCAATCACACTATCGCATCACTGGTCTTAGCCGCACAATGGAACCATTTGTTGGGTTAACTATAACTGATCTAGAGGTTTTTCCAATGTAGACCCAGGTACTTCGCGGTTCAAGGAACCAACAAAACCCCTATTTACCATCCCTTTCGGAAACAGGCTGCGCGGTCTCACCTGAGGTGAAGCTGAGGGGGTGGTTATAGAATCAGGTTTCGGTAACCGGGTGATGCGCATGTGGGATGATTGACAACAGTGTAATGCCTTGTGGCTGGCTAAATATAGACAACTGCGCGAAATCTCTGTTCCGCGGTAAATACTTAAGCAGCGGGGCACTTGTGCACTAGCACTTCTAATGATTGCGCAATACAGAGTACTTCCCACGCCACGACAACAAGCTATCAACAGCTTATCTCACGGTGGTCCTTCAACAGTTAGCGCGTCAGCTAGATCGCGCGTTTCTTCCAAAGGTAGTTCCAACCAATCCTACTTAATGTTCTTTTTCTTCAACCCATCCAAGTTCCTCTCAACGGGTTGCCAGTGATCATAGAATCCTATACTAATGTGCGTTCCAACACTACACTTAAACTTCAATGTTCTAGTTAGTGCTATAGCCGACAGATTTATACATTCACAGACTTAGAGTGCAACATACTTAGCATTCATACACAACATGTATTACTTAACATATTATCCAACCCATTCCTTCGATGAATACATATAAAAGCAAACATACAACTGATAATTGCAGTATCAAGCATACATTCCAGTAAATGACAAATTGCAAGGAAAACAATTACACTACATAGAATTTAATGTGGGTCACCCCCCGGATGGAGGCTACGTCCACAAGAACTATTGTTATATTTCTCTAATGGGAAGGGTACAACAATTCTTGATCTACACACTCAGCTGCAGACCCTCTTCTCTCTCAGATAGGTCTCTACACACTCAGCTGCAGAGCCTTTACAATAGTTTCAAACTCAAAAGATCTAACAATGTTCATTCCCTGAGAATTCAAAAATCGAAGAGTTAAATAACAACACCCAAACCCCTTTCCCATACAAAATTTCCCTATTTATAGATCATGCCCAAGGGTCGTGTCTTTACAATCATTAGGCTGAAACCCTAAGGTTTAGAAAACTGGCGTGGCTAACTGCCACCCTAGCTGTTGTCGTCGACATCTTGCTCCGCCTGCTCCAGCCCTTCTAGCTGGTCCATGCGTGTCTGACATGCTCTTCTGACAACCGCAGTCACAAAGATGGTTACAACTGCATTATGGCCTATCCCTTGCCTCGTTATCCGCCTTCCTGTCACCGTCAATGTTGTGGCCTAGCTTCTCAACTGCTTGCTGCCACTCTCTCTGACAGGTTCTCTCCGTCTATCTCTATGTCGCCAAAACAGGTCATTTTCTCTGGTCCGACCTTTCCTTTCATCCTTTATCCAAAATGGTTGTTGCGCACGATCCGCGCACCAATCATTGCGCAATATTGCTCACTTGCCACTGCGCGACCATGCACAATTTCTCAAAACTGCATCTTCCTCATGTTGCAGCGCGCAATGCCTAATCATCAAAATTCCCTCTTCTTCCTGCTACAGTGTGCAATGTGCAGCTTTCCATACTTGTGCCTTTTCCCACCCACTTGGACCTCGTCCAACAGTGCCCCTTTCCGGCATGGTGGAACATAATTGAAGAGCATTGGACCATCATACCCTTCTCGCGGGACTTTGTCGACTGAAGGACCTGCAGCTTCGTTGGTAAACTGTGCTGAGGCCCAGGTTCTTTTATTTTTCTCGCGACCGGTGTCTAGGGGTCGATTCATGCTCCTCTTCTTCTTATGTGGAATTGTAGACATAACTTCCGGTTGCTCCTGTACAACTGGTGTGGGTTGCAGTCTTTCAGTGCTGGTACTCGAAACATACACTTCCATGTGGCTCTGCGAACATTGGATCACTCAATGCATTTTTACTGCCCCCTTTGCTATGTTTATAGTGTTGGTTGGCTGCATCCAACCGATCTTGGACCATAATTACCGAATCCAGCGGTGATTTTCCAAATCTACCGCATGCATTGGGTATTAAATGCCATTGTTCTCATTTTTGCTACTGTCCGGTGTGGTATAACTGCTGCATTTATTGCCGGATTGGAACCTTGCGCATCGTGGCAGCTTCTGACTTGCTGAATGCTTTTGCGAATTGCTGGATTAGACCTTGTCGACAATTTTTTTATTTTTTTTGTGAATGCTTTATTATCTGAATGGCGACACAGCTAGCACCTCTATGTCGATACTTCGCCATAGCATTTGGATGACATATTTTCTTTAATTATTTACTATCGCTGATCTCTTCCGATTCCTCATGGTCGTTGTTTTGTACTTCTCAAACTCATCCGTCGGTGGTTTTTCATTGATCACTTTGGAAATCGCAGCTCGTATTCATTACTTTTATCCTGAATTCAATCGATACGTCTGTTGCTTGACTGGCTTCACATCGGGTTTCAGGGGAATCTTCATTTCACCTAAGTCTACAGAAATTCCTTTCATCTCTGAGAGTTTCGTTGGAAACAGATCCCGAAACTCATGCAACAGGTTAGTCATCTTCGCAATAGTGGAATCATCCCAGTATTTTCCAATGCTTGTGAACTTCGGGTTCTCCACCGACACAATGTTCACCTTCTTGATCTTCAATGGTTGCTGAAATTTGTCATATGGTATTCTTGGTGCCTCAACACTGCGACTACCTTATGATTCTGGAACATATATATCCCTTAGATCATCCTCGTCATCCAGATCTCCTGTGACATTGTGACACTCCATCAACATTTCTGGTGTCGCAGTCCATTGAAGTTCCATTGGTTGTTTTATTGGTACCGCCTCAAATATTTTCTCGCGGATCACCTATAGCGCAGTATGGATGAATGGGTTTTCATTTGAGAAAGAAAATGATTGGCTGAATCCAATGTATTTACAAATGCATGTACCCACTCTTGCTTCGCTCTTGATCCCCATTGGTGTTGACATGCATTCAAATGTTCCTTCGGATCTCCTCGACCATCATATTTCTTCCTGTCATACCCCGCAGCTTTACCGAACCGAACCTCCATGAGGCATCGACATAGTGGCCAAGTTGTGATGTTAGATTTTTGCCCCGCCCACCAGCGCACAGGAGTAGCCTTCAAGGCTTCCTCCAAGGCCAATAGGCGTTGTGGCTCTGTCACTTGCTCCTCAAATTCAGAGAGGAACTTTCTCAAGTTGGGAAATTCCTCATATGTAGGTAGTGCACATTCCTCCGTGGATACCCATTGCATCAAATGTGTTACTCATGGGCACCTCTGAAATGACACTTCATGTAATCGGTTCTGCCAATTATCAAGTGCCTCGTCTGAATCTGATGATGTCGAACTGGTGTTGCGCCATCCCAATTCTCCATCGGCAATGGGATTAATATAATACTTAGATATGTTATACAAATTGTCCCACCCTTCCGCAAACTCATCTCTGGCTGGTTCGACATATCGCTCTCCTTCCACAGGATCCAATGGTGCGATGACCCTCATCTTGCGATTCTCAAATTACATTGTCCACTTCTTGAAATTAATAATTGTTTGGTTTTCCATTGCCCAGTCTATCCCCAACAGTACCGGATAGTGACTGGTGCTATCAACAATCTCAATGACGTTGAAGTCGGCATACATTCTGAGCCCCTCAATTTCAACTCAGAGTTGACACACTAGACCAAGCAGTGTGACCTTACTTTGGTTGGCCAATCGCAGCTGTACCAGTGACCAAACCATCCACGGTTTTCCCATTTTTTCCCATGCTTGCTTGGTCAGAATGTTCACATTTGACCCCAGATCCAAAATGATGGAGTCAACATCGAACTCTCCAATTTGTGTCAGCATTCGCATCTCTCTCCCTGTCTTTTTCCCGTGTATGCGATTGAATTTGGGTTCTTGGCGTTCACCCTCCTATCGCTGCAATAAGCTAGATATTTCCTCTAAAGCATCTGGATCCTTTGCTAGCTCCAGGAAATTCTCCAAGAAGGCCTTTAAAGTGTTAGCCTTCCTCTGTGACTTCGTCATGTCGAACGTCGATGGCATGTCGTAGGTCACTTCTTCATGAAGAGGTAACTTCCTCCTATGTCTCATCGCTTTCCGCGCTTCCAAAAAAACATTCTTTTTGACCTCCGCATCAAAGGTGATGTGCTTCCGCTGTTTTGGTCGGACGTTAGCATGTGACCTATCGCCTCCTATCATAGCTCATCCTTGTGTAACTATTCCAACAGTCGCAGCATGACTTCTAGCCTCTGTCATATCATCTGTACAGTTGGCGGTGTATTCTGATTTTGGTTCTGCGTATTCTTGGTCTGCCATTTCGCGATGAGCTGTGGGAAGTCCTCCACGCTGTGGTCCACAGTGTTGCAGTATGTGGACTGCGGTGCCGGGTTTGGGAAATCCCTCTGATAATGTCCCTGTTTCCCACAATTATAACACACAATCAACCCTCTTCCTCGTCTAGCAGCTCCTCTGCATCCAACGCCATCACCCTGACCCCCATGGAATCCTCCTCTGAAACCTCCATGCGGTGGTCCATATGGAGGGTACTGCGGTTTTGCATACTGCGATTGCTGATACGGTGGCTTCCCATACTATGGCTGGCCATACGGCGGTGGCAGCTACTGCGGATGCCCATAATGCGGTTTCCCGTATTTCCCTTGATCATACTGCTATGGTTGGTTAAATTGCAGTTGCTGCTGTGTGTACTACGGCTGCTGCTGCACTGCGGGTTGCTCCTCCCCTTTCATAAAATATGCGTCAACAGTCCGGTCCTGCAGTAAGTCATGGGAAATTTTCCTTATGGTGTCCCTCAGCTTTGCACTTGGTGCACCATATGTCTCCATGGGTTTCCTTCCCCTTCTTGATATCCTCTAATTGAAGTGTTAGAGGGGCCAACTATGCGTGGATTCTATCCATTGTCATCCCTGCTTCGCTGATTAGTGAAGCCTCTAGCTTCATCGCGATATCCAATGCATCCACCTGTGTCGCTACCTTTTGCTGCATCAGTGGTCCGCGGATATGCGGTACCAGTCCCGCGATGAACAACTCTTTGTGTTGCATCTCATTTATCCCAAATATCACTTTTGCTATCAACGTCTTGTATCGTTGATCAAATTCCCACACCAACTCGTTCGGGAATTTATTAATCTCCTTAAGATCAGTGACATACTGCGACTCTGATTTTGGCTTCTTAAATTCATTGATCATCGTTGTTTTTATCTATTCCAATGTCTTGACTATCCCTCTCGTTGGAACCTTTGTAAATTTCATGAACCAGTCTAATGCCCGACCCCTAAGTGTCGTTGCGTTAGACTGGTTCATGAACCAGTCTTACATGTTACTTTCTTCTTTTATTATTTTAAATCATTATATCTCATGAAATGAATTCTAGTTTATTTTTTAGATCTTTTAATTTTTAGGCAGGGGAGTCAAATGCACATCATCGCCTTTGTTCATTACTGTTTGAACCAGGGTGTATAATTTTACCCATTCGAATTATAGGATTTTACCTTTGAGTAGCATGAATTAATTTACATTCCAATTTCTTCATTCAATTAACTACAAGTTTTTACATTTCTTACATGTTTCTTTCTCGCCTTCTTCTATCTACTAATACCATGTTGAATCTCTGAACTCTTTTTATGTGACAGCTTTGTGAGAATTATCTTTATATTTTCTAGGTTGATGCTATGCCAAATACTCCAAGAATGCAACTTGAATCTGCATGTCTTTCATTTGATAAAATTGAGTCCCCACAAATTCCAGTTAATATAAGCTTTAATAGGTATGGAGTTACAAATGGATGTTTGGATGCATATTTTGAAGAAGAAAGGATGCTAGAGGAAATATTGTCTATTGGTTCTCAGGATTATAATAATTCTAAAGCATATCATTATTTCCTTGGAGATACCTTTGCTGATATTTTGAATGGAGTTTATATAGAAGTCAAGAATCTAATAACTTTGATGGAGGAGTTGGAGAATCATGATTCTTGTTTATTGGAGGTACCAAATCGCTCACTTGATCATGAGGGAACTGGAATCCAAGTACCCTCTTGTAGTCCAATGTTGCAGAGGCATAATAAAATATTTTTATTTGAGGGTATAGCTGTAAGAAGAGTTCGCATGTAGGTCCATAAAATGGAAGATTCCGTAGAAAGAACTGAAAATGATTTAATGGTAAGGCACTCAGAGAATACATCAGATGATTGGTATGACGATAATAGTGGTTCTACATGTGGCCCAGAAATGCAGCAACTGCACTATGATTGATTTGATGGGAAAAAATGCGATTCATAGGTGAGAAAAAACTTTATAAGTATGATGAAAATGAACAGTCATTTGTTTGTTCAATGTTTTAGACATTCCAAAATAGATGCTTCTGATTCTTAAAGACATGAAAATCTTATATCTGACATACCTATTGCACCTACTACAACCACATTCTTATGGTTGGGAAAGATTAGCATATTTGTTGTCAAATTTGAGTCAAAAAAATTGTTTCCATTGTTTTCTCACTAATTTGTTGAATTGTGGGATGTATCAATAGGTTTGTTTGCATGTCTGTAGATTTATTTATTAGGCTTCAATGTTCATTGGTTGCACAGGAGGAGAAAAATGGATATGTGTTTTATGGAATGTTGTGGAGAGTCTGCGGTAGGTGATTTGTAGTCGATGTTTCGAGCCATCCTTGGTTCATCATCAAGACATTAGCGATTCCAAGTAGATTATCTCCCTCATCAATCCTTGAAATATAGAATAGTCAAAACAGGTTTTTAATCAGGCCGCCTCTAGGGTTTTGGAAACCAATTTAATTGATTTTTTATAAGATAAGTTAATTAATGGTAAGTTCCTATGGTTTTAGGGTTTGCTAAATTAAATTCTTTAGTTTGTTAAATTAAATACATAAAGAATTAAATATTTGTTCCTTTTATTTTATATAAATTTAAATTAAAGTTAAGTGTTAAATATCATATTCATTCTTTTAATTTCAATTAAATAATAAATTATTATTAGTTTCTTCTTTAGTTAAAGTTTTCAAAAGTTTATTCTTATTATTAATCATTAATTGTAATATAATTATTAATTCAATTTTTAACTTTTATAATTATTAATTTAATTTTTATTAAATTTCATTGAAATTGTTAATAAACTAATTTAATAGTGATAATTGACAAATTTTATGTTGGTAACAAATATAGTTGATTAGTTTGTTAGGAAAGGTTAAAATGAAATTATTAATAAATTAATTTAATTAATTGATAATAAATCAATTATAAACAATTCAATTTAATTAGGTTAGGGTTTTTTTTATTTTTTATTCTAATATGTTATTAAATTGTTTAATTTAATTACATTAAGTTAGATCAATTAATATAGTTACATTAAGTTAGATCAATTAATATAGTTTTTAAGTTTTTAGGGGGTTTTATGATTAATTAAATTCCAATTTTTTAGGGTTTAAAATTTTAATTTAAATCCTATAAAATTATAGTTTAAAATGTTTATTTTATTACTTTAGGTTATTAGCTTTAGTATAGAAACTTAGCTTATTTTATGAGGTTAGGGAGACAGGTTTTACTAATGGTCAAGCCGTCATCCCTATTCAAGCACCTAGGGTTCTTAACTATCTCAATTGCCTCCCTGATTCTCTTTTGGACCAATTATCCACTTGAGCCAACACCTTCCTGTCATCTATCCTAATTAGGTGCTTTGTGTCATGGCAGTGCTTTGCTAGTGCATATTTGTGGGTTTGATCTAGACGGATATATGCACAGTGTTCCTTAATCCTTGTTCGAAAATACCTGCCAGTTTCACCAATGTAGGATTGCTCACAATAAAAAAGAATCTGGTAAACACCCTTTTTTAGGTGTGGGTCTATGGGGTCTTTAACTGACTTCATAATTTTTTAATGTTATTAGGTGGTGAGAACACTGAGTCAATTTTTCTCCTTTTCAGGTGTTTAGCTATCTTGTCTGTGACTCCTTGTATGTAGGGAAGGAATGCCTTGTGATCACCTACCTTACTATCTTTGGATGAAGCCTTAGGTCTATTTGGATGGTTTTCAACTTTAGCAAAGGCCCTGCTAATTTGAGCTAGGTTATATCTGTTACTTAGGAAGACAGTGCGTAAGTGTTCTTTCTCAACATCAATGTGACCTTTATCAGAAATCCTCAGGGCTCGGGTGATGGTGGGAAAGGGTGTGAAGGTATTGCTCAGTGTGGGTTTTCTTCCTATAGCCCCTTTATAATTTTCTTCCTATAATTCGAATGGGTAAAATTATACACCCGAGTTCGAATAGTAATGAAAAAAGACAATGATGTAGATTTGACTCGCCTGCCTAAAAATTAAAAGATCTAAAAAATAAACTAGAATTCATTTCACGAGATATAAAGATTTAAAATAATAAAGCAAGAAAGTAACATGTAAGCAATGTGAATGTCACTAAGCATTTGCATAGACAAAAAATTGGAATATAGATAAAGTTTTGCTGCTCAAAGGTAAATTCCAATAAGTCAAATGGATATAATAATACACCCTAGTTCAAACAAGGACGAACAAAGATTATGATGTGGGTGTTATAAACCTTGATAAAAGTTAAACACCTCATCCAGATTTGATATGTGCATTGAAAAATATTTAGTATAAGTATGAAGAAGAGTCCAATAAAACTACACTAGATTTCAGGAGATTTGAGCAAAAATGAAAGTACTGCATCTTTTAATTTGCTTCAAAATCACAGACACAAGTAATACAACAAATGGACTCATCAATAATTTGAATGAAACCAATAAATTTTCATCCTCCACAAAAAACTAATGAAAATACTATAAACAAGATCTAAACATAAACCAAACAATCAACCTTCAGAGAAGCATGGGAGATGTACAGAACCAACAACAAACCTCTGTGTTAACTATGTCCTCATTAGGTGCTACACATGAAGAGTTTAAATTAGTGTCATCTAGAAATACGTCTAACCATGTATTAAGTGTTGCACTATCTCCAGTTGTATCATTTAAAATATTCAATGAAATTTTTTATGGTAATTTTGAAATAACATTAGTCCCTTATACTGGCTTTGACCGATCTTCTGAGTGCACTTTAATATCACCAAAGTGATCAGGGGATTAATTTTTCTTTGTAAGAGATAAATCACCGTTCTCAACTGGTGCTGTGTATTGTTCTCCACTTGTTGCCCCAAGTCCACTCTTATTGAAAACACGACATAAGACAAAAGCATTCATTATTAATCAATGCACTTGTAATGAATTTAATGTCCACAAAACATTAGAAAAATATACAACTTATAATATACTTGTCTAAATTTTACATGCACTAAAACAGTAGAACAAACCTGGACAGTCAATCCATGGTGTATCTCTAATGTGAAGATAACTTTCAAAAGTCCTAGCCCAAGCATCTCTCCTTGTTAAAAATTATGCTTTAAGATTAAACATTTTCTTTACTGTCGCAGGCACATATGAATGTTCAAAGTGTGAATGTGGAGTAGGTCCATTTGGTTCATGGATAACTACAAATGAAACAAAAAGGAACAATGATCAATATCTAGTTCAACTACCAATAGGAATTAAGTCATTAAAATGTAATGCACAAATAAGCCCATAGCATCCTCTGAAATAGAAAAAATGGAAATAAACACAATTGCCATTCTTTAGATACAAAGACTTGTCTTTCTTTACTTGCAAAATATTTTGTTTGAAGGTCAAATAAGTGGAATTTTCAGGTCTCTAATCTCAAGGATAATAATCCTCAAGGTCCCAACTGCATTGTATGTGTTGATAGTTGTTGACACAATGTTTATCGATAGGGTTTCACTTCACACTTTCGTCAACAAACATCAACCCAAACTCCCTTAAAGACCAGCCCAGAAAGGTTTAACCCTTTCCAGCAACACTTGCAGAGCGAGTGAAGTCTCACCGGAGATAGACAAGGGGACTGCAGGAACCAAGTTTCTGCAGTGGAGTTGAGGACATGCATCCAACACACATTACAATTGCAGAAACCATAGATTATACCTTTCACATTATGCTAACAATTCATCGTTTTCATATTCACCATTCGAAGATTCAACATATAATAGACATTCACAACAACATGATCAAACTACTCATTCGCATGAACAACATTTACCAAACCCACAGAGTATTAAAGATTTCGCAAACAGCTGTATTCACCATCTAATAGAAACAAAGACAAAGATAGAACCATAATCGAACATCTTCATGCATTCATTAAAACCTGCGGAATGACCTTCGTAGAAACAGTCAATACATCATATCGCAGATACAAAATAGATCAAATATCAAAGATGGATCAAAACTGGATCAATCGCTCTATTGATAGCTAGATATCTTGATGCCCTTAGGCTTACAATCATGCTCCTATTTATATGACACTAAGTGGTTACAAAACGGTCCACATGACCAATCCTAACAACTTAAACTAATCTTGTGCTTCCTTGTTCTCCGTGAATGACCCTTATTTCGTGGATTAGCCGTCTTTGCAGCTATCGGATTTTGCACTTCATGCAGACTAATCCCGTTCCAACAGGCCTCCAACAAAAACTTGTGGCTCGCCCTCGAGCCACCTCAGCTGGATACCTCTGGTGCATTCACCTACTGCTTGAAATCGTCATATGCACTTTTGATCTGGTCAACCGCTTCCTGTACTGATGCTTTAAGTTGTGTGCAGTCTTCCACCTGCTGGTCTGTGGGGTGCTCGCAATTTTTCTTTCGTGCCTCCTCCAATTGTTGTTTGACTTGTTCCATTACTACCATCACTCGTACTGTGAGGACTTCTGCCTTCATCTGAAGCTCGTCCAAATGTGTGGCCCTTAGCTATTTCCTTTCGCATTCCTTGGTTACGCACTGCTACATGCCTTTTAACTCCGTTTCCTTCATCATATGTACTAGTGGGGGCATCGCTTTGATCGACCCATTGAAGGACTCCAACAGTTCTTCTACTACGCTGAGTTGTGCCTTCAGCCCAGTTAATTGGTCATCCTGGACTACACTTCCCCAAAATGTTGTGACAGCCTCGGTAACTGTTTGGACTACCTTCTTCATCTCTAGGATCTCTGTCACAGTTTCTTTGATCGCACCCTACTGGTGCTGAATCTGTTCCAGCGGTGTGCTCGGTACCACCCTTTCTTGCAACTCTGCATTCTCCTTTCACAGGTTGGTGATTAGTAAACCTAACATAATTGTCTTCGCCTCTGGTAGCACCACCTAATCTACCTCAAGAGTATTCTCACATACTATGGATAGTGCCTCTTCTAGCCGCTTCATATCTGCCAGGGCCCTCTCCTTCTCCTCTAATGTTTGGGCCTTCTCTGCCTGAAGGCACCGTGACTCTGCCTCGGTGTCCTGCGCCTGCTTCTTGTAGTGTACAATCTTGTCATGTATGGCGGCCTCACGTTTGCTGACTTCTTTCATTGATGCAGTTTGGATTCTCTGTAGTGTCAACAATGGTAGTAGATTGAAATCAACTATGATTGCATCGAAATTCCTCAGTTCCATATCCAGCTCGTCGTTTCCTATTTTCATCGCATTTGGAAAAATATGAACTAACCTGGGGTTTGTGCGAACCTCCACTTCAACCCTGTGTGTCGATGCACTCGGTTGAACTTCCCCATGTAGTACACTGTACTCTACAACTGCATTTGACAGCATGGATAATAGTTGGGTTACCTGGTGGAAATATTTGCTGGAGTGCTATGTGACTCTCACACTATTTTCTTCTATAACCTCGGTTAATTTCTCTAGGAATCGATTAAATTGCTCCTCTAGAACACCACCACTGGTGCTTCCTTCACCCTGGCCCATCTTTCACTTTGTCCTTTGTTCCTCGTATTGTGCATCTAGTTTAGAATCGGTCGGGGTAGCTGCTATTGAGGCTTTATCATGGCTGGACCCCTCCGACTGCTCTTTTGCATCGTCGTATTTTCTTGCGCCTTCCTTTTGACTGACTGAGCCTTTGTCTTCCTCGATTGGGTTTATTTGATTTGTTTCCTTCCCATTTTCTATATTTGAGAGATCCTTCTCCTTAGCTGGAACTTTCCACTGTGCCGGTCATCTTGCAACGATGGCATCCAAATCTTCCTCAGTGAGCTTATACTATATCGCTAGCCATTGATGCGACTTATCTGCTCGAGCTTGAATGAAAATTTGTCTGGGACTTGACCGATAGCCTTGCGATCAGTTGGTACTTCGTTTCTCCTTGCTCTGATATTTTGTGATATCATTTCCACATCTATTCGCATCCTCTCCAAAAACAAATAAAATTGTAGAACATTTTATCCCTGTCGCTCTTTGTCGGTTGTTGCCCATAAGTTTTGGTATCGTGCTCCTTCACGTACCTGAGCTTCTGCTATGTCCATATCCTGATAGTGCTCTGGTTCCCTCCAACCTGCTAATGGGACCAGTATTAGCAGCCATGAATATGTAAATTCCTTCCTGTTCTTCTACGCATCGTATACATCTTCGACTAGTTCGTGCAACAAGAATTTGGACCAGTTCAGCCGCTCTCCTGTGGCACACAGTTCCGTAGTGGCAAGGATTCCCGAATTGCATTCCCTGGGTTTGTTCTTCCACACTACTTTAACTGATAATATCTTTGCCACAAACCTGACGGCCTGGTTCTTGATTGTGTGGATTAGGTATCCTCTGGAATTCTTGTCCACGTTGTACTTCATCCTCAAGCTTTCCGCGAGCTTCTTGTCGTTATCCTTCCCCTGGAAAAATTGGGAAGGGTCAGCCTCGTCTTTAGGAAACCTAGTGATTCTTGCGATCAAGTCAACTGTGACTGGAATCTTCTCATGCAGCCATAGGTACACACCAACAATATTTTGACACATGCATTAACCTGTGCGAGCCACCTAAAGTGCGACATCTGGGTGAGGCCTAACAACCTCGAATGATCCAATCCCGCCGCCCATCTTGCGGGTTCCCTCATGGGTGGGCCTCCTTCATGGTGAGTGTCAACATAATATTCTGTCCTTTTTGGGAAATTCGCAAGGTTCAGTCGCTATACAGTAGTTTCTATAACTTTGCTACAATGTTCCCAACTTGAGGAACTCCTTGCGGTACCGGCGATATTGCAATACTATACCGTTTGTTCTTGTTTATCCGCACCACTGGTGCCCCTTTCTTGTGTGGCGGCACATACCCTGGTATTATTGGGCCATAGTGCACTTCTTGCAATACTTCAGCGGATGAAGAACTGTGTCTTGATCGATGAATTGTACTGAGTTCTGGGTTCCTTTCTTCGGTGCTCGGCCAGTGTCTGGAGGACGATTGGCGCCCCTCTTCTTCTTGAGTGGTATTCCAGACATGACTTCTGGTTGTTCCTGCATAAAGGGCGTGGGTTTTGGTCGTTCGCTACTTCCACTAGAATATAAACTGCCATGCTCTTCTTTGCAATTCCATGCCTACCACACAATGTGTCAAGCTACCTTCCTGCCTCATTTTTATAGTGGGGAAGTGCTGCATACGTCCTATCTTGGTGAATAATTGCCAAATATGACACCGATATCCCAAATCCATCATGTGCGTCGAGCATTAATTGTGTCGGTTTTTTCATTTTTGCCATCGGTCATTGTGGTTTAATTGCTTCATTTATTGCCGAATTGGACCCTTCCGCATCGTGGCAACTTCTGACTCGCCGAAGCATACAATGTCTTGGTGTAGTCTACGATTAACTTGTCGACACTTTTTTTTTACTGCATTATTTGATTAGCGACACCGCGAGCTCTGCTGCGTCGATACTGTGCCAGAGATTTTTGTTTGCGCACTTCTTATATCGGTCATCTGTTGTTGATCCCTTCTTGGTCTCTTGGTCGTTGTTGTGTACTTATCGAACTCATCCGTCATTGGGTCTAGACTTCCTGTATCCAACATTCTTTCAATCTCATCTTGCACCCGTTCCTTGTACCGTGAATTCAACCTGTAGGGCCACTGCTTGACTGGATTTGCATCAGGTTTCAAGGGGATCTTTATTTCGCCTAAATCCTCGAAAATTCCTTTCATCTCTGAGAATTTATTTGGGAACAGATATTGAAACTCATGCAACAGACCAGTCATCTTCACGATGGTGGATTCATCCAAGTAGTCTCCAATACTTGCAAACTTCGGATTATCCTCCGATCCAATGTTCACCTTCTTAATTTTCAACGGTTGCTGAAACCTATCGGACGGTCTTCCTGGTGCCTCAATACTACAACTACCTTCTGATTCCGACATATATATGGCCCTTGGGTCATCCCCATCGTCCGGGTATCCTATGATATTATAACACTCCATCAACATTTCTAGTGTCACATTCCATCGAAGTTCCAACGGTTGATCTGTCGGTACTGCTTCAAATATCTTCTTGTAGATTGATGAGTCCAATTTACAGGTATTTGATAACCTTTTTCCCATAGTAAAGCACAAGCAAAGGCGAAGAAACACACTCGTTTTGTGGGAAAAATGTTTTAACTTGATTATTTAATGAATTTGTGTTAAATATTATCCTTGTATGTTTAAATGCATATTCAATAAACTAATTCTATGGAAATCGAGTGTGATTGAGTAGGTTCAGGAACATTAAAGGACAAAATCGCAGAGCAAGCAGAAGACTGAGAGATCATGCAGGACTCGACGCCTTTTTCCTGATTTCTAGAAGGAACACCTATTCAAACAAAATCGGTATTTAGACATATAGGTTAGGTCGAGTATTAGAATCTTATATATACGGGTCTCTTGGCTAGCGAGAGGGCCCTATTTCCATTTTTGAGAAACATTTCTTTACGTTTTTATACTGTGGAGATACTTCTGAGTTACAAACTTTTGTTAAAACATGGAGTTGATCTTTTAAATAAAGGATTGATGTTGCTTCCCAGTCAGCATCTATAAGTTTTGTTCACTCTTGAATACGGGTTGGAGAGGGCCCCTCCAACATGTAAGCCAGGGGATTTCTACTTTTTAGATATTTTCGATTATGTGTTTTGCAGTGATTAAAATCTATATCGCATATGGAAGCATTTGAACTGTGTTTTGATTCTGTAGTAATTTATAACGCGTTATGTAGTTCAGCAATACTGTTTCAGTAGTCCCGTAGCTGCTTTCTTCCAATGCACATTTTAAAGGTCTATTCCTTATATACTCGCATTGCCTTCGAAATAATGGTTCAGATCTTAAGGCTTATGAATGTTCCCCATTATGATTAGTTGCTTATCAAGATTGATTACTTTGGTTAATTAATGGTGAATGTGTAGCACTAGATAATTGCACTCCAAACTTAGTTTTTGATATTCAAATAGTTTAGATCAGAATTCTAGTTTAATGCATTTTGATTTACAGTAATTACAAATCATGCTTTCCTTATTTTAGAATAGATCTGTTATGTTTTCAACATTCACTTTCATAGTCTAAATTCCCTATTCTGCATCAAGTAAATTCATAGGAATATCTTTTTCACTTTCAACATCTTAATTCTTTAATATAGATTTACTGTTTTTAGTATTTGAACTTCTTAGTATAAGAATTTTTATATATTGAGTAGGCAATCTTTAAACATTGATACCGACACCCAACCACGACAAAGAATATCCTATAAGAGCACAGATAGTGCCTGCACCTATGAAGTTTGCACGTCCCCCGGGTTGATAATTAAAGTAGGTTCTTAGTAGAGCTTCCCTCATTAGGCACCCATACTGGGAGCTCACCACTTTTTGGCGCCGTTTCCGGGGAGGTGCTAAATCTTTAGGAGACATCTTCAAAAATGAAAAAAGCAAAAGAAAAAAAACACATAAAATGTTTTGACATGAATGCCTCGTCGACAGAGGGATAGATTTGGACGCTTTCTTCCTTCCCGTCCTATGAGCAGCAACAGTTCTGACAGCTCTCAATTTGAATTCCTTCATCTGGGAGAAGAGACTGATTTGAGCTCCGACCCAAACTTAGAAAACTTCTTTGACAGCTCTAGTTCCAACACTACTATGGAAGAAGAAGCTGAAGAACCTAGGGAACTGTTCACCTTTCCCATTAGTATACCTATGGGAGATGCTAGGATGAAGAATATGAACCCTAACAATCTGCCAAACGTCCATGCGTTGACTTCAGAAGACCCTGACACATTCCTATTTGAGTTTGAGGTAGTTTGCAGATCTTTCGACTACACTATTGATGCATAGAAGTTAAGGCTTTTTCCTTCCACACCGAAGAATCTATCACTTCGGTGGTTTATGAGCCTTAAAGGAAATAGTATCTTCAACTAGGATCAAATGAAACAGAAATTTTTAGAAAAATATAGGGACTACTGCAAGGACAAGGATACAAGGGATGAAATCTTTAGGATGCAACAAGGAGAAAGAGAGTCGTTAGAAGATTATGCCCAAAGATTTCAACTCAGCTACAAACGAGCCAGTCATTGCACCTTAGATGCTGAATCACTAAAACTTGTCCTTCTTAGAGGTGTAAAAGAAGAGAATTTTGAAGTCTTAAACCTTCTAAGAGATGGAGATATATTCCAAAAATATTTTGACCAAATCCTGCAAATCTGCAAAAACTACTCTAGATCTAGGAAAAGCAAAAATGGGGCAACAGATATACAAGCATTCACTGGTGGATCAGCATCTTCAGAACCAACCCTTACAAAATCAGATTTAGGAAACCTGTTAGATGACATGAAGACCGACATACTACAATCTCTGGCCATGCAGCTTGATTCTCTTCAAATAAAAAAGAAACAGGATGAAATTAACCAAGCTTTGGTAGTATTCTGTCCTCGTTGTAGAAAGAAGCATGAGAAGGGGCAGTGCACACTAAACACCAACGAAATATGTGGCCTCTGCACTGACGATCACTCTACTGACAAGTGTCCCTTGTTTCCTTCCTGCAAAGCTACTATTCAAGATCCCACAACTGAGGGTGCAATAGAACAACTCTACTTTGTGAATCAGAAGAGGAATAATTTTCCCAGACCTTACCAACCCCACAACCAACATTACTATAATCAGAAAAATAACTAGCATAATTGGAACTCTACACCAGCCCCATGGCCATCTCAGCGAAATCCAAATCAGTGGCAGCAAAACTAGCCTTATCAGCAATCATACTACCCACAATCCTACCCCTCATACCCCCCACCTTTTGCTCAACCATCCACAAATTATGGCAATCCATATCCTTATTTATCATCAAATTGGAGAGCTCCGCTACTGCAATAACATCCACTTATCATGCCGCCACCACCACCGAATAAACCACCCCCCAGACCTCCACCAATTCCTGCCTAGCCAATCCCTAACCCCAACAACAAAAGGCCAAGGCAGCAACAAGCCTACAATACTGAAACGATGTAATTTCCCACTTACGTAGTAGATACTGTGGAAATAAATAAGGTTAACCTAAGATCTAGAAAAACGCTCCAAAATACACCTACGCAAAATATACAACAACCTGAGCACCATGAGCAAACGACACAACCTCATGTTCAGCATCCTGATGAGACAAACCCTCTGAAGGAAGAAATTAGACCACTCACACGAAGTAGAAACCCTCCATTCCCTGAAAAGCTTGTATGAAGTACCAAAGATGAAGAGGAAAACACAATTCTGAATGAATTGAAACACTTGAATATCCAAATCCCCATCTTACAAGCCATCAGAGATGTACCCATCTGCAACAAATTCATAAAAGAGAATTGTTTGAAGAAACCTAGAAGGAGAAAACGTGACCCACCAATGATCAATGTAGTGGGCCAATTAGCTGATCTAATGCTAGGTATCATGGTTAACCCCAAATATCTAGACCCAGGTAGCCCTGTGGTCAACGTCAACATCAATAACAGACAAATGGACAGAAGCCTAATTGATTTAGGAGCTTCTATAAACGTAATGACCAAAGATACTATGATCTACCTAGGGCTCCAATTAGAGGTCAGACCAACAACTACAGTACTCCAACTATCAGACACATCCACTGTGAGGCTTGAAGGAATGCTCAAGGACATAATAATCAATATAGAATCCTGGGAATTCCCAACTGATTTCATAGTCATCGAAGTAAAAAGAAAAATTATTGGATATCCTATAATACTCGAAAGACCCTGGCTGGTAACTACAAATGCTTACATAGGATGCAGGCCAGGCAACATGACCATCACCACTGGCCAGTCTAGGAAAAAAATCACGATTACCCACCAGCCAGAAAATATTTAGACATAGAATATCAAAACTGGACTGACGATTACAATGACACACTGAATCAAAACATGAGACTTGTCCTTACAATTGATGTTGCATTAACACTAAAATCCATAGATGAAGATGGTCATATAGATAGGTTTATACAAAATTATTTTTCTAACAATGATGGTCTTCAAAGGTTTTTTGACACAGACCAACAAGAAGAAGGCGAATCTTCAAGCAAGAACTTAAACAAAATGTGGGGAGAAGTGACATCTCTGGAAGAGCAATCAGACAAAACAAAGACTGTGGAAATTATACCAGGGGAGACAGTCAACATAAATTCTAATCTAAAGCCACAACAGGAAGAATAGCTGATGAAGGTATTAACAGAACAGAATAGAGCTTTTGCATGGACATATGTAGACATGAAAGGAATCCATCCTGATATCTGCAAGCATTATATTTACATCAAGGAAGGTTCTATTCCTATCAGACAACCACAAAGGAGGATAAACCCAGCATTGAAGGACATAGTCAAAGCAGAACTACAAAATTTATTAGATGCAGGGTTCATCTATCCCATCTCTGATAGTGAGTGGGTATCACCACTGTTCATAGTCCCTAAAAAGAGAGGCAAATGGAGAATTTGTGTGGACTACCGGAGCTTAATAAAGCAACCAAGAAGGATTACTTTCCTCTCCCATTTATAGATCAAGTACTAGATACTTTAGCAGGTAACAAGTTTTTCTCCTTCTTGGATGGGTTCAGTGGTTACAATCAAATCCCCATTCACCCAGCTGACCAGGACAAGACTACCTTCACATGCCCATGGGGTACTTATGCCTAAAGAGTGCTTCCATTTGGACTTTGCAACGCCCCTGCAACCTTTTAGAGGGAAATTCTCAGCATATTTTCATAATTTATAAATGATCAAATGGAAGTCTTCATTGATGATTTCACACCCTATGGCAAAAAATTCAACCAGGCATTGACCCATCTGGAATTGGTATTTAAAAAATGTATTGAGATGAGCCTATGTCTGGGCAATGACAAATGCAAGATGTTAATGGAAAAAGGAATAGTTCTCGGCCATCATATATCACAGAGAGGGATAGAGGTTGATCAAGCAAAAGTTTCAGTAATCAAAACACTACCACCACCTGTTAAACAAAGGGATATGAGAAGCTTTCTTGGACAAACATGGTACTATAGAAGATTTATTGAAAATTATAGCAGAATTGCTGCCCCAATGTTTGCACTTCTCACAAAAGACACTGAGTTCATATGGACAAACCATTGCATGATAGAATTTGATAACCTTAAGGAGAAAAAAATTACAGCTCCAGTACTCCAAGGACCATATTGGGCACTTCCGATCCACATCCACTCAAATGCATCAGATAAGGCAATCGGGTCTGTCCTTGGACAAGAAAAAGAGAAAAATCCCTATGCAATATATTATATCAGCAAAACTTTTGCAGGGGAAAAATTGAATTACATTGTTACAGAGAAGGAATTTTTGGCTGTCATACATGCCATTAATAAATTCAGACACTATATCACTGGTTACCAAGTTTTTGTTCATACAAACCTCTCATCCATAAGATATCTCATGAACAATCCAAACAGAAGCGCTCAAATCATCAGATGGCTGCTGCTCCTCCAAGAGTTTGACATTACAATTTTAGACAAGCCAGGAAAACACAATGTGGTGGCTGACTTTCTATCTAGGATGACACATGGACAAGACAGTGAGGTAATCAATGACAGTTTTCCAGATGAGCACCTTTTTTCCATATCCACAAGAAGCCCATGGTTTGCTGACATAGAAAACTATCTAGTGTCTGGAAAGTTTCCAGAACATTATACTCATAAAGAAAAAGCAAAAGTAATAAGGCAAAGTGCCACATACACATGGATAGAAGGCATGCTTTTCAAACAAGGACCAGATCAGATACTCAGAAGTTGCATTAGAGAAGATGAGGTGCATGACATAATGCATGCCACACACAACGAACCATGTGGAGGACACTATGCTGCAAAAAGGATGGCCCATAAAATCTTGCAAACAAGATATTATTGGCCAACACTCCACAAGGATACTTACGAATATGTTTCACACTGTGATGATTGCCAAATAATGGGGAAACCAACACAAAAACAAGAGATGCCACTCCATCCACAAATCTCCTTGGAGGCATTCGAAAAGTGGGGATTTGATTTTGTTGGCCCATTCAACTCATAGTCTAATCAGAAAAGATACATCCTTGTATGCACTGACTACCTTACAAAATGGACAGAGATAGCAGCACTGGCTGCTGCAAATGAAACCAATGTGGCCAAATTCTTCACTGAGCAGATCTTTCACAGGTTTGGTGTGCCAAGAGAACTAGTTTCTGATCAAGGCCCACAATTTACATCAAATATAATTGAAGACTTGCTGAAAAGGAACAATATAAAGCACATACAGTCATCCTCCTACCACCCTCAAGCAAATGGACAAGCTGAAGTAACCAACAGGGAATTAGAGAGAATCTTGACAAAAACTGTCCAACTCCACAAAATGGATTGGGCTGACAGACTTAGTGAGGCAGTTTGGGCTTACAATACTACATGGAAAACAACTACAGGATTCACACCTTATGAACTAGGCTATGGAAAAAAGGTCATGCTGCCAATTGAATTTGAAATAAAGACATTAAGAATTGCAGTAGAATTACATATAGACCTATCAGAGATTCAACAAGAACGCATGCTACAACTGAATCAACTGGATGAGCACCGCCAACAAGCACTTGCCCATACCGAAATCATCCAGCAGCAAAGGAAAAAGTGGCATGACAAACACCTGAAAGATAAAAAGTTCAAGGAAGGTGATCGGGCACTACTTTATGACTCCAGATTTCACACATTCAAGGGGAAGCTAACCACTAGATGGTTTGGACCTTACATAATTCAGAAGATCTATGAAAATGGAGCTGTGAGAATTATTACAATTGATGAAGAGGAGTTCCCCATGATAGTAAATGGACATAGGCTAAAACTTTACAAAAAGCCACAATCAAAAGAAGAGTTTACACAGGTACTCTACTAGCAGCAATTGATGCTGATAGAGAACATAGGAAATTAGTGAAATTTAGCTCATATAAAAAAAAAGAGAAAAAATGAATTATGAAAAAAATATAGAACAAATAAATAAATAAATAAATAAAACAAATATCAGAAAAAAATAAAAATAAAATCCATGATCAAATCAGTACAATACAGGTACACTGCATGGCATCAAATCTTCCCATGAGAAATAAGCATGCACACTACAAGAGAACCACACATGAATTCCAGCCAACAACAAAGAAATCAAATACTATAGATTATATCAAGTGTGACTACCATTCAATTCAAGCGAGCCGGCCACGTCTTCATTCAGAAATCACAGTCATGAGCTACTACGAGATTCTTACAAACAATCCATTCCATCTTGTCAGCATATTCATGCGAGCCTGCAATCTATTCAAGAGAGCCAGTCACATAATGTCATGCAATCTTCAAATACGAAGCATCATCACATAAGTCGTATCAACAACCGACACAACTTTCGAAAGCATAAAGATTAGCAAATTCAAAAGAGTGCAAGGAAAAAGCAACCCACGCATGTAACTACTAACATACAGAAATCAACTACAGACACTGCCAAAGCTACTACAGAATCTGCCATGCATGAAAAACAGGCCAGATCATCAATGCAGGTATGCAAACATAACAAGGTAATCTCTAGAACAATTTTGTTTTATTCTTAAGGTAAATCATTATCCCACAAAACATTCGTTTCTAAAAAGATGAGGACAACTTCTATTTTAAATTGGCGGCACAGTAGAATGACCTCAATAAGTCATGAGTGCTACCTAAGTCCTGTCAGCCTCAATAAATCATGATCACAACCCTCATCATATTAGCAAATGAAAAATGGAACGAAGTACAGAGATCGATCATGGGAAAAAAGGGATAAAGTGGCAAGTACAAGAAATGATGGTAAGGACAGGTGCGGAAAGGCAGTAAGTAAGGCTGCATAATCTTCCACGATTTGCATATAAGAAACCGCTCATAAACCCCCAGAAGCAACAAACTAGAAGCTAGTGCGCTCACCCCAGCCAGCATTTCAGTCCTCGAGCCTATAGGCAGAGCCCGACCAGTTGAGGGTATAAACCACATTAAAAAGTTTTGGTTTTGTCTGTTTATAAAGAAGATTCTAAAATGACAAAAGGTTTCAAGAAAAGTGAACCAGGGGATCACAATGCCATCTATCAGAGCTCGAGAGTCCTGCAGATCATTCGCAATGCAGGCTGGATGCCTTTCATCTTAGGGTTGAAACGATACAATATAGAGGTAGCCATGGAATTTGAAAAGAACTTAAATCATATCAAGGATGAACAGCTCGTCACCCAAGTGAAAGGTTTACGAATAAAAATGGATGATGAAGTGATTGCCAAGTTCATTGGTCTACCGAAGGGACTGCATTTGAGAAGGGACAACAGTGAGGCAAACCATGCAGCAAAGAAAACATTTTTCAGGCGAGGAGAGGCTTACGACGAGGATAAAAATGGAGCCAAAAGACTCTCCATGCCAGCACCATGGGATGAAATGGCTTCAACCATCCAGAGGTACATTACATGCATTGGTAGGTTAAGTTATGTTCCCATTTTCCACTTTCGTATTCTAGAACTTTTGAGGCACAGGAGTCACATTTCATCGAACAACAACATTAGCATTCCACACTATCTGCTCCTATCCCTAGAAGAAATGAGCAAGAAAGTTGTTAATGGGAAAGAGGATGCATTATCCCACCATGGGCTGATCAACCTAATAGTCTGTGAGGAATTAAAAGCATAGATTCCAGATCTTTCTTGGGAGGAGTTTGTATTGGTATCTGCTGAGGACGTTCAAAGAATGAAGGGTACACCCCTTCCACTTGAATAAAAAAGTAAGACCACCTCTACATCATGGGCAAAGAGGAAAATTGACTTGGACAGTGTGGCCGACACCCTGGTGAAGATAAAACACTCATGAGATGACTCCACCAAAATAGACCCAGGGATTCCTACCAGTAATTAGGGGTCGAAGAGACGTAGTAAAAGATTCACACAGGCATCTAGAATCTGAGTCTCCAAGGAGGAGGAAATGGAACCCAGCCCCCTAGTTCAGAATGTGTCTGATGATGATGATGATCCTTTGATAGATCAGGAGGATCCCACTACAGAAGAATAAGAGGAAGAAGAAGAAGAATAGAATGAAGAAGAGGAAATGGATGAGGAAGAATAAATGGATAAAGAAGAGGAACGAGATGAAGAAGAGGAAATGGATAAAGAAGAAGAGCAGAGCATACAAGAAGATCAAGACAACTTCTAGGGGAACCCTCCAGAGCACAATGAAAATCCTGGGGTCATCCACCAACTCGCTGAGGCACGGGAAGAATTGGAAAAGCTCAGGAATGAGCTGGAAACATTAAGAATTGGGCCAGGAAGCCAGCCCACACCTTCCCCATTATCACTTGAGAAGACACAAATCCTGAAGATGCATCATGCAAGGGAGATACGACTGGCTGAGCAGAAAAATCCGGTGCTTCAAGAGAAATTGGCCAAGGCACAAAAGGAGTTAGCCAAAAAGGACCAGGAGATTACCCAGTTGAAGGACATTTTGGCCACTACTACTAACATATATGATAGACTACAGGACCTCAGGCCGCCATCAACAATTTATGCAGTTTATGTAGAGGAGAAGTGGGGCAAATTCCAGCTCCAAAGGTTGAAACAAGGACTTCCGATAGAGATAAACACCCCCAAGGAATTTATGGATGCATCTCTGAACTCCACAGAGTTGGAGAAGGACCAATCAAGTGAATGTTTCTTGCATAATTTTGCATTTTCTGGCTCGCCCAACTGGTTTCCAAACCCATACGTGGGCGATTTCCGGTTGAGGGAATTATGTTCATGGATGAATCACAAAGTTGAGCGAGCTCAGGACTACCACATTTATGTCGCAACAAAATGGAAAACCACATTGATGGTCAGAGCAGAGCCAACTCACCCTAAAGGAATAATTTACAATCATAGGATCCTCACCCGGGACGAAGAACTGATCCCCATTCTCCTTGCAAAATAGAAGGAGGCTATGGCTTGCTTTAACATTACTCTCCAAAGCACACAAAAGGAGGTTCATGAGTCCATTAAGGAAAGGTGGCGTAGAGTAGCAAACGATCTAAAAGGAAAAGAACTCTACTCCCCTCTCAAACTTGAAGATGCTCTTTTCAAAGCCAAACTCTACAAGGAATCCCTGACAAGAAATCAACTCAGATGGATTGGAATGAGGTTGAACCCCCCATTCTTCCTTCCCCCAGTCATTAAGGGACACATTAATGAAGAAGAAGAGAGGAGGGCATGAGCCAAGGAGGATCAGACCTTTGGATACCACATGTAGGCAGGAATCCCCAGGGTGGTAGCATGGGACATCAGAGAGGTCGTCGAAGGATTGAATACATCACCCAAGGATGGGTGAATCCTTCAAGTATGGGAGAGAATGATGAGTCCAATTTAAAGGTATCTGATAGCCTTTTTCCCGCAGTAAAGCACAAGCAAAGGCGAAGAAACACACTCGTTTTGTGGGAAAAATGTTTTACCTTGATTATTTAATGAAGTTGTTTTAAAGATTATCCTTGTATGTTTAAATGCATATTCAATAAACTAATTTTGTGGAAATCGAGTGTGATTGAGTAGGTTCAGGAACATTAAAGGACAAACTCACAGATCAAGCAGAAGACTGAGAGATCATGTAGGACTTAGCGCCTTTTTCTTGATTTCTAAAAGGAACACCTGTTCAAACAAAATCGACATTTAGACATATAGGTTAGGTCAAGTAATAGAATCTTATATATACGGGTCTGTCGGCTAGCGAGAGGGCCCTGTTGCCATTTTTGAGAAACATTTCTTTACGTTTTTATACTGTGGAGATACTTCTGAGTTACAAACTTTTTTTAAAACATGGAGTTGATATTTTAAATAAAGGATTGATGTTGCTTCCCAGTCAGTGTCTATAAGTTTCGTTCACTCTTGAGTACGAGTTGGAGAGGGACCCTCCAACACGTAAGTCAGGGGATTTCTACTTTTCAGGTATTTCTGATGATGTGTTTTATAGTGATTAAAATCTATATCGCATATGGAATTATTTGAATGGTTTTATGATTCTGTAGTAATTTATAATGCATTATGTAGTCCAGCAATACTGTTTCAGTATTCCTGTAGTTGCTTTCTTCCAACGCACATTTTAAACATCTATTCCTTATATACTCGCATTGCCTTCGAAATAACGGTTAAGATATTAAGGCTTATGAATGTTCCCCATTATGATTAGTTGATTATCAAGATTGATTACTTTGGTTAATTAATGGTGAATGTGTAGCACTAGATAACTGCACTCCAAACTTAGTTTTTGATATTCAAATAGTTTAGATCAGAATTCTAGTTTCATGCATTTTGATTTACAGTAATTACAGATCCTGATTTCCTTATTTTAGAATAGATCTGTTATGTTTTCAGCATTCACTTTCATAGTCTAAATTCCCTATTCTGCATCAAGTAAATTCATAGGAATATATTTGTCACTTTCAGCATCTTAATTCTTTAATATAGATTTACTGTTTTCAGTATTTGAACTTCTTAGTATAAGCATTTTTATATATTGAGTAGGCAACCTTTAAATATTGATACCGACACCCAACCACGACAAAGACTATCCTATAAGAGCACAGATAGTGGCTGTACCTCTGAAGTTTGTACGTCCCCCATGATGATAATTAAAGTAGGCTCTTAGTACAACTACCCTCATTAGGCACCCATACCAGGATCTCACCACAGATCACCTGTAACACACTCTGGATGAAGGGGTTTTCATCAGAGAAACAAAATGATTGGTTGAAGCCAATGGTGATTTGTTCCCAAGAGTTCGTCCCGCGTCGCAGTTCTGCTGCGACATACCAACTCCGCGGTACTTTATCTAGTGTGTGAACAAATGCATGTACCAACTCCTGCTTCGCTCATGATCCCCATTGGTGTTGACATGCATTCAGATGTTCCTTCGGATCTACTCTACCGCATATTTCCTTCCGTCGTATCCTACAGCGTCACCGAAGCTAACCTCCGTGAGGTGTCAACATAGTGGCTATTTTGTGATATTAGAATTGTGCGCCACCCACCAGCATGCGGGAGTAGCCTTCAAGGCTTCCTCCAAGACCAATAGACGTTGCGGCTCCACCACTTTTTCCTCAGATTCAGTGAGAAACTTGTTCAAATTGGGTAATCCCTGATATGTTGGTAGTGCACACTCCTCTGTGGATACCCATCGCAGCGACTATGTGATCTATGCACATCTCCTCAATGACACTTCGTGTAACCGATTCTGCCAATTCTAGAGCACCTCATCTGAATCTGATGATGCTAAACTGACACTACGCCATCCCAATTCTCCGTCTGCTGTAGGATTAATGTAATCCTCAGATATGTTGTATATGCTATCCCATCCATCTGTAAATTCATTTCTTACTAGTTCAATGTATCGTTTCCCTTCTGCAGGATCAAGAGGTTTGACGACACTCATCTTGCGATTTTCAAACGACATAGTCCGCTTCTTGAAGTTGATAATGGCTTGGTTTTCCATCACCCAATCTATCCATAGTAGCACTGGATAGGGGCTATTGTTATCAACAATCTTTATTACATCAAAGTTGGCATATGTCCTGAGTCCCTCAATTTCAACTGGAAGCTGACACACCCGGCCAAGTGGGGTAACCTTACTCTGATTTTCCAATCGCAGTTGTATTGGTGACCAAGCCAACTATGGTTTTCCAATTGTTTCCCAGGTCTTCTTGGTTAGAATGTTCACATATGACCCCAGGTCCAAAATGATTGAGTCAACATAAAATGCTCCAATTTGCGCTGACATTCCCATCTCTCTCCTTGTCTTTCTCTTGTGTATGCGATTGACCTTTTGCTCCTAGCGGGCACCCTCCACTGATGCAACAGACTAGATATTTCTTCCAACGCATATTGATCCTTTTCCAACTCCAGGAAACTCTCCCAGAAGGCTCTTAAAGTGTTATCCTTCCTCCAAGACTTCGTCGTGTTGAACGTCGGTGGCATATCATAGATAAATTCTTCTTGAAGAGGTAACTACATCCTCTTTCTCATCGCCTCTTGAGCTTTCAAAAAAATAACCCTTTTGACCTACGCATCAAAGATGCCGTGATTTTGTGCTGTTGGTCAGATGGTATCTTGTGACCCGTTGAATCTTGTCACAGTTCCTCCTCATGTCACTACTCGAACAGTTGCATTGTATTTTCGAACCTCCGTTGATATCATCTGTACAACCAGTGGTGTATTTTGATTCTGGTTTTGTGGAGTTGGTGGCAGATTCTTGGTTTTCCATTTTGCGATGAGCTATGGACAATATTCAATGCCATGATCCACAACGATGCAATAAGTGCACTGTGGCACTGGATTCGGGCAATCCCTCCGATAATTCCCCTGGTGCCCGCAATTATAACATACAATCAGCCCTCGTCCTCGTCCAGTAGCTCCTCTGCGTCCAACACCAGCACCTCGACCTACATGGAATATGCCTCTGTACCCTTCACGCGGTGGTCCATAAGGTGGGTACTGTGGTTGTGCATATTGTGGCTGTTGATATGGTGGTTTCCTATATTACAGCTGGCTATACTGTGGTGGTGGATATTGCGAATGACCATACTGTGGTTTCCCATACTTCCCTTGATCGTACTACTGCAGCTGGTTAAATTGAGGCTGTTGTTGGGTATACTATGGCTGCTGCTATACCTTCAGTTGCTCTTCCCCTTTCATAAAGTACGTATCAGCAGTACGGTCTTGGAGTAGGTCAGAGGCCCTGCAGTCTTTCTCATCGTTACCAACCGACCGACAAAATTTCCAATAAAGGTTTACTGGCTTCGCCACCATCTTTTGCAATTACACACATTCTTCCGATCGATGCCCTCTAGTATGATAGATAGGACACCAAGGCATTCCTCCCTGACGGAGGGGGTTTGGCGCGCTTGATTGCAAGTATTCTCGAAAATCTGAGCAATTATCCTTATGGTGTCCTTATTCTTTATACCTGATGCACAATATGTCTTCGTGGGTTTCTTTCCCCTTCTTTATATCTTGCAATTGAAGTGTCAGATTGGAAAACTATGCCTAGATCCTTTCCATTCCTATCCCCGCTTCGTCGATTCGTGAAGCCTCCTGCTTCATCGTAATCTCCAATGCTTCGACCTATGTTGCTACATTCTGTTGCATTAGTGGTTCGCGGATGTGTGGCACCAATCCTACGATAAACCACTCCTTGTGTTGCATATCATTTATTCTGAAACTCACCTTTTCTATCAACGTTTTATACCGTTGATAAAATTCCCATACCGACTCATTTGGGTATTGCTTGCTTTATTTGAGATCGGTAACATACTGCGACTTCGACTTTGGCTTTCTGAACTCATCGACCATTCCTTCTTTGATCTACACCAATGTCTTGCCTGGTGTTCCTGCTGGAACCTTTGTAAACTTCATAAACCAATCTAGCGCACGACCCCTAAGGGTCATCACTAGATGACCCTTTTTAAAATCTTCATCCTGGACCTGATTCACAATCCAGACTGCTTCACACAGGAACCAATACTACTCGGGATCCTCAGTCCCGTTCCCCTGAAAAGTGGGCATATTTGTGTCATCTTCCATTCTAACGTTCCTACTGTTATTGTTACTAATGTACTACTTCTACCATTGCACGTAGGGAAACTCTGCGAATAGCTTGTGTTTCTTCCTATAAAATTTTGAGTAGTGCACGGGGTTGAAGGTATGTTGTAACTTACTATCTGTCCCTCTTCTGCTTCTGGGGTATCCTGGTCACCGTCTCCTTCACTGTAATAAGGTAGCTCTGTCCCTTGTGGTCCTGTTTCACAGTCTTCCATTCCGGTCCCTTTAGGAGACTCTCTCTCAGTCCTCCTCCTCTTCTCAAGTCGCTGGAATATCGCCCCACTCCTCAAGGTACCACAATCTTCCTTAGCCTACGTTAGAAAATCGCCATCACTCATGTCCATCTACCCCACATATTTCTATCGTATCCGCATTCACGTGATACCCTCAACCTCCGCACACTCATCTTTCTACTAGTCGGAAGTCATCCTCAATATGCCCTTTTCACATACGAGCATCTTTATCCACAGTTTTGGCAACAGTAAGAATCTTCCCCTCGACCCTTTGAAAAAGTTCCTTTCCGTGTCACTGTATGACTTTATTATATCTACTGCGAAATTAGTAATGTATCCTTCTAGGATACTATCCACCCAAAAATCGACATCCCTTGATACCTTATTGTCGACTTGTTTTAGCTATCGGATCAAGTCTGGAGTCTAATGATCAGGCTCAGTCTTTTGGAAATGATTTTTCTGAAATGTAAGTTGCACTAGCCACTCGTGCAATAGCACCGGGAATTCATAGAAGAACACTTCGTGGATATCAGAATAAATATACTTCTGCAGCCAATTGGTTACTATGTGTTCAGGGTTCCTCTTTTCACCTTCTGCGAATTCCTGTGCCTTCTTGTCAAACTACTCTCGAATCTCCGGTTTCGTCGGGTGCCACAACATATCCTCTTCTTTCCTCTTCAAGGTACCGACAATGGAACCATTTGTTGATAGAGCGTCTGTCGACAGGGGTTCACTTCACAATGTCGTCAACAAACATCAACCCAAACTCCCTTAAACACCGGCCCAGAAAGGTTTAACCCTTTCCACCAACACTCACAAAGCGAGTGAAGTCTCACCCGAGATGGATAAGGGGGTTGCAGGAGCCAAGTTTTTGTAGTGGAGTTGAGGACATGCATCAAACACACATTACAATTGCAAAAACTAGAGATTATACCTTTCGCATTATGCTAACATTTCATCATTTGCATTTTCACCATTCGCATATTCAACATATAGTAGACATTTGCAACAACATGATCAAACTACTCATTCACATGAATAGAAATTACCAAACCCACAGAGTATTAAACATTTCACAAACATCTGTATTCACCATCTAACAGAAACAAAGACAAACATAGAACCATAATCGAACATCTTCATGCATTCATTAAAACCTACGGAATGACCTTCGCAGAAACAATCAATACATCATATCGCGTATACAAAACAGATCAAACATCAAAGATTGATCAAAATTGGATCAATCGCTCTATTGATAGCTGTATAGCTTGATGCCCTTAGGATTACAATCATGCTCCTATTTATATGGCACTAAGTGGTTACAAAATGGTCCACATGACCAATCCTAACAACTTAAACTAATCTTGTGCTTCCTCGTTCTCTGCGAATGACCCTTCTTTCGTGGATTAGTCCTCTTCACAGCTGTCATCTTCCGCACTTCATGCAAACTAATCCTGTGCCAACAATAGCTTTTAAATGGTGGTTTGTTTTCATCATAAAAAATTCGTATCAAAAGGTTATGTCCTAGGCTACGTAACGATGCAAACATTCAACATAGGTCAAAATGGAAGCCATGTCAGCTCACTATGCTTCACTCATGTTGAGTTAATGAGGTTTGAGAATCCACTACAAACTTTTAGAAGCATCAAAGAATCCAAAAAACTAACCTTATCTTAAAGGAGGGAAAGGGGTTTAGCTCCTATAGTAGGGTTTTCATGTTCCATATTAGAACAACTTGTTTCCAAGAAGAGTGGAGAGATATAGAGTAGAAGAGAAAAATATTGCTATAAGTAAGTGAGTGGACCATAGTGTCTTATAGCTCCGCAACAAACTTTATGAACACTATAATTTGCTTGCACTCTCATTTGATTAAAAGAAAGCCATAGTCCTTCATATTCTTTTTGGGATTTCTCACATTGGGTTTCCCAAGGAAAAAAAATGTGTTATGGTTTTCCAGTGTATCTTTGTTGATGTACTTTTGTTCATATTTATCAGTAGTTAAAGAATCCATATCGTGTGTTTTTTCCTATTAA
Organism: Larix kaempferi; assembly: GCA_027924585.1. Lineage (NCBI taxonomy): Eukaryota > Viridiplantae > Streptophyta > Pinopsida > Pinales > Pinaceae > Larix > Larix kaempferi. The sequence continues at coordinate 1,826,793 of BSBM01000706.1, forward strand.
ATCGCTAAAAAATACAAAAGGATAGTTGCATAGGCTCACTGTTGTAGCTGTAAATTTTATATCTGTTCTAATGAGCCAACGATGGGAATATACAAGGTAGTTTACAACTCACATTTTGTACAAACACGATGATCATAAATAAACCTTACTGACTCATCATCAAAATTCCTTCCCCTATGACTGTGTCCCACAAGAATTTGAATTCGAGAAGCAATAACGTAAGCTCCATTGGTGATGGGAAGGATAACCCATCAGTGGAGATCTGTTCAAAATACGGGTACAGTTTCCTAAGGCAAATGTAGATGGTGTTTTGATTCTGTAGTAATTTATAACGCGTTCTATAGTTCAGCAATATTGTTTCAGTAGTCCTGTAGCTGCTTTCTTCCAATGCACATTTTAAACATCTATTCCTTATATACTCGCATTGCCTTTGAAATAATGGTTCAGATCTTAAGGCTTATGAATGTTCCCCATTATGATTAGTTGCTTATCAAGATTGATTACTTTGGTTAATTAATGGTCAATGTGTAGCACTAGATAATTGCAGTCCAAACTTAGTTTTTGATATTCAAATAGTTTAGATTAGAATTCTAGTTTCATGCATTTTGATTTACAGTAATTACAAATCGTGCTTTCCTTATTTTAGAATAGATTTGTTATGTTTTCAACATTCAATTTCATAGTCTAAATTCCCTATTCTACATCAAGTAAATTCATAGGAATATCTTTTTCACTTTCAACATCTTAATTCTTTAATATAGATTTACTGTTTTCAGTATTTGAACTTCTTAGTATAAGAATTTTTATATATTGAGTAGGCAACCTTTAAACATTGATACCGACACCCAAAAAGTGCTCACTACCTCATATACCACATTATATGGCTCATTTGTCCATTTTCCTACCATATTTCCCTTAAAAACCCAAAAAATCCCATTAAAAAGCCTCTAAAAGGCCTAAAATGCCTCCAAAAGGCCACAAAACCATCAAAATAGCCTCAAAAAGGCTAAAAAAACCCCCCCTTTTCTCCAAAAATAGCAAAAACCCCCTAAAAAGGGAAGAAAAATATAAAATAATGAGGAAAAGGAGGAAAAAACCCTATACAGCTGTCCTAAACCATGTGTTACCCAAAACCATGGGTCAGCACTCCACCACCAAAAAAATATAAATAGGTGATGGAGATCTATTATTCCATATCCACAATCACAAGCACCCTTACTCTGCCAAAATCTCTCTCGAAACCCTAGTTCACCATTGAACTACTTTCACCTTGAGAGCCACTTTTGGCCCATTCCCATCATTGGAGAAGGAGAAGGAGCATATTGAAGCTTGGAGCATCCTCTTGGACATTGCAAAGGGCTTCATCAAACCTTCACATTGAAGGTAATATCAATACAAAAAACTCATTATTTAAATTTGTTGTTTATGTTTCATGCATGTTTTAGAAGTAATTTAATTTCTGTTTTAGCTTAATTATTTACATTTACTGAACTGCTACTAAGGAGTCCATTCTCCTTAGTAGGTGCTCATTTGCACAAGCTAGGGGTAAGACCCTAGCTACAGTTTTGGCGACTCAACTGTGTTTTGAATTTCTGGTTTCGGTTTAAAGAATATTTTCCTTTCGGCTGTCCCTTTCGGCCGCCGTCAACCGCGTTTTTTCCCTCTGCAGTTGCGTCCCGACCGCGTCTTTCAGGACTTTACCTGCGACCCGACCGCGGCTCTCAGACTGCTTCCGACGCCCTGCCGGCGGATTCAAGTCTGTTACCTGCGGTCCGACCGTGGCTAATCAGCATGATTGTTGCGATCTGACTGCGCCTGTCGGCCATTTTCCCGCGTCCTGACTGCGGCTTTTAGCATCTTTCCGGCGTCTCGACTGCGGCTTTTAGCCTCTTTCCGGCGTCCCAACTGCGGCTTTTAGCCTCCTTCCAGCGTCCCGACTGCGTCTGTCATCCTGTTTCCCGCGACCCGACTGCCTCTATTTGCCAAAAAGCCGCGTCCGGTCCGCGTCTGTTTCCCTAAAACCCGCGGTCCGCCTGCTCAGATTCGCCACAGACCCGCAGTCTGATTTCTGCATTTTTTCCCTAGTTTGACCCCAGCCCTCTTTGCTGCAATATTTTCTGCACAGCCATCTGTCCTACCTGCAACCTCACAGCCTTTCTACCACATAATTTCTGTTCCCTTTACAGAATTTAAAAAAAAAAAAAAAAAAAAAATTTTAGTATTTTTACTTCAGAAAATTTTGCAAGTTAAAGTTTCAATTCCAGCATTATTGATAGTTAGAAGTTGTCCCCCTTGTGGCACTTCTATTTTGGGTACATCACCTCACGAGCACACAATCTGTCACATAATTCAAGTGAGCCTTAAAAAGTACCTAACTCAACCAACATTCTAACCCCACTTGGGGAACACAAAAGAATCTTTGTAGTTAGGTAGGGTCAGGGGGATAGGCTTCCAATAACACCCCTCGGTCACTTTCACTTGAGACATAGTTGTTGTCCAAATAGGGAACCAAAATCCCCTAGTACTTTTTGGTACGGTCACGACCAGTTTATCAGAGGGCCTCTCCCTTAGGAGGGTTGAAGTCGGGAGACTAGTTCCGGAGGCCTGAGTGGAATACTGCACTCCATTCAGTAACCGAAGGGCTACCTTTTGCGGTTCGCGGGATATCCCTGTATAGGGGTATTGCGGTCAACGAACTAAACGGCAGATTCACCTTTCTGGACGTGTCATGAACGGGGTATCTTAGTTGCCATTCTTCTAGGATTGACTACCCGGTGTCCCTCCCGGTAGGGGGATATCATAGCCACTTGGCTTTCCTACTCATATTGTCTGACTTGGATTTCATCACCTTGCAGAGGATATGTTTAGTTGAGTCAGAATACTTTTAGTTAGGTGTTTGCATGCTCCTTTACCTCCCTTTGGTCTAGTGAGTCCACCATTTTATGTTTCTAGGAAACCTGCTGCTTGTTGGTATTCTGACCATCTTTGTTGTTAATCCACCTATTGTAACACAGCTGTTGCAGTGGGTGTTTTGAGTTGGTTGTTGGCCTGAGTGCCTTGTTTTTTAGCTCTCCTTCTGCACACTTGGTTGCATTAGGCTTTTTTGAGCTATTTTTACTCACCTCAACCCACAGAGATTAGACCTCATCTGTCACCATTGAGTCCCCGAGACATTCTCGGCGCCTCAGGGGCGAGCCCCCACAGCACGGTTCACTTGACACCACCCGTCATAGATTCCGATCATCATCCGTTGATACCACTCATCACAGATCTAGATTCTTGTCACTTGACTCCACTCGTCAGTGACGTAGGTCTCCGTCACCAGATATTGACGCACCTTACTTTACCTCGGACTCTGAGACAGAATCTGAGAACCCCATTTACACTGCCCCCCACTAGCCCCATGGCTGGCGTGACTTCCACTCCTTTTGTTGTAGGGACCATTGGTGGCACATCTACCACTACACCAGTTACTATACCTGCTTTGGGTATGCCCTCCATGGGGCCCCCATCTACTACCCCCCTCACTGCAGCCATTCCTGCAGCTGGGATACCTATTCCTACTTCATCAGTGGTTCACACTACACATGGGGGTGCAGGCACCTCCTATACTACCTCTGTTCCCCCACTTGGGGGCACCATCCCAAATCATGTCCCTCCACTTGGGGGCATTGGCCCCAACTTGGTCCAACCCACTACTGTGTCACATCCTCCTTCCAGTTTGCCATTCATGGCTAGCCTCAACCTACCTGACCTGGCTAGATTGACCAATGACCCTATCCGACACGACCCTACATGGCCTCATATGCCTACCAAGCTTCCCTCGGACATCCCTAAGTTCGAGGGTAAGGCAGGTGAGGACCCACAAAACCATATCATGTCTTTCCACCTATGGTGTTCCTCTAACTCCATCATGGATGACTCTGTTCGCCTCCGTCTCTTACAGTGCACCTTCACTGGCTCTGCAGCCAAGTGGTATATCGAGCAACCTCATGGGACCCACACCACCTTTGCTTCCCTTGCCTCGACCTTCCTGCAGTTCTTCCAGTTGCCTGTCCGCTATGACGCGGGCGTTGAGATCCTTCTATCTTGTAGACAAAACACGGCTACCCATATCACGGACCACATCCATGAGTGGCGTCGACGCCGTAGCTTATGCAAGATCAAACTAGACGACCGTATCTTTCTAGATTGGTTCCTCAAATCCCTTCTACCTGTTATTGCTAAGGATGTGGCATCAGAAAGACCCCAGTCTGAAGAAGAGGCCATCCTTAAGGCCCAACAGTTCGAACTCATTTACGCCCAGTCGGGTTACCTTTATACCATTATACCTGACGCCCCTCGCGGCGAGTCCTCCCAGCATGATGCGCCGGGGGCATCCCACGCTGCAGACGGTATCATCGGTCGTATTTCTTCCCATCCCCAACCATTTTCTATAGCACGTCCTACCCCTGGCCCCGACCTGTCGCGGGCTACCTCACAGTCTAGAGCAACCAACTCATATGCTCCCATGACACACCACCATTCCCATGGACCCTCATGTCCACCTCAGTGCTTCGGTTATGCGACTCCTGCTTATGCTCACCCAGTCGCACCTCAGCCTTACTACCATCAGCAGGCTGCCCCCAGCTCCTGCGCCTTCACAAGCCCAACCCGCTTATTATCCGCCACAGGCAGCCCCTGCGGCACACCTACAACCCGCTCCGCAGCCATATCAGCAACCCCCTCAGGTTGCTGCACCTGTTCAACCTCAACCTGCATATCATCCACCGCAGCCTGCTCCAGCACCTGCGCAACCTCAAAATCCACCTGCTTCCCAAGGGCAAGTTTACGCCCAACAAAACCCGCAGCAAAACCAGAACAACCAACGCAACCAGGGCCAACAGAACCGCGGCAAGGGCCGTAATCGTGGGAACAACCAACCTGCAGACCAAGCTGGTCAACCGGCTAATCCCCCCGACAACAACAACGCGGCCCCCGCTAATCAAAACCCTGATCGCCCACCCAAGCAGGCTAAAAACCCCAATTTGCGAACAAACCATCCTTGTTCTATTTGCGGGGTCTATGGCCATTACACACATGCTTGCCCACACTTAGAGCGAGCTCGGCAACTCTGGGTTGACGAGGCCCATCGCCAAGGGCACGCGGCTCCCCAAGCACCGCCCAACCCCCCCCCAACCTCAACAACCCCCTTTGGTGCTGCAAAACCCCTTACCAACCCAAGGCGTCGTGAACACTCAGCCGTTGGCTCCCCCTCAAGCCAACGCGCCCCAACAACAGCAAATCACGTACGCTGCTCCTGATCAACCCATGTTTGACTCAGGAACCCACCACTTGTTGATGATGTCATCTGCTAACGTCAACCTCCAGACCCGTCGGAACCAATATGGCTCCACCTCTGAAGCCCCTCCCACGGATAAACCCACTAACGCTCATCCCACTGATCAGGCGTTACGCATCCCTCCCCCGCCGGTCGACGGTGCTTCCAAGGCAACTCGTTTCCCACTTCGCCGTATCAACAATAACCCCAATGCGCGCGCTGCGTCAAACTACAACATTGTAGACGACCTAGCCCAATCTCCCGCAGCCATGTCTGCGTTAGAAGTCTTGAAGAACTGCCCTTCCCAGTGCAAGACTTTACTTTCCGCCATTGGGGGGATTGACCCAAATGATTCGAATTTGATGGCATTTGATCTAGACCAGTCTGAACCACGCCTACCTTCCAGCTTAGCATTCCAAGTTACTGTCTCTGTTAGGAATCTTGTCATCCATCGCTGCATCATCGATGAGGGTGCCTCCACATGCGTTATGTCTACGTTCGTATGGCAGAAGCTGGGATCCCCTCCTCTCCAGCAGTCCACCACTGCATTACGCGCCTACGACGGTCGTTCGGCTCAGCCCCAAGGCCTCCTAGCCAATGTCCCCGTCCAGTTAGGCGGCAAAACTGTACTCATTGACATTGAGGTAATCAATTCCCAACTGGATTATAACCTTTTACTTGGCCGCAGCTACATGTATGCCATGCGGGCAGTTGCCTCTTCCGTCTTTCGCACCATGATGTTCCCCCATGAGGGACGCGTGGTTAAGGTTGACCAGCTCACCTACTATGATCCCAGTGCTCCTGCGGCACCTGAAAATGTTCTCCCCATGGTTGAACAACCTGTGTCTCGTGCCACCACCTCGTTTGTTTCCTCTACAGGGCCTGGAGTCTACTCAGACGTGCCGATGACCTCCACTTTTCAATCTATTCCTCCTCCGTCTTCTCCCACCGACGTGTCCTGACTTATGTACTTTGTCCCACGACAGCCAACCACCTAGCAATCAACCACCCTTGTTTCCTAAACCACCATTGGTACCTAGCCACATTGGTGTTACACCGATCCATACCATCCCCTTTCTAGTCCCTCCATCGAGAGTAGTAAGCGCCCCGGTTATGGCTACCCTTAGCCTCCCGGGGTTAACCTTGGGATTACCCGTCTGGTACCTTTCGCCTCCCGTTCGCCCGCCGACACCCGATGTCGTCCTCCAACCGGTGCAACCCATGGCTACTACCACTCAGCCACCCCCCCGGTGTCTCTACCCCTTCATCCTCCACGACTCCCCCTCCTACTCCCAAACCCACTGGGGGCAGAGGTCCACAACCTTACACTGCTGTACCACCTCCCAAGACAGTCAAAAACCCTCCAGTATTTCGTGCTCCTCCCAAATGCTCGCTGTGCGACGAGTTAGGCCATGCGACCCACCAATGCCCACAGTTACCAGCATTGCAGAAGCACATGCAGATGCTCGACGATGACCCTAACATCCCAACTGTGGAACTAAACCCCACTCCCAAGCCTAAAGATAAGTCCCTACGTACCAACCACTCCTGCGCCATATGTGGTATTTACGGGCATTATTCACATCATTGTCCTGATCTCCCGGATTACAGAGCGGCTCTCTATGAGATGAACAATCTGGATCTTGAGACAGCACCACCTACCATTGAGGAGATCTACCCCCAGACTCTTCCCCTTCTGGAGAGATTAATACCATCTATATGATTTATTCTACCACTTCCCCCTCATCAACCGATTTGACGACGCAAAATTTCCATACCGATGAGGAGATTCTTGAGGCCCTTACTGCCCCGGATTATCCTTGGGATGATATGCATCATCGTTCCTATTTCATCCCAGAAGAATCCTCCTCTAGCACAGCTAACCAATTCACAGTTGAATCCAAAGACTTCCTCCCTACCAAGGTCGACTGGTTCAAGGACCCTATTCCTGCTCCTGATGCCTTCGAGGAAGGTAACATGGCCAACATCTCACCTGTCATCCAAGTTGATATCGGTGCCCCAGGACGTGCCCCTGAACTCATCACTTTAGGAGCATTCTGTAGTAAACAAGAGATTGAGGACTACATAAACCTTTTCAGAGAATTCCGTGATGTCTTTGCCTGGTCCTATACCGAAATGCCTGGTCTTGACCCCGCAATTATAGAGCACCACATTGACACATGGCCTGATGTACCCCCCGTTCGTCAGAAGCAGCGACCCATTCATCCCTCAAAGCTCCTAGCTGTTAAAGCCGAGATTGAGAAGCTACGCAAGGCAGGGTTCATTTATCCTATTGCCTATACCACTTGGGTTTCAAATCCCGTTCCCGTTAACAAAAAACAAGGCACCATTCGAGTATGCACTGACTTCCGCGATTTAAACCGCGCTTGTCCCAAGGACAATTTCCCCACGCCCTTTATTGACCAGCTCATTGATGCGTGTGCGGGGCATGAAGTCCTCTCCTTCATGGATGGTTTTTCCGGATACAACCAGATTCAGATCCGTAAGGAAGACCAGTACAAAACTGCCTTTACTACCCCATGGGGCACCTTTGCCTATCGCGTCATGCCGTTCGGCCTCAAAAATGCTGGTGCCACTTTCCAGCGGGCCATGACCTATTGCTTTCACGACTTGGTCCATATCCTGTTAGTCTACCTTGATGACCTTACAGCTCGTTCCCGGAAACGATCAGACCACCTTAACGACCTTCGGCAAGTTTTTCTGCGTTGTCGCAAATACCAAATCCGCTTGAACCCACACAAGTGTGTCTTTTGCGTTCCGGCAGGCCGGTTGTTAGGTTTCATTGTTTCCCAGAAAGGAATTACTGTTGACCCTCTAAAAGTCCAAGCCATCTTAGACCTTCCTTCTCCTCGCACGCTCCGGCAACTCCAAAGTTTGCAGGGGCGATCCAACTTCCTTCGATGCTTCGTTCCTGATTACGCCACTACCGTTCACGGTTTCTTGCGCCTGCTCCGTACCCACATACCCTTCGTCTGGGATGAGCAAGCAGAAGCTGCATTCGAAGCCCTCAAGAAGGCTCTCGCACAAGCCCCTTTGATCTCCCCTCCGGATTTCTCCCAGGACTTCATCCTATACGTCTCGGCCTCCGAGCATGCCATGTCCGGAGTCTTGGTTCAAGAAGACGCTTCTCACCAGGAACACGTCATTTACTACGTCAGCCAGACCTTGTCTGGTCCACCCCTTCGTTACCCATATGAGGAGAGACTTGCCCTCGCCGTAGTCTTTTCCGTACAAAAATTGCGACACTACATCTTAATGAGTCATACCACCGTCGTTGCCGACTCTAACCCCATGGTATATCTTCTAAACTGGCGGCCACTGCAAGGTCGTGTTGCTAAATGGGTCATTATCCTCCAGGAATATGACCTTACCTTCAAAACACCTAAGAGCACTAAAGCCCTCACGCTTGCCCAGCTCATTACTGATCTCCCTTCCCTTCTCCCGGCCAAACCAATCTTCGATGAGTTGCCCGACAATCACCTGTTCACGATCTCGTCCGATGACCCATGGTATGGTGATATCTTGTTATACCTGCGCACGCAGAAGTTCAGACCCAAAGTTACCCGTAATGGACGCCGTCGCATCCGTCACCAGGCCTCTCGATATCTCCTCTTAGGCGATGTCCTTTACCGGCGCGGAGTTGACACAATTCTTCGTCGTTGCCTTACACACGAGGAAGCTGAACACGTCCTTAATGACTGTCATAGCGGTGCCTGCGGAGGCCATTTCTCCGGGATGGCCACTGCCCAAAAGGTCGTCCGCGCCGGATACTTCTGGCCCACACTTTTCACCGAATGCATCACTGCGGTCAAACACTGCCATAACTGCCAACTTTTTGCCCCCAAGGCCCGGACACCTCCTGCTCCATTACACCCAGTCGTCACCATTGGTCCCTTTTGTAAGTGGGCCATAGACTTCATGGAATGTAGACCCCAGTCTGCCAACGGCCACAAATATATTGTTGTCGCTGTTGATTACTTCACCAAATGGGCGGAAGCCATGCCTACCTTCAATTGTACCGCCGACACTGCTTCCCGCTTCTTTTTCAACCATGTCATCGCTCGATTTGGGGTTCCTAAACAATTAGTCTCTGACCATGGTTCACACTTCGAAGATGCCGTCTGGCGTGAGCTATCCACCCTCCTTAAGTATGAACACCAATTTTCCTCTGCTTACTACCCCCAAGGGAACGGCCAAGTAGAGGCCATCAATAAAATCCTCAAAACCATCCTCCAACGAATGGTTGACAAGCATAAGTCCAATTGGAACCACATGTTGTTCCCTGCCTTGTGGGATTACCGCACCTCCACTAAGACCGCCACTGGTTTTACACCATTTCATCTAGTTCACGGTGTAGAGTCTGTCCTCCCCATCGAGTGTCAGATTCCTGCCTTACAGATCGCCGTTGAGCTTCTCCCTGACACCTCCCCGATCGAGCAGCGTTTGCTACAACTCGAACAAGCCGATGAAGACCGTCGGGCCACTCTCCAGAATATCGAAGTTGCCAAAAACCGCTCCAAAGCCGGTTATGATAAACATGTTCACCCTCGAACTTTCCACGAAGGGGACCTCGTCCTCGCCTATGACCAAGCCCATGACAAAACCGGTAAAGGGAAGTTTGAATCTATGTGGCAAGGCCCTTACGTCGTGCAGACCTACCTCGGCAAGGGGGCATACATCTTAGCTGACTCCGAAGGCCGTCCTTTGCGCAACCCTCGTAATGGGTTGTATCTCAAGCGTTTTTACCCATAGAAGAAACCCGCGGCCTCATTGGTCTGCGTTGTACAGTACTTTCGTTTTGTTTTTGTCCGTTTTCCACACCGTTTCCACCACTAGAATCAACACGACAAGACCGTCATTATGGTCACCTCGTTACATTATTTTTGTTCCGTCATTTTTTGCCCATTTTTTCAGACACCACTAGTCGCCTCGGTTTGCGTACCACATTGGCCGTTCTCCGTTTTTCACATATTTTATATCATCGGATTCATTTTTCCGAGCCGGTGATGATGCTTGAGATCATTTCTCGCTCTCACCCACAGACTTTTCAGGCATTTTTCCAAACTGCCCCCGTCACTTCGGTTTGCGTGCCACATCGGCCGTTATCCGTTTTTTACACCCTTTATATCGTCGGATTCATTTTTCCGAGCTTGTGATGATGCTTGAGACCATTTCTCGTTCTCACCTGGTACATTTTCAACATTGTGTCCCTACACCTTGCTACCTCGGTTTGCGCACCACATCGTCCGCCATCGGATTGTTCCACACCTTTACATGAGCCATTCACTCCTGTCATACTGCAAATATTTCGTTATTTTGCCACCATCTCATTTACCCCGCAAGGAGGCCCATCAGTGTTCCCCCCCCTACCCTCGTTCTTGATCATCATTACTGATCCTTGATTGAACACTTCCTCCTTTCCTGGCCATTCCTTTTGTTCGGTATAATTTTATCCCTTTTTCGGGCCGGACAAGTCCTTTATGAAAAAGGCACTCAGGGAGTTTCCGTTAAGCTCTTTTCTGACTCCTAAAAGAATGAAAAGATTGCCGAGCAATCTTGCTTCCTTTCATGCTTGTTAAAGTACCTGAAAGGGCGTCTATCTGGTATAAGTTTAACCCTTTTCCGGACCTGGTAGACTAATTACGAAAAATGAATACTCTAGTCCCACCGGCTAGAAGAGTTCTTCATTGCATCCTTTTATGCTTCTTTGGGCCTTGGAGACTAAATCTACGATAAAGCAACCCCCTGGAGTCTTCTTACTTGCTTTCAGACTCTCTAAAATTGAAAGCAACCACGAGCATGAACTGTCCTGGGCTCGAAAAATCCACACGACAGTACCATTCCATTACTTCGGAGTCTTCTTATCGCTTTCAGACTCCTTAAAATTGAAAGCAACCACGAGCATGAACTGTCCTGGGCTCGTAAAATCCACACGACAGTATCATTTTACACAAACTTCTTCTCGTCCCTTACCCATGAAGAAGTCTTCCCCCGTGCCTCCCGGCACTACGATCGATCATCTCGGCAGCACCCCCAATCAGGTCGCCTTTGTTCAGAGTATTCAGCAGTCTTCTGCCATTTTACACCAGCTTGAGTCTCCCTCAGCCAGTTATCCTCCCAGATCCATTACAGCTATGATCCCTTTCCCCTTAGTCAGTTTCATATGCTTCCAGATCATTCCCATTATCATACTCTGAACAAAGGAAGTTTGAGTCCATCCACTCTACTTTCCCAGTTGTCCCCCCACAGTTTATCAGTCCTGCCATCAACACTATCACATTTCGGTCTTGTACCTCGCGCTCCTGTCAAGGAAACATCATTGCCTTGATAGTTGCAGGTCTCCCTCTGTCGACGACAGCTCCTCTATTCCAGAGGCTAAGCCCAGAGGTTCCTACGCCTTGGACTTATCACCATCTGTGGTAAGTGCCTACGGATCATTCCGAGAAGAATCATCATTGCCTCTCTGAGTGGTTGTTCCTCACATGCTCGACTTCAGCACCTTGATCGCATCGTTGAGGATCGCGTAGGATTATATCCCATCAGTTTTTAGTCGAAGACCCCGGATTTCCCTTGACTCTAGCACATTGGTGAGTCACTTCGGAACGCCCAGTTGTATGTTCCCGTGGATGTCCGGGCTGCGTTGGCGATTGTATTCGGAAGCCATCCCGTTCTCTGCTTCCTTGAGTACCCATTTCAGTTCCAGTCCAGTGTACCATGGAGAGTATGACCCCAGTCACTATGATCCAGCAGCTCATCAGTTCCTTTGGTATCACACTCAGTAGCACTGTTGATTGTTCCAGTGCACCAGTTCTTCAGTTCACACATGATCAGCTCAGCAGTATGTCCCAGATTTGTGTCCCCTCTGGGCTCTTATGATGTACACAGTGGTCATGTATTTTACAGGTCCTTCTTTTTTTTTTCGGGCCTCACAGTTATGTTTATATATCTTGATACGAGCATGGGTATGCCCTCCTCGTCCATATATTGAGATTATTCCTCAGTCAGTATTTGAGGCCATGTATATTTCAGGTCCCCATGTTTTGGACCACATTGTTATTATTATGTTATATCCTAATACGAGCATGGGAATGCCCGCCTCGTCCATATGATCAGTTGATTCCTCATCCATTATTGAGGTTATGTACTTTTAGTTCTTGCAGTTGTTCGGGATCGTTGTTCCGAGCCTCAGTTTGTTTCTTCTCTTCTCTCCACACCCAGGAAAACCATTCATGACTTATGATGTCCATCGGCCATACGATGAGCTCCTACCCTCGCACATCAGGGGGCAATCTGTTAACACCCAAAAAGTGCTCACTACCTCATATACCACATTATATGGCTCATTTGTCCATTTTCCTACCATATTTCCCTTAAAAACCCAAAAAAATCCCATTAAAAAGCCTCTAAAAGGCCTAAAATGCCTCCAAAAGGCCACAAAACCATCAAAATAGCCTCAAAAAGGCTAAAAAAACCCCCATTTTTCTCCAAAAATAGCAAAAACCCCCTAAAAAGGGAAGAAAAATATAAAATAATGAGGAAAAGGAGGAAAAAACCCTATACAGCTGTCCTAAACCATGTGTTACCCAAAACCATGGGTCAGCACTCCACCACCAAAAAACTATAAATAGGTGATGGAGATCCATTATTCCATATCCACAATCACAAGCACCCTTACTCTGCCAAAATCTCTCTCGAAACCCTAGTTCACCATTGAACTACTTTCACCTTGAGAGCCACTTTTGGCCCATTCCCATCATTGGAGAAGGAGAAGGAGCATATTGAAGCTTGGAGCATCCTCTTGGACATTGCAAAGGGCTTCATCAAACCTTCACATTGAAGGTAATATCAATACAAAAAACTCATTATTTAAATTTGTTGTTTATGTTTCATGCATGTTTTAGAAGTAATTTAATTTCTGTTTTAGCTTAATTATTTACATTTACTGAACTGCTACTAAGGAGTCCATTCTCCTTAGTAGGTTCTCATTTGCACAAGCTAGGGGTAAAACCCTAGCTACACTTTCAACATCTTAATTCTTTAATATAGATTTACTGTTTTCAGTATTTGAACTTCTTAGTATAAGAATTTTTATATATTGAGTAGGCAACCTTTAAACATTGATACCGACACCCAACCTAGACAAAGACTATCCTATAAGAGCACATATAGTGCCTGCACCTCTGAAGTTTGCACGTCCCTTGGGTTGATAATTAAAGTAGGCTCTTAGTACAACTGCCCTCATTAGGCACCCATATTGGGAGCTCACCACTTTTTGGCGTCATTGCCGGGGAGGTGCTAAATATTTAGGAGACATCTTCAAAAACGAAAAAAGAAAAAGAAAAAAACAAATAAATTTTTTTGCCATGAATGCCTCATTGACAGAGGGATATATTTGGACGCTTTCTTTCCGCCCATCCTATGAGCAGCAACAGTTTTGACAGCTCTCAATTTGAATTCCTTCATCTGAGAGAAGAGACTTATTCGAGCTTCGACCCAAACTTAGAAAAATTCTTTGATAGCTCTAGTTCCAACACTACTATGGTAGAAGAAGCTGAAGAACCTAGGGAACTGTTCACCTTTCCCATTAGTATACCTCTGGGAGATGCCAGGATGAAGAATATGAACCCTAACAATCTGCCAAACTTCCATGGGTTGACTTCAGAAGACCCTGACACATTCCTGTTTGAGTTTGAGGTAGTTTGTAGATCTTTCGACTACACTACTGATGCACAGAAACTAAGGCTTTTTCCTTCCACACTGAAGGATCTATCACTTCGATGGTTTATGAGCCTTGAAGGAAATACTATCTTCAGTTGGGATCAAAAGAAACAGACATTTTTAGAAAAATATAGGGACTACTGCAAGGCTAAGGATACAAGGGATGAAATCTTTAGGATGCAACAAGGAGAAAGAGAGTCATTAGAAGATTATGCCCAAAAATTTCAAGTCAGCTACAAATGAGCCAGTCATTGCACCTTAGATCCTGAATCACTAAAACTTGTCCTTCTTAGAGGTGTAAAAGAAGATAATTTTGAAGTCTTAAACCTTCTAAGAGATGGAGATATATTCCAGAAATCTTTTGACCAAATCCTGCAAATCTTGAAAAACTACTCTAGATCTAGGAAAAGCAAAAATGGGGCAAGAGATACACAAGCATTCACTGGTGGATCAGCATATTCAGGACCAACCCTTACAAAATCAGATTTAGGAAACCTATTAGATGACATGAAGACCGACATCCTACAATCTCTGGCCATGCAACTTGATGCTCTTCAAATAAAAAAGAAACAAGATGAAATTAACCAAGCTTTGGTAGTATTCTGTCCTTGTTGTAGAAAGAAGCATGAGAAGGGGCAGTGCACACTAAACACCATCGAAATATGTGCCCTCTGCATTGATGATCACTCTACTGACAAGTGTCCCTTGTTGCCTTCCTGCAAAGTTACTATTCGAGAGCCCACAACTGAGGGTGCAATAGAACAACTCTACTTTGTGAATCAGAAGAAGAATAATTTTCCCATACCATACCAACCCAAGAACCAACATTACTATAATCAAGGAAATAACCAGCAGAATTGGAACTATACACCATCCCCATGGCCATCTCAGCAAAATCCAAATCAATGGCAACAAAAACAGACTTATCAGCAATCATACTACCCACAATCCTACCCCTCATACCCCCCACCTTTTTCTCAACCATACACAAATTATGGCAATCCATATCCTTATTTATCATCAAATTGGAGAGCTCCGCTACTGCAACAACATCCACTTATCATGCCGCCACCACCACTGAATCAACCACCCCCCAGACGTCCACCAATTACTGCCCAACCAATCCTTAACTCCAACAACAATAGGCCAGGGCAGCAGCAAGCCTACAATACTGAAACGATGCAATTTCCCACTTACGTAGTAGATACTGTGGAAATAAATGAGATTAACCTAAGATCTGGAAAAACGCTCCAAAATACACCTACGCAAAATATATAGCAACCTGAGCACCAGGATAAAATGACACAACCTCATGTTCAGCATCCTGATGAGCCAAACCCTCCGGAGGAAGAAATTAGACCACTCACACGAAGTAGAAAACCTCCATTCCGTGAAAAGCTTGTACGAAGTACCAAAGATGAAGAGGAAAATGCAATTCTGAATGAATTGAAACACTTGAATATCCAAATCCCCATCTTACAAGCCATTAGAGATGTACCCATTTGCAACAAATTCATAAAAGAGAATTGCTTGAAGAAACCTGGAAGGAGAAAACGTGACCCACCAATGATCAATGTAGTGGGCTAATTAGCTGATCTAATGCTATGTATCGTGGTTAACCCCAAATATCTAGACCCAAGTAGCCCTGTGGTCAGCGTCAACATCAATAACAGACAAATGGACAGAAGCCTAATTGATTTAGGAGCTGCTATAAACGTAATGACCAAAGATACTATGATCTACCTAGGGCTCCAATAAGAGGTCAAACCAACAACTACAGTACTCCAACTAGCAGACACATCCACTGTGAGGCCTGAAGGAATGCTTGAGGACATCATAATCAATATAGAATCCTGGGAATACCCAGCTGATTTCATAGTCATCGAAGTAAAAAGCAAACTTAGTGGATATCCTATAATACTCGGAAAACCCTGGTTGGCAACTGCAGATGCTTACATAGGATGCAGGTCAGGAAACATGACCATCACCACTGGCCAGTCTAGGAAAAAAATCACGATTTACCCACCAGCCAGAAAATATTCAGACATAGAATATCAAAACTAGACTGACGATTACAATGACACACTGAATCAAAACATGAGACCTGTCCTTACAATTGATGTTGCATTAACACTAAAAGCCATAGATGAAGATGGTCATATAGATAGGTTTATACAAAATGATTTTTCTAACAATGATGGTCTTCAAAGGTTTTTTGACACAGACCAGCAAGAAGAAGGCGAATCTTCAAGCAAGAACTTAAACAAAATGTGGGCAGAAGTGACATCTCTGTAAGAGAAATCAGACAAAACAAAGACTGTGGATTTTATACCAGGGAAGACAGTCAACATCAATTCTAATCTAAAGCCACAACAGGAAGAACAACTGATGAAGGTATTAACATAACAGAATAGAGCTTTTGCATGGAGATATGCAGACATGAAAGGAATCCATCCTGATATCTGCAAGCATTATATTTACATCAAGGAAGGTTCTATTCCTATCAGACAACCACAAAGGAGGCTAAACCCAGCATTGAAGGACATAGTCAAAGCAGAACTACAAAATTTATTAGATGCAGGGTTCGTCTATCCCATCTCTGATAGTGAGTGGGTATCACCATTGGTCATAGTCCCTAAAAAGGGAGGCAAATGGAGAATTTGTGTGGACTACCGAGAGCTTACGACGAGGATAAAAATGGAGCCAAAAGACTCTCCATGCCAGCACCATGGGATGAAATGGCTTCAATCGTCCAGAGGTACATTACATGCACTGGTAGGTTAAGTTATGTTCCCATTTTCCACTTTCGTATTCTAGAACTTCTGAGGCATAGGAGTCACATTTCATCGAACAACAACATTAGCATTCCACACTATCTGCTCCTATCCTTGGTAGAAATGAGCAAGAAAGTTGTTAATGGAAAAGAGGATGCATTAGCCCACCATGGGCTGATCAAGCTAATAGTTTGTGAGGAATTAAAAACATAGATTCGAGAGCTTTCTTGGGAGGAGTTCATATTGGTATTTGTTAAGGACGTTCAAAGAATGAAGGGTACACCCCTGCCACCTAAATAAAAAATAAGACCACCTCTACATCAGGGGCAAAGAGGAAAATTGACCTGGACAGTGTGGCTAACACCTTGGTGAAGATAAAACACTCATGAGATGACTCCCCCAAAACAGACCCAGGGATTCCTCCCAGTAATCAGGGGCGGAAGAGACGCAGTAAAAGATTCACACAGGCATCCAGAATCCGAGTCTCCAAGGAGGAGGAAAGGGAACCCAACCCCCTAGTTTAGAATGTGTCTGATGATGACGATGATCCTTTGATAGATCAGGAGGATCCCACTACAGAAGAAGAAGAGGATGAAGAAGAAGAACAGAATGAAGAAGAGGAAATGGATGAGGAAGAAGAAATGGATAAAGAAGAGGAATGAGATGAAGAAGAGGAAATGGATAAAGAAGAAGAGCAGAGCATACAAGAAGATCAAGACAACTTCTAGGGGAACCCTCTAGAACACAATGGAAACCCTGGGGTCGTCAACCAACTCGCTGAGGCACGGGCAGAATTGGAAAAGCTCAGGGATGAGCTGGAAACGTTAAGAATTGGGCCAGGAATCCATCCCACACCTTCCCCATTCTCACCTAAGAAGACACAAATCCTAAAGATGCATCATGCAAGGGAGATATGGCTGGCTAAGCAGAAAAATTCGGTGCTTCAAGAGAAATTGGCCAAGGCACAAAAGGAGTTAGCCAAAAAGGACCAGGAGATTACCCAATTGAAGGACATTTTGGCCACTACTGCTAACATATATGATAGACTACGGGACCTCAGGCCACCATCAACAATTTATGCAGTTTATCTACAGGAGAAGTGGGGCAAATTCCAGCTCCAAAGGTTGAAACAAGGACTCCCGATAGAGATAAACACACCCAAGGAATTTATGGATGCATCTCTGAACTCCACAGAGTTGGAGAAGGACCAGTTGAGTGAATTTGTCTTGCATAATTTTGTATTTTCTGGCTCACCCAACTGGTTTCCAAACCCATACGTGGGCGATTTCCAGTTGAGGGAATTATGTTCATGGATGAATCACAAAGTTGAGTGAGCTCAGGACTACCACATTTATGTCATAGAAAAATGGCAAACCCCATGGATGGTCAGAGCAGAGCCAACTCACCCTAAAGGAATAATTTACAATCATAGGATCGTCACCCGGGACGAGGAACTGATCCCCATTCTCCTTGAAAAACAACAGGAGGTCATGGCTCGCTTTGACATTACTCTCCAAAGCACACAAAATGAGGTTCATGAGTCCATTAAGGAAAGGTGGCACAGAGTAGCAAATGATCTAAGAGGAAAAGAACTCCACTCCTCTCTCAGACTTGAAGATGCTCTTTTCAAAGCCAAACTCTATAAGGAATCCCTGACAAGAAATCAACTCAGATGGATTGGAATGAGGTTGAACCCCCCATTCTTCCTTGCCCCAGTCATTAAGGGACACATTAATGAAGAAGAAGAGAGGAGGGCATGGGCCAAGGAGGATCAGACCTTTGGATACCATAGGTGGGCAGGAATCCCCAGGGTGGTAGCATGGGACATCAGAGAGGTCGTCGAAGGATTGAACACATCACCCAAGGAGGGGTGAATCCTTCAAGTATGGGAGAGAATGATGAGTCAAATTTATAGGTATCTAATAACCTTTTTTCCCACAGTAAAGCACAAGCAAAGGCGAAGAAACACACTCGTTTTGTGGGAAAAATGTTTTACCTTGATTATTTAATGAAGTTGTTTTAAAGATTATCCTTGTATGTTTAAATGTGTATTCAATAAACTAATTCTATGGAAATCGAGCGTGATTGAGTAGGTTCAGGAACATTAAAGGACAAACTCACAGATCAAGCAGAAGACTGAGAGATCATGCAGGACTCAACACCTTTTTCCTGATTTCTAGAAGGAACACCTATTCAAACAAAATCGGCATTTAGACATATAGGTTGGGTCGAGTATTAGAAGCTTATATATATGGGTCTCTCGGCTAGAGAGAGGGACCTGTTGCCATTTTTTAAATAAAGGATTGATGTTGCTTCCCAGTCAGTGTCTATAAGTTTCGTTCACTCCTGAGTACGGGTTGGAGAGGGACCCTCCAACACGTAAGTCAAGGGATTTCTACTTTTTACGTATTTCTGATTATGTGTTTTACAGTGATTAAAATCTATATCGCATATGGAATCATTTGAATGGTGTTATGATTCCGTAGTAATTTATAATGCGTTCTGTAGTTCAGCAATACTATTTCAGTAGTCCTGTAGTTTCTTTCTTCCAATGCACATTTTAAACATCTATTCCTTCTATACTCGCATTGCCTTCGAAATAATGGTTCAGATATTAAGGCTTATGAATGTTCCCCATTATGATTAGTTGCTTATCAAGATTGATTACTTTGGTGAATTAACGGTGAATGTGTAGAACTAGATAATTGCACTCCAAACTTAGTTTTTGATATTCAAATAGTTTAGATCAGAATTCTAGTTTCATGCATTTTGATTTATAGTAATTACAGATCCTGATTTCCTTATTTTAGAATAGATCTGTTATGTTTTCAGCATTCACTTTCACAGTCTAAATTCCCTATTCTACATCAAGTAAATTCATAGGAATATCTTTTTCACTTTCAACATCTTAATTCTTTATTATAGATTTACTATTTTCAGTATTTGAACTTCTTAGTATAAGCATTTTTATATATTGAGTAGGAAACCTTTAAATATTGATACCAACACCCAACCACGACAAAGACTATCCTATAAGAGCACAGATAGTGGCTGCACCTTTGAAGTTTGTATGTCCCTCGGGTTGATAATTAAAGTAGGCTCTTAGTACAGCTACCCTCATTAGGCACCCATACTGGGATCTCACCACAGATCACCTGTAACGCACTTTGGATGAAGGGGTTTTCATCATAGAAACAAAATGATTGGTTGAAGCCAATGGTGAGTTGTTCCCAAGAGTTGTCCCGCGTCGCAATTCTGCTATGACATACCAACTCCGCGGTACTTTATCTAGTGTGTGAACAAATGCATGTACCCACTCCTGCTTCACTCATGAGCCCCATTGGTGTTGACATGCATTTAGATGTTCCTTCGGATCTCCTCTACCGTCATATTTCCTTCCGTCGTATCCTGCAGCGTCGCCGAACCTAACCTCCATGAGGTGTCGAAATAGTGGCTAGTTTGTGGTATTAGAATTGTGTGCCACCCACCAGCGTGCGGGAGTAGCCTTCAAGGCTTTCTACAAACGACATAGTCCGCTTCTTGAAGTTGATGATGGCCTGGTTTTCCATCTCCCAATCTATCCATAGTAGCACCGGATAGGGGCTAGTGTTATCAACAATCTCTATTACATCGAAGTTGGCATATGTCGTGAGTCCCTCAATTTCAAGTGGAAGTTGACACACCCGGCCAAGTGGGGCAACCTTACTCTAATTTTCCAATCGCAGCTATATTGGTGACTAGGCCAACTGTGGTATTCCCATTGTTTCCCAGGTCTTCTTGGTTAGAATGTTCACATATGATCCCAGGTCCAAAATGATTGAGTCAACATCAAATGCTCCAATTTGTGCTGACATTCCCATCTCTCTCCTTGTCTTTCTCTTGTGTATGCGATTGACCTTTTGCTCCTGGCGTGCACCCTCCTGCTGAAGCAACAGACTAGATATTTCTTCCAACGCATATTGATCCTTTTCCAACTCCAGGAAACTTTCCCAGAAGGCTCTTAAAGTGTTAGCCTTCCTCCCCGACTTCATCGTGTCGAACGTCAGTGGCATATCATAGATAAATTCTTCTTGAAGAGGTAACTACCTCCTCTTTGTCATCGCCTCTTGAGCTTTCAAAAAAATAACCCTTTTGAACTCCACATCAAAGATGACGTGCTTTTGTGCTGTTGGTTGGACGGTATCTTGTGACCCGTTGAATCTTGTCATAGCTCCTCCTCATGTCACTACTCAAATAGTTGCATTGTGTTTTCGAACCTCCGTTGATATCATCTGTACAAACGGTGGTGTACTCTGATTCTGGTTTTGTGGAGGTGGTGGCAAATTCTTGGTTTTCCATTTTGCGATGAGCTGTGGACAATATTCAATGCCATGATCGACAACAATGCAATAAGTGCACTGTGGCACTGGATTCGGGAAATCCCTTCGAGAATGCCCCTGGTGCCCGCAATTATAAAATACAATCAACCCTCGTCCTCGTCCAGCAGATCCTCCATGTCCAACACCAGCACCTCGACCTCCATGGAATCTTCCTCTATACCATCCGCGCAGTGGTCCATAAGGTGGGTACTGCAGTTGTGCATACCATGGCTGTTGATATGGTGGTTTCCTATACTACAGCTGGCTATACTGCGGTGGCAGATATTGCGGGTGACCATACTGTGGTTTCCCATACTTCCCTTGATCGTACTGCTGCAGCTGGTTAAATTGAGGCTGTTGTTGGGTATACTACGGTTGCTGCTGTACCGCCGGTTGCTCTTCCCCTTTCATAAACTACGTATCGGTAGTACGGTCTTGGAGTAGGTGAGAGGCCTTGTAGTCTTTCTCATCGTTACCAACCGACCGACAAAATTTGCAATAAAGGTTTACTGGCTTCACTACCATATTTTGCAATTATACACATTCTTCCAGTCGATGCCCGCTGGTCTGATAGATAGGACACCAAGGCCTTCCTCCCTAACAGAGGGGGTTAGGCACACCTAATTGCAAGTATTCTTGAAACTCTGGGCAATTATCCTTATGGTGTCCTTATTCTTACACCTGGTGCACCATATGTCTTCGTGGGTTTCTTTCCCCTTCTTTATATCTTGCAATTGAAGTGTCAGATTGGACAACTACGCCTAGATCCTAACCATTCCTATCCCTGCTTCGCCGATTGGTGAAGCCTCCAGCTTCATCGTAATTTCCAATGCTTCGACCTATGTTTCTACGTTCTGTTGCATTAGTGGTTCGCGGATGTGTGGCACCAATCCTGTGATAAACCACTCCTTGTGTTGCATATCATTTATTTTGAAACTCACCTTTTCTATCAAAATTTTATACCATTGATCAAATTCCCATACTGACTCATTTGTGTATTGCTTGATTTATTTGAGATCGGTAACATACTGCAACTCTGACTTTGGCTTTCTGAACTCATCGACCATTCCTTCTTTGATCTACGCCAATGTCTTTCCTGGTGTTCCTGCTGGAACCTTCGTAAACTTCATAAAGCAATCTAGTGCACGACCCCTTAGGGTCATCGGTAGCTGTCCCTTTTTAATATCTTCATCCTCGACCTAATTCACAATCCAGACTGCTTCGCACAGGAACCAATACTGCTCGGGATCCTCAGTCCTGTTCCCCTGAAAAGAGGGCATCTTTGTGTCATCTTCCATTCTAACGTTCCTACTATTATTGTTACTGATGTACTACTTCTACCGTTGCACGTAAGGAAACTCTGCGAATAGCTTGTGTTTCTTCCTGTAAAATTTTGAGTAGTGCGTGGGGTTGAAGGTATGTTGTAACTTACGATCTGTCCCTCTTCTACATATGGGGTATCCTGGTCATCGTCTCCTTCACTGTAATAACGTAGCTCTGTCTCTTGTGGTCCTGTTTCGTAGTCTTCCATTTCGGTCCCTTTAGGAGAGTCTCTCTCAATCTTCCTCGTCTTCTCAAGTCGCTGGAATATCGCCCCACTCCTCAAGGTACCACAATCTTCCTTAGCCTGCCTTAGAAAATCGCCGTCAGTCATGTCCATCTACCCCACATATTTCTATCGTATCCGCATTCACACGATACCCTCAACCTCCGCACACTCATCTTTCTACTAGTCGAAAGTCATCCTCAATATGCCCTTTTCACATACGATCATCTTAATCCACAGTTTTAGCAACAGTAAGAATCTTCCCCTCGGCCCTTTGAAAAATTTCCTTTTCGCGTCACTGTATGACTTGATTATGTCTACTGCAAAATCAGTAATGTATCCTTCTAGGATACTATCCACCCAAAAATCGACATCCCTTGATACCTTATTTTCGACTTGTTTTAGCTGTCGGATCAGGTCTGGATTCCAATGATTAGGCTTAGTCTTTTGGAAATGATTTTTCTGAAACGTAAGTTGCACTAGCCACTTGTGCAATAGCAATGGGAATATACAGAAGAACACTTCGTGGATATCAGAATAAATATACTTCTGCAGCCAATTGGTTACTGTCTGTTCAGGGTTCCTCTTTTCACCTTCTGCGAATTCCTGTGCCTTCTTGTCAAACCACTCTCGAATCTATGGTTTCGTTGGGTGCCACAACATATCCTCTTCTTTCCTCTACAAGGTACCGACAATGGAACCATTTGTTGACACAATGTCTATCGACAGGGGTTCACTTCACACTATCGTCAAGAAACATCAACCCAAACTCCCTTAAACACCGACCCGGAAAGGTTTAACCCTTTCCACCAACACTCGCAAAGCGAGTGAAGTCTCACCCGAGATGGATAAGGGGGCTGTAGGAACCAAGTGTTTGCAGTGAAGTTGAGGACATGCATCAAACACACATTACAATTTCAAAAACCATAGATTATACCTTTCGCATTATGCTAACATTTCATCATTTGCATTTTCACCATTCGCATATTCAACATATAGTAGACATTTGCAACAACATGATCAAACTACTCATTCACATGAACAGAAATTACCAAACCCACAAAGTATTAAACATTTCACAAACATCTGTATTCACCTTCTAACATAAAGAAAGACAAACATAGAACCATAATCGAACATCTTCATGCATTCATTAAAACCTACGGAATGACCTTCGCATAAATAGTCAATACATCATATCGTGGATACAAAATAGATCAAAGATCAAAGATGGATCAAAACTGGATCAATCGCTCTATTGATAGCTGGATAGCTTGATGCCCTTAGGATTACAATCATGCTCCTATTTATATGACACTAAGTGGTTACAAAATGGTCCACATGACCAATCCTAACAACTTAAACTAACCTTGTGCTTCCTCATTCTCTTTGAATGACCCTTCTTTCGTGGATTAGCCCTCTTCATAGCTGTCAGCTTCCGCACTTCATGCAAACTAATCCCATGCCAACAATAGCTTTTAAATGGTGGTTTGTTTTCATCATAAAAAATTCGTATCAAAAGGTTATGTCCTAGGCTAGGTAACGATGAAAACATTCAACATCGGTCAAAATGGAAGGCATGTCATCTCACTATGCTTCACTCATGTTGAGTTAATGAGGTTTGGGAATCCACTACAAACTTTTAGAAGCATCAAAGAATCCAAAAAACTGACCTTATCTTAAAGGAGGGAAAGGGGTTTAGCTCCTATAGTAGGGTTTTCATGTTCCATATTAGAACAACTTGCTTCCAAGAAGAGTGGAGAGATATAGAGTAGAAGAGAAAAATATTTCTATAGGTAAGTGAGTGGACCATAGTGTCTTATAGCTCCGCAACAAGCTTTATGAACACTATAATTTGCTTGCACTCTCATTTGATTAAAAGAAACCCATAGTCCTTCATATTCTTTTTGGGATTTCCCACATTGGGTTTCCCAAGGAAAAAAACGTGTTATGGTGTTCCAGTGTATCTTTGTTGATGTACTTCTGTTCATATTTATCAGTAGTTAAAGAATCCATATCGTGTGTTTTTTCCTATTAAATCGCTAAAAAATACAAAAGGATAGTTGCATAGGCTCACTGTTGTAGCTGTAAATTTTATATCTATTCTGATGAGCCAACGATGGGAATATACACGGTGGTTTACAACTCACATTTTGTACACACATGATGATCATAAATAAACCTTACTGACTCATCTCATCAAAATTCCTTCCCCTATGACTGTGTCCCACAAGAATTTGAATTTGAGAAGCAATAACGAAATCTCCATTGGTGGTGGGAAGGATAACCCATCGGTGGAGATCTGTTCAAAATACTAGTACAGTTTCCTAAGGCAAATGTAGATGGCGTTCTGATTCTGTAGTAATTTATAACACGTTCTGTAGTTCAGCAATACTGTTTCAGTAGTCCTGTAGCTGCTTTCTTCCAATGCACATTTTAAACGTCTATTCCTAATATACTCGCATTGCCTTCGAAATAATGGTTCAGATCTTAAGGCTTATGAATGTTCCCCATTATGATTAGTTGCTTATCAAGATTGATTACTTTGGTTAATTAATGGTGAATGTGTAGCACTAGATAATTGCACTCCAAAATTAGTTTTTGATATTCAAATAGTTTAGATTAGAATTCTAGTTTCATGCATTTTGATTTACAGTAATTACAAATCGCGCTTTCCTTATTTTAGAATAGATCTGTTATGTTTTCAGCATTCAATTTCATAGTCTAAATTCCCTATTCTGCATCAAGTAAATTCATAGGAATATCTTTTTCACTTTCAACATCTTAATTCTTTAATATAGATTTACTGTTTTCAGTATTTGAACTTCTTAGTATAAGAACTTTTAGGACAGTTTACTATTGTCTGTTGGAGGCACCAATTGAGAACTAGCAATATCTTCCAACCACCGCGAGGCTTCATCCATGCTTGGACAAAGGAAAGTACGGTGTATACCCTTGCATATCAAACAAGGATATAGGACTTTACCCTTCCGACCCTTCACCAAGGGGTCACTGGTTGAGGGAGTGTCATCGACATGATGGTCAGAGGTCAACGATACAAGTGGTTTGGGTTTTTTAGACCACCCTTTTGATACGCGGGGTGTTTTCATAGAATGAGTGCCATTAGAGGCAACTGGTTTATGCTTGGTCTCTTCCTTATCCTTTTTCTTCTTAACTTTCCTTTTCTTCTTCTTCCTATCCTCTCGATTACTAACACTATTGCTTTGATCAGGTGAGGAAGAAGGAACGGAAGAAGATTCATCCGACGAAGAAGGGGGAGGATTAGTTTGGGATTGACTCTCTCATTGTAGAGGGTTAACATTTGAAACATTGGGTACAACCGGAATCACTAGATTGAATAACCATACTGGTAATCCTATGGTTAATCCAGGAAGGTTTAACGTGGCAATAAAGGGAGGACCAATATCTCCAACTGGAGGAAAAGTAAAAGGTACCCCTTGAAAAGGGGTATCCAGATTGGTAGTCCCAGAAGGAACATGGGTGCATGGAGGTGGATTCTCCATGGAACAAAACTAAGTGATGTGGATGAAGTCTTGTTAAAAAGAACTCGAAACCTTCAGGAAACCGAGCGTGCAAAAGGAGAGCTAGGAAAAGACAAGGCTCACAGGCCAAAAGAGCAAGCTCAAAAAACTATACTGAGGCCGCTGCCACAGTAAGCGAGCTGTACAACAAAATGGCCAGAATGCCAACAAGAAACCCTACAAAGAAATAGACCCTCTACAAGATAGCAAGCAAAACCTCCTAACTAAGAACTGGAGACCTCAACAAATTGTATCCTTCGCAAGGTGATGAAATCCAAGTCGAACAATAAAAAATGAGAGACCAATAATGGAAGGATATCCTTCTACCGAAAGGGATCCTGGGTAAAGAGCCCTAGAAGAGAAGTCACTAAGCTACCTTGTTCATGACACGTTGGAGAAGGATGTGGCACTTCTGTCTTATCACCCTCGTACTTCCAGTATGGAGGCCAGATAATGCAAGGAAGACAATGGATAGATGTCCTTAGGTGATAAGTGGAGTGCAACATTCCACAAAGTCCGTCCAGAACCTATCCTCGCGACTTGCTCCCGAAACGACAGGGGGCTTCTTCCACAAACTGGTCGATGACTGTGTCAACAAATACAAGAGGATTTTAGTGCCCTAGAGGACAACGACTATGTCTCAGATGATAACGACAAGGGGGAATTATTTGGATGCCTATCCCCGGTGTCCTACCTAACTACCAAGTTCTTTTGATTTCCTCAAGTGAGGTTATGGTGTGTTTAGTTAGGGAGATTAATTTTAGTGGTTGTATTACTCAATCAGGTAAATGGACGTGAAACTTGGTGATGACCCAAACCATGCAAGTGAGAATGAATCGAAATGAGCCTTTCTATTCGATGAACACTAGCTAAAGTAAGGAAGAATTCTTTCTGTTCCCAATATGCACATCACAATGTACATGCAATTTTATTTTTTTTCAAAATGATAGAAAGAAGTAAAATATGTACCCAAGACTAACCCAAAGTAATGAAAATTTTTTTCATATGAACACCAAACGTAATAATTCTAATCCATTTCTTATCTTTTCACACTTGAAAAAGACACATCCAAGCTACGGAAAGAAAGATTCTACAAACATTTCCAATTAGATGGAAGACAAAGAAAATCACTCAACAATTCTATCTAACTCGAATGTACACAAATCTGAAACAAGTCTTTCTTCTTCTTACAGATGTGAGACCAAAGGTTTCAAATGATCAATTTAAAGCAAGAAGAATATATATTTTTTCCCGTTTCGTGAATATAGAAAAATAGTGACAAAACCAATCTTCTCTTTGGACTAAAGCGGAGCCAAGGAATCAATATTTTCCAATAACCAATAAATAGCTAAAGATGCAAAGGAAACACAATGAGAAACCCAAGAAAATGACTTCAAAAGACAAGGATGACCCAAGGTTTTCAAACCCAACCTAAACAAACCAAGAAAAAACACTTTCGAGGAACTACCGCGGTCCTGCAGGCAGTCTGGGAGCGGTGTTAAATTTTCTGAATTTACTTCAATATGATCTAGGATCTTAACTGAGAGAACAACATGTACATCATATCTACAGCATATCAATCATGGAGACAATAATGCAAGCACACAAGAGACACAAAGATTTACTTGGGGAAAACCATAAAGGTGAAAAACCCCAATAACTTCCTCAGAGATAGATAGAGCAATGATACAACCAACCAAGAGAGATAGCCATAACCTAGCAGCAATCCTCCTCCTCCATAAGTGCGCCTCTCCTCCTTGAGAGCATGTGAGAGAAGTGAGTGAGTAAATAGAGTGCCTCCCGCACTCTATTTATACTTGACTTGACTTGCCTTTTTACCTAACTCATGTAGGCTCGAACTTTACCACATAACATAATGCTGAGTGGGCCGACCCCCAATAGGGTGGTCTAATAACCCTTTGACCCACATGACTTATACAGGGCCGACCCCAAATAAGGTGGTCTAATAACCCATCAAGTATAAGTTATGACACTTACAATATAAATGACGACACTTCCTTATAGAGGAATAATACCATCTCTATAGGAATACAATATACATATACATGTGAGATACATTCCGAAGTTACATATACATCAACACTCCCTCTTAACTAGGAAGGTATTTCTCAGCACAGTTCTTCTAGCACAAGTCATCTTCTCTGGATCATCGTCACTAGATAATCGTCATCGAGTCATCATCATCGTCACTACTGCTGCTATCTCAATCAATCTCTGAATCTACTCGTCATAGGAAGTTCTACAGATCCAGTCCTTTTTCATACTGGATGTAGGCCCACCACCTGTAGGTCTTCATCATCACTAGCCATACTGTGGAATCCTCAGGACTTATTACGTGCGTCACAAAACCTGGCTGCAGCATCCCAGGCTATTACGAGCACACAGCTCTACCTGTAGGATCTCCCAGGAGCACATTACATGTGACCCATCACAAAACCTGGCTGAAGCATCCCAGGCTGTTACGAGCACGCGGCTCTACCTGTCGGATCTCCCAGGAGCACATTACATGTGATCTCACCACAAAACCTGGCTGAAGCATCTGAGGCCTTTTTCATCCTGTCCAGATCTCCCAGGAGCAAATTACATGTGGTCCACCACAAAACCTGGCTGAAGCATCTGAGGCCTTTTTCATCCTGTCCAGATCTCCCAGGAGCAAATTACATGTGGTCATGGAAAAACCTGGCTGAAGCATCTGAGGCCTTTTTCATCCTGTCCAGATCTCCCAGGAGCTGTTCGGATATCCATCATCTATTTCGGGATACATATCTATTTCAGGATCATCTATTTCAGGATCATCTATTTCAGGATACATATCTACTTCAGGATCTTGCATGATCTATTTCAGGATATGCAGCCCAGTCACCAGTTTGATGCCTCCAGCACCTTATCCACCTTCTTCTAGCACCCGGGAGCCACTTACCACAGAGTTTTAGCCCTCCCAAGCTGAAAGGCGCCCTCTTCTCACCTACTGACAGAGAAGGGAGCACTTGTTCACCTACCACTGCAGATTCACTCCAGTTACATTCAGTTAGCTCCGATTCTGATTGATTTCACTCCTGACTGACTGTTTCACCTCCGATTGACCTCCAGTTCGATTTGGTGACTTGTTCTGACTCCAGTTAGCCTCCCATGCGCCCCCACTGAGCCTCCAGATCCTATATCAGTGCTACACACTTCAGTTACATTTATTATGATCAGTTAGACTCAGCCTGACACCTGGATGACTGGTTGTTGTGATTGATGAGCAACACCGATGATTGATGAGGACTCCTAGATAGAGTCAAGCTACTCCATTCTGTGATTCGAATGACCTCCTTAGGCAATTCGAATTGCTCTGTTCATTGTGACAGTTTGTATTGTAATTCATTCACCCTTTCTGGGATAGAGAGCACTGCTGCATGTTTTGCACAGTTTTGCACCATATTTTCTATGTTCATCTGTTGTGATTGATTTACTTGTTCATCTCAAGGGCATTCGCTCCTGTGCATGCAAAAGCTTGAAAAATACTCCAATACCACTCCAGAAGCTTGAGTTACCACATAATTCCTGGATCTGATACATTGGACCTATTCAACATTGCTTGAAATCCAATCCCAGGTGTGATGCAACTCTCAAAGGGTGGATTGTTCGACCTTATTGTGGTTGTTTTGATGTGATTTGCAGGTTTATTGTCTCCTCCAATTGCATTCGCTACCTTCTGCATGCAAGCCTTTCTACAGCAATTCCATTCGCTCTAGTCTGCATGCAAGCTTCCTCTTCATCAGTTGACTCAATCCTTGCAATGGAATACTCTTCTTCAAAGCCTATCCTCACCCCATTCAATTATTTTGATTGGAAAGATGATATGGAGATCATATTACGTTCAAAAGGTTACTACCAAGTCACTCTTGGTCTTGAATTGGAGCCAAACAATGTAGCAGAAAGAACTAAACACTACAACAAGCTTGATGAAGCTTACGGTCTTCTTTGTCTCTCTATCTCCAAGGATCTTCACTTCCATCTCAGCGGATTGAAGACTCCAAAAGCCATATGGGAGCAACTTGAGACACTATTCGGCAAGCAGGATGAGCTTAGGGATTTTCAATTAGAGAATGAATTGATTGGCCTTAATCCTGAAAATTTCGAGACCATCAATGAATTCTTCACAAAATTCAAGAACTTGAACTTGCAATTGAAGAACAGTGGTGTTATCAAAGAGGATAAACAGTTGATCCTCTCCATTCTAAGCAAGCTTGGGAAAGATTATTCGGTATTTGTCTCCACTTTCAATTCCGGTCGGCTAACTACCCCGAATTGGAAGATGCCTACCTTGAATGCCTTCATTGAGTCCGTTACGAAAGAGCATGACAAGTTGATTCAAATGGGGTCCATAAGCTACAAATATTCAGCCCTATTTGTTCAAGGACCCAAGATCTCGAATGGTAAAGGAAATCTAAAGAAGGAGAAGCCCAAATTCGAGCCTCACAAGCAAAAAGACAAAGGCAAGCAAACGGTTGCACCATCCAGTTCGAAATCCAAGCAAAAGGGAAAAGAAGGTAACCAAAAATATAAATGTACTTATTGTAACCGTGGCTTTCATCCCGAAAGTTCATGTATGAAGAAGACTATAGATCAAATGGCCCTCCTTTTGGAAAAGAACAACATAACCCTTCCTGACGGTGCAAGGAAGAAGGATCGGAATGACGATCATGAAAGAGGACAAGCACTCATGGCAACGGTTTCGAAGCCCACTCTCTTGATAGATTCGGGTGCATCAAATCATATGGCTGCAAATATTGATTCTTTTTCCTCAGTCGATCCAAACAGCTCCATCCCCATCCATTTGGGAGATGACTCAAAAATTTCTTCAAAGGGCAAAGGTACGATTCATGTAGAACATGGATGCTTTCAGAATGTTCTCTATGTGCCTTCCTTAGCTTCGAATCTCCTTTCTGTGTATCAAATGACACATACTGGTGATCCAAAGAAAGTCACATTCATCCCTAATATAGTTGAAATTTCTGATATCAAAAGTGGAAGACTAGTTGCGGTTGGAAAGGCAAACCACACTACTAAATGTTATGAGTTTTCGCACTTTATTCCGCTTGCAAAGCCCACTGCTCTTCACACACATGGTAATGAGGTTAGTAGGATTTGGCATGAAAGATTTGGACATCTAAATTATAAGTATTTGCTGCTGCTATCAAATAAATCCATGGTTGATGGGCTTCCACAACTCCGTTCCTCGAAGGGAATATGCACCGGTTGCATTATTGGGAAGCACCCCGAGCACAGGTTCGACCGCGGCAAGGCTAGCAGAGCCTCTACTATTTTGGGATTGATCCATTCTGATATCAGCGGTCCGCTGCCCCATATGTCATTAAATGGTTCAAGGTATGTTTTGACATTTATTGATGATTATTCTCGCTTTACATGGGTATTCTTTCTCAAAAACAAGTCAGAAGTGCTTGGAAAATTCAAGGATTTTAAGGCTTCTGTTGAGACCACCACTGAGAGCAAGATCAAAGCTCTTAGATCTGATAATGGTGGGGAATATATCAAGTCCGAGTTGCTGCAACTTTGTTCCCAAAGCGGAATCAAGATCCAACATACAGTTCCCTACACACCCCAGCAGAACGGTGTAGCGGAAAGGAAAAACCGGTCACTGAAAGAGATGGCTACATGCATGATTGAATCAAAAGGTTTGGCTGCAAATCTTTGGGCTGAAGCAATCAATGTTGCTGCATATATACAGAACCGAGTTCCACATTCATCCGTGAAAGGTATGACTCCTTTCGAAGCATTCTTTGGTCACAAACCGGATGTGTCAAATTTGAGAGTTTTTGGCTCTACTGCATGGGCTAGAATTCCTTCTGAGAAGAGACGAGCTTTGGATCCACAAAGTATCGAGTGCATATTGATAGGATATGGGGAAGAATCAAAATCATATAAACTCATGGATATCAGATCTAAAAAGATATTCATAGAGCGCAGTGTGCAGTTTGAAGAACCGCTTCAAGAATTGCAACTAGTTGAGGAGAAAACTGCCGATTCACCGCCTTCACCAGAAGAAGATTCGAGCAGCGATAATGAAGGTATGAGTTCTGATATTTCTGATATTGTAGCAGCATATGATGATCATGACATATCAGGTTCGGAATCCGACCATTCAGATCCCCCTCAGTTACCAAAGTGGGCCCAAAATACTCTACAATCTGCTGGTTCTAGTCTTGGAAATCCTGCTGATCCGAGACGAACAAGAGGAGACTTTCAAAGGGCAGGTATGGCTCTTTCTATTGCTGATCCATTTCTTCCTGAGATTTGTTATTTGATGGCTGGTTCAGATCCCCAATCATACTATTCATCCCATCGATATCCGAGATGGAAAGATGCCATGGATGAAGAGTACAGTTCTCTTCAAAAGAACAATACATGGGAGCTAGTTTCTCTTCCACCTGGAAGAAAATTAGTGAAGTGTAAATGGGTCTACCGTACTAAAGTTGCTGCTGATGGCACTATCAGCAAATATAAAGCAAGGTTGGTGGCAAAAGGTTTTTCCCAAGTCCAAGGAGTGGACTACACAGAGACCTTTGCACCGGTTGCAAAGATGGATTCCATCCGCCTTGTTTTAGCTATTGCCGCATCCAAGCACTGGGAGGTGCATCACATGGATGTGAAGAGTGCATTTTTACATGGAGACCTTGCTGAAGAGGTCTATATGCAGCAGCCAGAGGGTTATACATCAGATCCATCATTGGTTTGTAGATTGAAGAAGTCTTTGTACGGGTTAAAACAGGCCCCAAGAGCTTGGTACGCAAAGATGGACTCCTTCCTTCTTTCTCAGAATTTCCAAAGATGCAAATCTGATCCGAATGTCTATCTTCAGCGAGTTAAAGGTAATTTGTTGGTTATTGTACTTTATGTTGATGATCTGATTATTACTGGTAGCACACTTACTTCAATAAACAAGCTAAAATCTGCCCTAAATCTAGCTTTTGACATGAGCGATTTGGGCTTGCTGAGTCACTTTTTGGGCTTGGAGATAGCTCAAAATTTCGATGGGATCACTATATATCAGCAAAAATATGCTTCCGACCTGTTATTGAAGTTTAATATGGCTGAATGTAAGGCAGCCCCATTCCCATTCCTCTCAGGAATCAGTCTTGAGGAGGGAGATTCCACACCGCTTGCAGATTGCAGTATGTATCGACAGTTGATTGGTTCACTACTTTATTTGACACATTCACGGCCTGATATCTCATATGCCGTGAGTGCCATGTCAAGATATATGCAGCAGCCACATGAGCTTCATTGGCGAGCAGCCAAGCGGATCTTGCAGTATGTGCAAGGTACGAGACAGTTTGGCATACATTATGCTGCAGATTCTGAGCTAGATTTCATTGGTTTTACTGATTCAGATTGGGCAGGTGATAGCATTGATCGGAAGTCCACTTCCGGTTATGTTTTCATGATTGGTCATGGTGCTATTTGCTGGTCCAGCAAAAAGCAAGCAGCCATTGCACTTTCTTCAGCAGAGGCAGAGTATCGAGGGGCAGTCAATGCCTGCATTCTGGCAGTTTGGTTGCAGGGTATTCTTTCCGAGTTTGGTTTTGGTGGCACTACTTCGACTGTCCTATTTTGTGACAATCAAAGTGCTATCAAGATCTCCACAGATCCAGTTCAGCGGTAGAGGACCAAACACATTGAGATTCATATGCATTACATTCGACAGTTGGTGCACGACCGCACCATCATTCTGCAATATTGCCCTACTGATGAGCAAATTGCAGACATCTTCACCAAGAGCTTCACTGAGAAGAAGTTCTCTTACCTCCGTTCACTGTTGGGGGTGAGTTCCATCATGGTGGAGACAGATTGATTCATTATTATGCTTTAGACTTGAGGGGGGGCTTTCTTCCCACTGGGTTTTCCCTCTTTCCTCACTTAGTTTATTTTCAGCATTTTTTGGATTATTGTATTGGGGTGACCTTTGGTCTTAGTTACCAGGGCCCCACATTATTTTAGTTGGCACATCATAGTCTAGCTTGAGGGGGGGTGTTCGGATATCCATCATCTATTTCGAGATACATATCTATTTCAGGATCATCTATTTCAGGATACATATCTACTTCAGGATCTTGCATGATCTATTTCAGGATATGCAGCCCAGTCACCAGTTTGATGCCTCCAGCACCTTATCCACCTTCTTCTAGCACCCGGGAGCCACTTACCACAGAGTTTTAGCCCTCCCAAGCTGAAAGGCGCCCTCTTCTCACCTACTGACAGAGAAGGGCGCACTTGTTCACGTACCACTGCAGATTCACTCCAGTTACATTCAGTTAGCTCCGATTCTGATTGATTTCACTCCTGACTGACTGTTTCACCTCCGATTGACCTCCA
The DNA here is from genome assembly GCA_027924585.1 of Larix kaempferi. NCBI lineage: Eukaryota > Viridiplantae > Streptophyta > Pinopsida > Pinales > Pinaceae > Larix > Larix kaempferi. Next base: position 1,861,472 of record BSBM01000706.1, read on the forward strand.
GTTCGATTAGGTGACTTGTTCTGACTCCAGTTAGCCTCCCATGCGCCCCCACTGAGCCTCCAGATCCTATATCAGTGCTACACACTTCAGTTACATTTATTATGATCAGTTAGACTCAGCCTGACACCTGGATGATTGGTTGTTGTGATTGATGAGCAACACCGATGATTGATGAGGACTCCTAGATAGAGTCAAGCTACTCCATTCTGTGATTCGAATGACCTCCTTAGGCAATTCGAATTGCTCTGTTCATTGTGACAGTTTGTATTGTAATTCATTCACCCTTTCTGGGATAGAGAGCACTGCTGCATGTTTTGCACAGTTTTGCACCATATTTTCTATGTTCATCTGTTGTGATTGATTTACTTGTTCATTAGATCTGCTGTGACTAATTTTACAGGAGCAAATTACATGCCATAGGAAAAAACCTCGCAAGAGCATCTCAGGATGTTACGGGTACACAACTCCGACCTGAAATCTCCCAGGGCACAAATTACATGTCCTCCCAAGCAAAACCTCGCAAGAGCATTTGCCAGATGTCCCAGGGCACCGAATTACATGCCATAGGCAAAACCTCGAAAGACCATCTGCAAATCTCCCAGGGCACAAATTACATGCTTTCCTGCACAACCTGATCCACGGCCACAAAGTATCATCTGATACTCATCAAACATCATCCTGATGTACACATGATCATCCTGATCATCATCACTGCAACATCCTGCTGCATGTCATCTGGAGAAGCTTGTCATCCACGATCATCCAAGTATCCACCTGATACATACGTAGATACATGATCCACACAATGTATCCATCAACATACATGATCCACCTGATCATACAAAGATACATGATCCACACAATGTATCCATCAGCATACATGATCTACCTGATCATACAAAGATACATGATCCACACAATGTATCCATCAGTATGCATGATCTACCTGATCATACAAAGATACATAATCCACACAATGTATCCATCAGCATCCATGATCTACCTGATCATACAAAGATACATGATCCACACAATGTATCCATCATCATCCATGATCTACTTGATCATACAAAGATACATGATCCACACAATGTATCCATCATCATCCATGATCTACTTGATCATACAAAGATACATGATCCACACAATGTATCCAACAGCATCCAACATGATGCGTTCATACAAAATACATACACATGATCCAACCGATCATATCCAGCATCCAACATGATGCGTACATACATAAATGATCCAACTGATCATATCCAGGCAGAAACCAGAACATCATCCTGATGCTCATCATCCAGCGCTTACATCCACAGCCATGTGAAGGATCCTCCTTCCCACATGCTTGGAATGGCTTCAGCAAATGTGTCCATCACTTCTTCCTCGAAGTTTCCTCGATCTGAAGAACGCCAAGCCTCTCTCTGAAGTACTCGAACTTTACCCTGGCTAGTGGCTTCGTCAGCACATCTGCAATCTGCTCGTCCGTCGCAACATACAGGAGCTTCACAGCTCCTCTCTATACCATATTCCTGATATAGTGATATTTGATCTCTATGTGTTTCGACCTGTCATGAAACACTGGGTTCTCGGACAGCTTCACACAACTCTGGTTATCACAGAAGATACCAGTAGCCTCCAACGGGAGATCAAATAACTCAGATAGTAGCTTCCGTAGCCATACTGCTTCACAACTAGCTGAACAGGCTGCAACATACTCTGCCTCAGCTGTACTCAGTGCTACGCAGGACTGCTTCCTGCTAAACCAAGAGATCACACCTGATCCCATACTGAAGCAGCATCCAGATGTGCTCTTCCTATCTGCAGCACTGCCAGCCCAATCTGAATCAACATAACCCTGTAGGTTAAACTTTTGATTTGCTTCATATTTGAGCCCATAATCCACTGTACCCTTCAGGTACCTCAGAACGTGCTTTACAGCAACCAGGTGAACACTCCTCGGATCCGTCAGAAACTGGCTTAATGTGTTCACAGCAAAGCAAATATCCGGTCTCGTGTTCGTCAGGTACATCAAGGACCCAATCATCTGACGATACAAAGAGACATCAACCGGCTCAGATGAAGCATCACATAGAAGCTTCAGATTCGATGCCATCGGTGTGGCCATGGCCTTGCAATCCATCATCCCAAATCTCTTCAGGATATCTACTGTGTACTTCCCTTGACCAAGGAAGATCCCACCTGCACTCTGCCACACCTCCATACCTAGGAAATAGTGCATCATTCCCAAATCTTTCATCTCGAACTTGGCAGCAAGCTTCTGCTGCGTGTTGGCAATCAATCTATCTTCACCAAGTTCTGCACACATATAAGACTGCACCATGCTGTCTTGAAATCCATCTGGTGCATCTTCTATTTCATCATTTTTATATTTCTTAATGCTGCCATCTGCAACATGCTTGATCTGATAGTTCCATTTGGAAGTCATAACAAACTTCCCTTCACATCTTGGGACCGCATCCCAAACATCGTTCTTCATGATCGACGGATCATGGCATTCTTCCCGTATCCTGGGAACTTCAATATCTTCAATAGATAATTTGTTGCTGAACAAATGTTGTAGTTCTTCTTTTGTAGGAGATGGCATATGATCTTTCCTACACAACAAGTTAAATTGCATGATTAGAAAACATCTCATAGTTTTCAGAACAAATTCTTACGCATAAATAAATATGTCATACAGTCATGCAATTATCTTAGCCAATGCTTCAATACAACATTTATCCATATCCCGTAACTTTCTAGATGCCTTCCAATCTCTGCCAGAACATTGTTAAGAGTGTGCACAACTCTCAACATGTCAGCAAAGAGGTTTCATTCTAGATAAGTAGCAATGGAATGTTGTATAGTGCCATAGGCCACTTACCCATGCATATTAGGAGTATACTGTTCATCAATGCAATTATTCTAATATGCATAATACACAACCTAATTCTAGGAACATCAATATATACATTATTGAACAGTATTATTTAAGAAATGACAATTCAAATACTTATCTTTGTTTGTTCGTTGGGTGGACTCCCTCTGAGTCTTCGCTTCCTTGCAGGAGCTGCTGGAGTCCGAATCTGAAGTAGCTTCTTCTACACCTTTCGGTTGTGGGATGTACAGAGATGGTCAACTCCCTCTGAATATCTGCATCCTTGCATAAACCACTGGATTGTACTCCCTCTTGATCTTTGCTTCCTGGATTACCTGTTCTTGAATATCATATTCATCCTTGGTCCCTATGCATGCTTATTAGTATCATGAATGTGTTATCCTTGTGATCTCATATAAAATCATACATTCATTAGTATACTATTAAAACACAATAATCTCAAGCATGTATAGTCATGATAATTTCAAACAGAAATAATAAGCATTAGCATTCAAGGTTTATGTAGTATTCTTATGGTTAATCAAATCATAACATGTCTAAACCTATAATTACTCAAACCTATGACTCTTTGGGTTATTTGAATCATCAATCAAGATAAGAGATATAAAATGCATAAAACCTGTGATTATTCAAACCTATACCATCATGATTCTTCTGGTTAGTCATATCATCAATTATGGTAAGAAACATAATATGCATACAATCATAATTATTCAAACCTATGACTTCATGAATAATCATTATCAACAACAGTATAAGATCCTAACACAAGGTAGGATTCTATCTTGATATAGGAAAAACATACCTGGATTAGCATGCTAGTTAGTTATGTCTAACATACTCACATGATGTCTTCTTGTTCTTCTTCAATGACTTGTGCTAGTAACCTGTATATCTCATAGGTTAGCCATTATAAAACCAAGTTATACATACCTCGTAAATGGATCTTCTATGAGATCCATGACAATGGATGAGTCTTTATCCTCATGTCATCATGATCATATGTTCTTGAACTGGAACATGCTTTGTCTTTCTTGGTGTACCTTTCATGTTAGTAGACAACATAAACCTCATACAACACCATAATGCATTAGTACAATCATAAGTGTCAATACCCTAACCAATGAATATCTTCTATCATGCATTCATAATTTTGTTAAGGTGAAACGACAAATCTAAAATCAAAATTGTACTAACTGTAATAACATGAAGACAAACATACCATAAACTTAATCATGGACAAATATCGAAACATACCTCGATGAGACATACCTGTCGAGATTGCTTGTAATCTTCTTATGTAAGACCTTAGCCTCATCTCCCTCTGAAACAGGAACTTCTTCACTCATGCAGATGATCAATCCATCTTCTTCTAGGATTAACCCAATCCACTTGATTTGCAAGAACTGGACCTGGAGCTGGATATGGGTTTGTCAGAGAAACCTCAAAAATTCAAACTTTGAATTTCAAACTTTCGAAAGGATAGAAATATGCGCCTTGATGAGCTGATCAAACTGGTATATTCAGAATTTGAAAACTGCAAAGTTTCACTCCTCAATTTTGCCTTTGAAACTCCCGGATTCACTGGACGTGATCCTGAACTGGGGTTTGATGAAGCCCACTCTTTTTCCCCATCAAAATGTTTGATCCAAAGCTCTAAGCTTCTATTTTTCTGAGGAGCTTCCAGCCGTGGTCACAGATTTCAAAAATTCCCATTTTTACAGAAGCCCTAATTTTCCACTTTTCTGATCAAAGTCCCGAACTAGGGTCTAATCAAGCCCGGCCTTCTGCCCAACCAAAAATTCTGATCTTGGTCTCTAAATTTCTATTTTGATGAGTAGCATCCAGCCGTGATCTCCGATTACAAAAATTCCAACTTTCTCCAAAGCCCTAAATTCCGGAAGCCATGAATGAAGGTACCAAAAAATAATTCTGTTTTGACAGAAATATGTACCTGATTGTTTCTGGTGTAACTCCAAAAATTTTGATCCACAGGGTCTGAAAAAGTTTCCTGAGATAGCCTGACCTGTTATCTTTCCATCCTGACAGGTCTGACCCCAATTGGATTCTCTGAGAGAGAGTTATGCCAAATGTCGCAACGTGACCGGTTTTGGGATAAAACAGGAGAGCGAACTTGTACGGCGTGCCACGTGTCACTGTTTTAACTTCGGCCTCTGAAAAAGTTTTCTGAGATATATCAGCCTGTTACCTTTCCATCCTGACAGGTCTGACCTCAATTGGACTCTCTGAGAGAGAGTTATTCCAAATGTCGCAACATGACCTGTTTATGGGATAATACAGGAGAGAGAACTTGTATGGCGTGCCACGTGTCACTGGTTCAACTTCGGCCTCTGAAAAATTTTTCTGAGATAGTAAAGACTGTGTACTACCTTTCACTTCTTACGAAATTTCATTTGGAGCTTCCTAGCCCAAGATATGACCTTTTTCCCAAGGTCACCTGATTTTGACTCAGATCTGGAAGAGGCAGAAACCCTATATTGTACAGATCATAAATCACAAAGTACAACGAATTAGAGGTTGTCCTTTGGACACAAGATACCTGGAGATCTTAGCTTCATCCTGTAACAATTTCAGATCCGAAAACTTCGCCAAAACGTATTTATAGCGAAAGTTCTACGATGACTGGTTTTTGCTATATCAAGCCCTAGCATCGTAAGTGCAACAAGTGTCATACATGCCATATCATGCCTTCTTTCAGGCTAGCTCTGATACCATGTTAAATTTTTTGAATTTACTTCAATATGATCTAGGATCTTAACTGAGAGAACAACATGTACAGCATATCTACAGCATATCAATCATGGAGACAATAATGCAAGCACACAAGAGACACAAAGATTTACTTGGGGAAAACCATAAAGGTGAAAAACCCCAATAACTTCCTCAGAGATAGATAGAGCAATGATACAACCAACCAAGAGAGATAGCCATAACCTAGCAGCAATCCTCCTCCTCCATAAGTGCGCCTCTCCTCCTTGAGAGCATGTGAGAGAAGTGAGTGAGTAAATAGAGTGCCTCTCGCACTCTATTTATACTTGACTTGACTTGCCTTTTTACCTAACTCATGTAGGCTCGAACTTTACCACATAACATAATGCTGAGTGGGCCAACTCCCAATAGGGTGGTCTAATAAACCTTTGACCCACATGACTTATACAGGGCCGACCCCAAATAAGGTGGTCTAATAACCCATCAAGTATAAGTTATGACACTTACAATATAAATGATGACACTTCCTTATAGAGGAATAATACCATCTCTATAGGAATACAATATACATATACATGTGAGATACATTCCGAAGTTACATATACATCAACAAGCGGTACTGATAGACTACCACTCTCTAGACAGTGGTTAAGGCACGGTACTACCACTCTATAGGCAATTACGGGGGCGCGGTAGTGTCTGAACAGGGGGAAAGAGGCAGAATTTTAAGAAAATATTTTGACTTTTCAAGGGTTTTCCAACCCAGAGGACTTACTGATCTGTAACAGAAGTCTAATGGAGAGAACAGGGAAGTGAATGAGGGTAAAAGAACCCAACTCTACAATCAATGAGTGAAATTGAAAGAAAAATTCACAAGCAAAGAAAATGGATTCAAGTCCCCAGCGGAGTCGCTAGTTTTTGTTGTAGATATTTCTCCCTACGGATAGTTAGAAACTCTCTTAGGATAAAGCAGGATGTACTGACTCTATGCTAAGACAAAAAAGAAACAAATGCTACCTTGAGTTCCTAAACTAATCTTCACAACAAGATTGAATGCATTCAGAAGAGATGAAAAACGTAACTCACCTTCAAATTCGACGTTTGTCCCGCTTCTAACTCTTGATCCCGAAGCTCTAATGTAGAACCTATTGAAATCAAACAAAGGACAAGCATGCAAGCTTCCATATACCTTGAAGCAAAGGTTAAGTTCAAATCTAAACTAGATACATTTCATATCAAAGATTTATACAATACACATGAATGGGAAAAATAAGACAAGTTATCTTATTAAGAAGCTTGAAAGTGCTTACAAAGGTTGCTTGATGTCCAAGCCAATCCTCCAGCTCCAAGTGCCTCCTCTAGCTATCTCTGCAGAAGTCTCAAGATCATAGGTTTGTTGCCCCAAAAGTCCTCCCTTTGGCCCATGGAAAGATTCTCTCTTATAGCATATGCGAAGGTTAACCAACAAGAGAGAAGTATGGATTTATGGAGGGTTTAGTGGATCAAGCCAGCTAAACAAAGAAGGAGTTAGGATCGAACCAAAGGTGGTAATCGCAACAAAATCTCCTCGAAGGTTGAATCCCAAAGTCCAAGTAAAAAAGGCTAATTTCAGACTACCGCACCCCTAAGACTGAGCATAACACGGTAGTACCGTGCCCCAGAGGAGGATCAACACGCGATAGTGATGACTACCGCACCCTTGTAGATGTGCAGGGAGCGGTAGTTCTCATAAACAGGACCAATTTGGGTTGATAGATGGCAGAAAAAGTGTTTGATTTCAGTGTTCAGTCAATGGTTTTCACTCTAGATGTTCAAATGATCTTTAAGGGAAACTGTCGTTTAGGTCGCTAGTGCAAGGATGCGACACTAATACATAATGTGTAATATTGAGGTATAACAGAATACATATAAAAGCAAACATACAACTGATAATTGCAATATCAAGCATACATTTCAAGTAAATGACAAATTGCAAGGCAAACAATCACACTACACAAAATTTAACGTGGTTCACCCCCGGATGGAAGCTACGTCCACAAGAACTGTTGTTATATTTCTCTAATGGGAAGGGTACAACAGTTCTTGATCTGCACACTCAACTGCAGACCATCTTCTCTCTCAGATAGGTCTCTGCGCACTCAGCTGCAGAGCCTTTACAATAGCTTCAAACTCAAAAGATCTAACAATGTTCATTCCCTGAGAATTCAACAATCGAAGAGTTAACTAACAAAACCCAACCCCTTTCCCATACAAAATTTCCCTATTTATAGATCATGCCCAAGGGTCGTGTCTTTACAATCATGAGAATAAAACCCTAAGGTTTAGAAAACTGGCGTGGCTAACTGCCACCCTAGCTATTGTCGTCGACAACTTGCTCCACCTGCTCCAGCCCTTCCAACTAGTCCATGCGTGTCTCACATGCTCTTCTGACAGCTACAGTCACAAATACTGTTACAGCTACATCATGGCATGTCCCTTGCCTCATTATCTTCCTGCCTATCACCGTCGACGTGGTGTCCTAGCTTCTCAACTGCTTGTCGCCACTCTCTCTAACAAGTTCTCTTGATCTATCTCCACTTCCCCAAAACAGGTCGCTTTCTCTGCTCCAACCTTTCCTCTCATCCTTTATCCAAAATGGTTGTTGCGCACAATCCACACACCAGTCATTGCGCAATATTGCTCACTTGCTGCTGCGCGACCATACGCAATTTTTCAAAACTGCATCTTCCTCATGTCGTAGCACGCAACGCGCAATCATCAAAATTGCCTCTTCTTCTTGGTACAACGTGCAATGCGCAGCTTTCCATACTTGTGCCCTTTTGCACCCACTTGGACCCCATCCAACAGGCTTGTAGACACACTGAAATCCTATAGCCAAGCATAAGCATACTTTTTCGAGGGATTTAGAGGTAAGTACTTGGACAATCTCAGTTTATATATTAAAATGATGTTAGTTGAGACAGGTGTTTTAAGAAGTGATGAACCTGCAATAATTAATTAATGCAAACACACGAGATATCAGAAATAACAGAACTCAGAATCACTTTTATATTGATCACAGGCCACTTCAAGGGGGCCACCTCCTTTGAGCAAACTCAATACAATTAACTTCATGGTGCCTTCATAGGCCTTAACACACACTTATATTCTAAGTCTAGGCGTTAATACCATGTGTCAATACAAACCATGGGCCAATACAAAATATGTATCAACAATTACTACGGGTCAAAACCATGGGCCAATACAAACTATGGATCAACAAAACTATGGGCGACTTACAAAGCATATGCACCAACAACAATAACACAAACTATGGATCAACAAATACTACGGGACGACTTACAAAGCATATGTGTCCAACAACAATATACTAACAAAGTAAAGACATGGATTCCTAACATCCCCTCTCTCTTAGAAAAAGATTTGTCCTCGAAGCTTTAGATGTGGAAATTGATGTAGAATCTGAAGGAGTGGGTCCCCTGTAGCATCCTCGGGTTGCATTCTGGGCCACTGGTGCCTTTTGAGTTTCAGGGAGGATTGCGTGGAAGGCTGTAGATGAAGAAGAACCATATTAGCTACGTGAAAAGTGCGCGCAGAACGGTGTTGATCAATTTGTTGTTTCAGTTGAATTCTTGCCATGTGAAGATTGTCCTGTAGAATGAGAAGAAGCTGATTGCAGTTTCAAAGAATTGAGTCAATTGCCTGAACTAGGGAGATGCTGAAGGTGTATGGAAGAAGAACTAGAGGTGCCTATACAGAGACTGCTTCATATGGTGTCCTTTTAGATGTGGTACCATACCACTGGAGTGCTTCCAGGAATCCATAGAAATAGTTGTCCAAATCTGTGTAGGGATGAGCAAGGGTTTGAGCAGTCCCGAAAGGAGGGTCGTTTCACCCTTGTTGACCTGGAGAGTATCATAGTCAACCACCATCCGTTGAATTGTCATTTTCAATCCCTGCCAAAAGAAGTTACATTGTTCCTGATCATACGTTTTGAGGAACCCAGAGTGCCCTGTTGATGAAGAAGCATGGAGTTCATAGAAAAGATAACCCCATTGAACAGATTGCAACCAATTTGGAACAAGCAGAGAAATAGCTGTAAGAGAAACTCGGTCATCAAATGTGCGAGAAGGAGAATCTGCCACCATATTGTCCTTACCCTTCTGGTAAGTAGTGGCATATTCATAACCCATGAGTTGGAGAACCCATTTCAGGTGTGCTGGGGAGGAGACCCATTGTTCCAGGAAAGTTTCTAGACTTTGGAGATCAATCTTGATGCAGAAATAATGCCCCAATAGGGATGGCTGCCACTTCTGTACTGCATGCAAAATATCCATCATGTCCTGTTGAGATGTAGATGTGGAAAAATGCTTACTGGAAAGGTCTTGTGAAGGCGGCAAGCCCACTGGTGCAACAAATACACATGCATATCTATCCAAGGAAGTAGTGGAGACCGTTGGTGGGTGCATCTGAAGGGAATGGAGATGAGGAATGACACCATGCGAATTCTTCTTAAGGATCTTTTCCAAGCGATGTGAACTAATGATGCAGAGAGATCCTGGTTGTAAGCCCATAAATTTGTGTTGTGTCCCATTGACTGAAAACTGCATCCAAAGTTCAGCAAAATCCCATAAGGTGGGGCCAAGTGTGCGTAACCATTGAACTCCCAAAACCACATCACATCCACCTAAGGATAAGGAAAACATGTCAGAGCGTAGGTTATAATATTCCATAGAGATATGCACATTACGACACTTCCCCTTACAAGGTAAGGTGCCCCCATTGGCAACCATGACTTCAAAGTTGGAACAAGGATGGACAAAACAATCAGCCTGTTGGGCAATCCGAGGGTCAATGAAGTTATGAGTGCTACCAAAATCAATGAGTATGGTAAGAGGGAGCTTCTTGAAGTATCCCCCGACCTGCATTGTTTGTGGGGTGGGGACGCCAGTTACAGCATGGAGAGAGATCTCGGGTGGGTCGTCTTGAGATGGGGTAGCAACAGGCGGGTGTTGAATGTCGACCTGAATATCTACTATATTTGGAGCTTCTTCACCAAGTTCTGAGGCAGGCGGAGAATCCACATCTAAGAGATAGAGCTTTTCTTGAACACATCTATGTCCTCAAGTGAATTTCTCATCACAATTATAACAAAGCCCTTTTTCTCGACGTGCCTGCATCTTGATTTCAGACAAATGCTTGATAGGAGTTGGTCGAGGAGCTAGTGGGATGGGAGATCGTTGAGAACCCATATTTCTTAAGGGAACCAAAGTGGGTTTGGAGTGTTGTTGGGCTGCAAGCTTGTCTTCTGCCAACTTAGCCAACCCTAGGACTTCCATCATTGTGTTGGGACAGAACATTTTAACCTCTGACCGGATTTCATCCTTAAGACCACTGATAAAACAACTCCTATAAAATTCACCAGACAATCCTTCTGTGTGATTGGCGAGTTTCTCAAATTCTGCCTGATACTCTCTCACTGTGCTAGTTTGGTGAAGTTTAATGAGTGCTCCTGTGAAGTCGTCAAAAGCACTAGGACCAAATTGTGGCAAAATGAGTTGGCAAAAATCTGTCCAGTTTGTCTCGGGATGAGCTTTGATGTACCAACGGTACCATTGAAGGGCTTCCTGTTCCAAATGAAAGGATGCAAGTGGAACTTTCTGGACATCAAAAGTATTATGCAGAATGAAATATTGTTCTGCTCGGTATATCCATCCAGTCGGATCACTACCATTGAAGCGAGGAAAATCAAGCTTTGGCCCACGAAAATTGTTGGAAGAAGAGAACTCAGTGGCTACAGAAGATTTTGGTTGTCGGTTATTGTTCATGGCTGAATGCGGAAGATGGAGGCTGAGAAATTTTTCATCCAGATCTTGGATTTTGGTTTGGATGGCTGCAAGTGCTTCCTCCATGGTTTTTGCTCCTGTGCGAGTGACAACCATAACCAGGAATTTTTTCTTTTTTTTTTGTGGGAGGGGGGGGATGGATAGAAAAACAAAAACACAAGCTTATTTAGTAAGGGGAAATTTGGATTTGGGAAAAACTCGGAGGGGTAGTTGGGGTTTGGGTTTTTGACACTTTCTGAGGGATAGGGAAGCAAAAAATGGGGATTTCAGAAGCAGGAACTCTATGGTAAAATTTGAAGGCAATCGGGTGAAAATTGAAGAAGTTATGGCAAACCCTAAAAATAGACAAATGTGGGATTTCTGGTCTTGAAAAGTGGAATTTTGGATAGGGTCTTCAGGAATGAAATATGTAGAATGGGATTGCAGGGATTTCAGTGAAGTTTCAGGGAAAACAAAGTTGAAACAAGGGAGATATGGCCGAAAAACGGGAATATATATATATATTTTTTTTCCAGAAATGGATCGGCAATAGCGGCGCGAAAGGGATCTGCAATGGCATGGAAGGGATCCGCAACAGATGGGTCTGCAATGGTGTGGAAGGGATCGAAAACGGCTGGATCTGAAACGACGACTGGATCTGGAACGACTTTCAGAATAGATCTGAAACGGCTGGATCTGGAGCGGAAGTGATCGGTAACAGTTCAGCTGAAAATAGATATGGACCCCAGGTATGTACGGCTTCCTAATAGTTCAGGTGTTTCACTTGGCCACCAATGCTGTCTGACGACTTGCGTATTGGGGCAGTACCCCTCACTCCACGGCTTAGGTAAAACTTATAACCACTTTGCCACAAATGATAGCTCTTGGTTTACCTCACAGGTGGGAACTAGTCAATTAGGTAGGGGTCGTTGCCCTTTTTGCTGGCAGGTCCTCTCAATGGGCTAGCTACTTTGGGGTTCCTGTGGTACTCCTCACAATGAGTTTTAGGGTTTATGCCCAAGTACTTCCCACAGTTAAGCGGATATGAATTATTCCCAAATCCGAAGATGCAACAGATGCCAAAAAAAATTTGGCAAAAATTCCACCCAACGAGCCTAAGAAAGTGCTCTGATACCATATGTGATGAACCTGCAATAATTAATTAATGCAAATACACGAGATATCATAAATAACAGAACTCAGAATCACTTTTATATTGATCATAGGCCACTTCGAGGGAGCAACCTCCTTTGAGCAAGCTCAATACAATTAACTTCACGGTGCCTTCATAGGCCTCAACACACACTTATATACTAAGTCTAGGCGCCAATACCATGGGTCAATACCATGTGTCAATACAAACCATGGGCCAATACAAAATATGGATCAACAATTACTGTGGGTCAAAACCATGGGCCAATACAAACTATGGATCAACAAAACTATGGGTGACTTACAAAGCATATGCACCAACAACAATAACACAAACTATGGATCAACAAATACTACGGGACGACTTACAAAGCATATGCATCCAACAACAATATACTAACAAAGTAAAGACATGGGTTCCTAACACGCAGCACGCAACGCGCAATCATCAAAATTGCCTCTTCTTCCTGGTACAGCGCACAATGCGCAGCTTTCCATACTTGTGCCTTTTTCTACCCACTTGGACCCCGTCCAATAGGCCTGTAGACACACTGAAATCCTACAGCCAAGCAGAAGCATACTTTTTCGAGGGATTTAGAGGTAAGTACCTGAACAATCTCAGTTTATATATTAAAATGATGTTAGCTGAGAGAGGTGTTTTAAGAATGCAGTGATATTTTCAAATCTGTCATGGTAAACAGTATATATAGTGATTTTGACGAAGACACCCATAATCTGAGAAGTGGGAAGAGATATAAATTTAATAAGGAAAATAATCTTGGAGGCCCTGGACTCCACACAGATACCGAGATTCCTTGTGACCTTAACAACGAGACCGCGCCACCATCAGCTACAATCTGACCCATTACCCCTCAGAATCCGCCGGCTGCAGAGACCTCGCCACCCCTATCTTTGAACCCACCCGTTACACAACCCACCCCATAGGATGATCAGCCCCGTACTGCTCAGACCACACCAGTTCAGAATACCCAGTCGCAAAACATCCCGCATAGTGGTATCCCTAGCACTATCCCGATATTCCCCTTTACTTTCTTTGCGCAGATCCCCTCACAATAGCCTAGAACTAATCCGAGTGATACACTACCTAATAGGACAATGGCAAACACTGAAATGAAGCTACCGATATTTAAAGGAACCAGTCTAGAAGACCCTGATCAACATTGGTTTCTTTGTGAAGCCGTATGGAGTGTAAGACAAATTCAGGATGATGCTGTGGAGAGAGCACAACTCATTACCACCTTCAGAGACAGAGCGTTACACTGGTTTATGAAGTACTCTCAGGTGCAGCCGAGAAACCTAGCAGAAATCAAAGCTGCACTTGTGGTAGAGTTTAAGAAACCCAAATCTGAATCTCAATGCATAACTGCGTTAAAAGAAATCAAACAGAGACCTACTGAAACGGTCTGGGAATTTGATCAGAAATTTAAGACATTATTAGATCAAGTGAGCTTTGTTATAGCTCTACAGCAGCACAAAGAATGGTTCATTGTTGTGCTGTTGCCCCACATTAGACTACCATTAATGCAGCAGAAGGTTGCGTCGTAGGCAGAGGCCTTGGAGATCGCAATGAAGCTAGAGGCTTCACTGATTGGTGGGATGAGCTCGAGGATGTCTCAGATTCAGAACCAACTCACCACTTTGACATTGGAATTGCAAAGCATGAAGAATGGAAAAGAACAAAGGTATGAAACCAGGCATGAGGTCTAGTGTAGAAGTTGTAAAGGAGAAGGCCATGACCGAGAACATTTCCCTTTATTCCAAGACTATCTTAACAGTCACGCACCAAACGCAATAAATCAGAATCAAGCACCATGGTGTGAAATTTGTCGAACCACATGACACAGACCTGAGAACTGTTACCTCATACAGAAATATGTAAAACACCCAAAAGTTTATATTGCACTTTTTGTAAATCTGTTGGACATGATGAATCCAACTGTCGCACATATGAGCTAACGAATGAAAGAAAACGCGATATGGATGCAATGCGAGGCACTGGGTTCTGCCGTCCAAGAAGACAACCAGCCGAAGCAAGAGAATGCACAATATGATCAAGGAGGATACAGAGGCCGTGGTGGTGGATACCACGGAAGAGGAAGGAATGCTGGCCTGGTGCAGGGGAGAGGCCGCGGCCAGGTAATCTATTACAATTGTGGCCAACCAGGCCATGTGTCTAAAGATTGCATCAATCCATGTACCACATGCAACTATTGTAAATCATTTGAGAATGTTATTGAAGACTTCCCAGTGCTAGAGGTGGAGATGCAAAAAAGAATAAGGACAGAGGCACCAGCCCCGAATATTCAATGGATTGCAGCAGAGAGCAGACCTGTGGATCCGAGCATCAACATCGTCACACGAAGTGGCACTGAGACAGGGCGAGATAGAGGAGCAGAATCCTCGACGTTAGGTGATTCTCACACAAAACAGAGTCCCCTTGAGATGATATGGATAAGAAAAGCTACGGGAAAAGCACCTATCTTCGACTTACAGAAGAACAAGGAAACATTTACCGAAGCACGGGAAATCCTTAGAGAATCGGAACCTAGATCACCGTGAATCCCGCTGCATAGTCAAATACCACATGTAGAAGACATGCCAGTTGCATATGACAAAACAAGTACCGCAATAGATGTTGGCACTTCTGTTGCAAAGTTCCTTCAGAGCTGCATGAAGCTACTAAAAAGCGAAAATGCGATAGCAGAGCTACAGAAGCTCATAAACCAATATAAACCACAGACGGAAACAACAACTTCTCATAGCGTAGTACATCATATAAGGAAGCATAAAAGAATAGGCTGAGAAATGAGGCTTACTTCGCAGATAGGAGATTTTGAAATGGATGAGATCATCCTTGATCTGGGATCTGAAGTGAATGTCTTGACCAAGAAGACATGGCAGCAGATGGGTCGACCAAAGTTGTTATGGTCACCTATCCAGTTGAGAATGGCTAACCAAGAGAAATTCATACCTTTTGGCTGGTTAGCTGATGTAGTGGTTGACATTGATGGATTCCAGAGTCATGCAGACTTTGAAGTTATCGATATTGTGGATGATATTTAGCCTTTTCCTACGCTACTGGGAATTGACTGGGCTATTGATAACCTTGCTATAATAAACCTGAAGACAAAAGGGATGATGTTTGAAGGAAAGCATCTTAGGTTCATCGCACCATTGGATCCTGCAGATGGTGACAGATACAGTGAGCCAATTCAAGAGGAATCCAGGGCTCAAGACTTGGATAGACTGTACCAGATGACCGCGAACCAAGAAGATTACGTTAATCCCACTGTGGATGGTACACTCAGCTAGAGATGTGACAGCTCTTGCATCTCTGACTCAAAGGCAGGACTAGAGAATTGGCAGAGTCGCATGCACGAAGTATCAGTAAGAAGATGCATGCAGGTTACAAAATCACTGCGCTGGATCGGAAAGGAGGTAAGCCCTATTCCTACATATGATGGTTTTGCTAATGTTTATTCCTTTATAAAAGAATATACTGTAGCTATTGCAGATGAGCATAGATTACCAACACTAGACATGGCACTGCGCGAGACACCCGCCAGATAGTGGGATGCGCACAAGCAGACATTGACCACTTCGGATCAATGTAGAATCAAAATGCAGATTCGGTTTGCTGACAAGGTCACCATACCTTTTGAGAAATACAATGGGCAGACAGATCCAAAGCACCATATTGAGATCTATTCACAAGCATGGGCAGAAAGACCAAGCACAAAATGGGTGCATCTGTTTGTGCATACAATGGCAGTTGATATTCCGAAGAAATGGTATTTAGACCTGGAGTTGCGCAGGGAAACAATGGACTGGGACACCTTGACTGCGAACTTCCAGAAGGATTTCAGTTTCGAGGATGAGAACCCGCTCATACATGATGCATTGCAGATTATTAAGTAACACATATTCTAGGAAGACTGTCCCCACAAAAATATGACATTGGAAGAATTCTTTAGGGCAGAGGGCATTCCTACGCACCTACAGTCAGAATGCAAGGAACACGAAGAACATGCCATGGAATGCTATAACCTAGCTGAAGAAGTCGAGGATAAAGAGGAAGATGATGAGGATGATCCGCGCAACATACACATACCAGAATCCAAGGGTGTGTGCGAAGTAGAGGGACCTCTGTTGGAAATCCCAGACATGAGTGGACTAGTGAAGAAACCGAAGGTGAACATTGGTACAAGCGAAGAGCCGAAGTTCGCGTCCATTGGAGATTGTTGGGACGATCAGACAGTCGCAGAGATCGTGGACACATTACATGAGTATTAGGAGTTGTTCCCGACTAAGTTCATAGAAATGAAGGGCACTCTAGGAGACTTAGGAGTCATGAAGATACCTCTTAAACCAGGCACCAAGCCTGTGAAGCAAAGGCCATAAACCCGCGATACAAAGAAAGAGTGTGCATAGAACTGGATAAGATGCTCGAAGCAGGAATCATTGAGCCTGTTGAAGAATCTGAATGGATTAGCCCCATGGTCATTCAAGATAAGAAAACAAAAGGTGAAATCAGAATTTGTGTGGATCTCAGGAAACTGAATGATGCTTCTATGCAAAACCCATTCCCTGCTCCTTTTACAGACGAAGTGATTGATAATGTTGGAGGGAATGAGGCCTACTCTTTCATTGATGGTTTCTCCAGGTATCATCAGATCAGAATTGATCTCGCAGATAGGCACAAGACAACTTTTGCTACAGAATGGGGATCATTCCAGTACACAGTAATGCCTTTCGGTCTAAAGAACGCGCTTGCCATATTTTCCAGAGTTTTTGTCTCATCCTTTAAATATTTCATGCAAAAGTTTCTAGAATCCTATTTTGATGACAGGACTATGTTTGGACTACTAAAGAACCATTGCGCGAACCTCAGAATGATGCTTGAAAAGTGTAGACAGCATCAGATCTCCTTAAATCTGAAGAAGTGTATTTTCTGTGTTGCCTATGGGATTCTACTTGGCCACATTGTCTGTAAGTAGGGTTTGATGGTGGATCCTGTGAAGATTACAATTATTGCAAATTTACCCACACCAAATTTGGTCAAAATGTTGCCCTCTACTTTAGGACATACTGGATATTACAGGGAGTTCATAAAGGGTTATGTGCAGATAACCGCAGCAATGGAAAAACTGCTAAAGAAAGATGCGTCATTCATATGGAACACAGAGTGTGAGCAAGGTTTTGATACCTTAAAAGAAAAGATGGTTACTACGCCGATCCTAGTGTTCCCAGACTGAGCGAAGCCATTCCATGTACATGTCGATGCGTCATGTATCACGCTGGGAGTTGTACTAGCTCAGCCAGGGGAAGGGGGTATTGACCATCCCATCGCATTTTCAAGCAGGAAGCTCTCAATAGTAGAAAATAATTACACTACTACTAAGAGGGAAGGTCTGGTGATGGTATATTTGCTGCAGAAGTTCAGGCACTACTTGCTTGGGGCTCACTTCCTCATGTTCATTGACCATTCCGCTTTGAAATACCTGGTTAATAAACCAGTGTTAGGGTGGCAAATATGCAGATGGCTATTAGTATTTCAGGAGTATGATTTTGAGATCATTGTTAAGCCAGGCAGGTTGAACTTGGGACCTGATCATCTATCTAGGATCGAGTCAGGAGAAGAGCGCACAAACATCGAAGACAGTCTTCCCGATGCGCAGTTGTTTTCTATACACGTTGTCGATGGTTATTATAAGGACATTATTGATTTTTTAACATCAATTTTGGCACCTCGGGAGCTCTCCATCCAACAAAAGAAGTAACTGGTGGTGCACGCCGCAGAATTCACCATTAGTGCAGGTCAGTTATACAAACTCAAAACCAGATGAGGTCCTGCGCAGATGTGTATTAGAACATGAGAAACCATTCATCTTAGCAGATGCGCATTCAGGGGTCACAGGAGGTCACTATGCATGAAGAGCTACCACGTAGAAGATATTACCTGCAAGAATATGGTGGCCTACGATCCATAAAGACTCAAAAGAACATTTCCAGAACTATGATGTTTGTCAGAGGACAGGAAAACCTTAGCGCAGAGATGAAATGCCACTAAATCCACAGTTGACCTTGCAGGTATTTGAAAAGTGGGCTATTGATTTCGTGGGTCCTATAAACCCACCAGGGAAAAGAACTGGTGTGAGGTACATCATTACTGCTACTGATTACCTCACCAGATGGGCGGAAGCAAAACCAGTAAAGGATTGTAGCGCAGGTACTGCTGCGCAGTTCATTTTTGAAGAAATCATTCCAAGATTTGGATGCCCGAAGATTTTGATGAGTGATCAGGGCACTCACTTTTTGAATAGAACTATTGAAGTTTTCACAGAATAATTCCACATCCATCATCAGCGTAGTACCCCATACCATCCACAGGAGAATGGTACTGTTGAGGCATTTAATAAAATACTGGAGAATGCGCTCACTAAAATTTGCAATGTGGGATCTGCGCATCTCATCTGTGTTATGGGCATACAGGACCACTTGCAAGAAACTGACTGGACAGACAACTTTTCGGTTGGCTTATGGACAAGAGGCTATAATTCCAATGGAGTATATTGTCCCCAACTTAAGAATCGCTGCGTTTACAGGGATGGCAGACCGCACAGCGCTGGATGATCGGCTGTTACATTTGGTTGGATTAGAGGAAGATCGCTTCATTGAAGGCTTCCACCAGGAAGTCCAGAAAGACTATGAAAAAGCATGGCATGACCGTCACATAAAGAACAAGTGCTTCCAGGTAGGTGATCTAGTCCTCCTGTATGATAGCAAATTCATGAAATTTCTTGGAAAATTTAAAATGCATTGGCTTGGCCCATATACTGTAATGCATGTTACTAATGGTGGTGCAGTCCAGTTAGCTACATTAGCTGGAGATACCTTGCCAAGTTTGGTAAATGGCTGTAGACTAAATCTTTACCGCGATAGTCTGGCCGCATACAGTTTTGTATGATTCAGGGTAGTACACCACGCAACACTGCCACAATTGCGAGTGAAAAAAAAAAGAGGACCAGATACGGATCGCATAGAAGGTGGAACAACTGTCGTGCAGAAGACGACACCAAGTGCGCATCCCGAAGAAAGCATCTAGTAGACCGCCAGCACATTATGATGAAAATCGGTACAAGGACGTTAGTGGGTCGTTAACCAAATTGGCAGCACTTGAGCAGTTTTAAATTTTAAGGGCAGATGTGACACTTTGGAACCTATTAAAGACTAACCTGACCAGTTCAGTATCAAAATCCGGTTGGCAGGCTAGGCCATTAACATTGAATCGATGGAGTTGACAAGCTGGCTACCAAAATACCTTTTGGGAATTTAAGGAAATACCATTGGCATAATGAGTAGGATCGCTGGACAGGGCCAAGATAATACGCATGAACTGATAATGAATATGGAAATCAGTGCCTCGACAACTACAAAAGGCCATGTTGCAGACCACCAACGGCTATAAATAGTCCTCACTTGGCCACTTAAACCATTTTCACCAAGCAGTTGAACTATTCCAGAGCCAAGTGACCAGAGCAGTTATGAGTGAGCAGGTTGAGATAGCAGATATCTCCAAGTTATTTGAGCAAACAGGAATTCTAGCAGCACTGATGGCGACGAAGGTAGGTGCGTCTAGGAGTTCTCTAAAAATCAACACTCCCTCTTAACTAGGAAGGCATTCTCTAGACAGAGGTCATCAATACATATCGGCACAAGTCTTCAATTCTGGAGCTGGATCATCATCACTGGATCATGGAGCATCATCGTCACTGCTGCTATACATTGACATCTTGGTCACTGGGCTATCTCATAATTCTTCTTATCATAGGAAGTTCTACAGAGCCAACCCTTTTTCATGCTGGTTGTAGGCATAGCCTCCTATAGGCCTTCATCATCTTTGGCCATACTGTGGATCCTAGGACTAATTACGTGCATCAAAAAAACCCCGAAAGTGTATCCCAGGATCCTTTATGTGCCTAAGCACAGCCGACAAGATCTCCTAGAGAGCTATTACATGTGACCACCAGAAAACCTCGAAAGAGCATCGCAAGACTTTTACAAGCACATAGCTCAACTTGTCAGATCTCCTAGAGCGCTATTACATGTGGTCAGGAAAAACCTTGAAAGAGCATCCTAGGACTGATTACGTGCACACAGCTCAACCTAACGGATATCCTAGGGCACTATTACATGCCATAGGACAAAACCTCAAAAGAGCATTTTCCGGATCTCCCAGGGAGCTATTATATGCCATAGACAAAACCTCGCAAGATTATATGCAAATCTCCCATGGCGCTATTATATGTCGTCCCAAGCAAAACCTCGAAAGAGAATTTGCCAGATCTTCCAGGGAGATATTTCATGCCATAGGAAAAAACTCACAAGAGTATCTGCAAATATCCTAGGGCATTATTATATGCTTATCGCACAACCTGTCCATGGCCAACCTGTAGCAAAACCTTGCAAGAGCATCCTAGCTCAGACTATCAGATCTCCCAGGGAGCCATTACATGCTACCTACACAATCTATCCGCAGGAAACCGGTAGCAAAACCTCGCAAGAGAATATGAGCTTAGACTATCAGATCTCCCAGGGAGCTATTACATGCTACTTGCACAATCTATCCGCCACTGACCTGTAGCAAAACCTCGAAAGAGTATCCGAGCTCAGACTATCGGATCTCCCAGGATCTTTTCTATGCTAGATGCAACAATCTGTCTGCGGACACGGAGTATCTGTCATGTCCCAAATATTGCATTGGGTCACAATGGCCTAATCCCATTGGCCATATTCATGAGAGTTTATCAAATTGATGCTAAAGGTCAAATAATTGCCAAGGAGGAAAATTAAGAGTTTCCTAGGTTTGGGGTGGAATCTTTGGGATTTGGAATAAGGGGGATAATAAATGATGTTTGAACATTAGAATGGAATAAAAATTTAATAAAGGAGATAAATAAATATATAAAATTGAAAATCATAGTGGCATTTGATCATGAAGACACATGGAGGAAGTGGGACCCACATATGGCTAGATTTCCCCACTACACTTGGCATCATTTTCTTACCAATTCGAATTCAAGGTGAATGGTGACATACTTGGGGGAGTTCAAAAGGTATTATTCATTGCATGAATCATCCAAGGTCGAGATGTAGAGGAAGAGTAACTCCCATGGAAGAGTAAGAGGCAATTTGGAGCTAGTGAGACACTTGGGCTAGATTCCCTAGCTCTATGACAACAATGATGAAGATGCTATAACAAATATGACACAAATCAGACCTGAAGGATGAAATATGACATATATGACATGTCAGGGCTAAAAATAACCTCCAAGAGGGCTCTCAAGGGATTTAGGGAAGCTAAGATGCTTCCACATGTCATTTGGTTGAAGTGGTAGACTAGGATTTGTTGTACAAGTGGCGTTCTTTGGAATCTCTTCCCAAATTGAGTTGGCATGAGTCTCTTGGAAGGAATTCGAACCATGGAGGACATTAGAAGTTTATAAATGTCAATAAAAAAGAATGAAACCATATTTTGATCATTTTTAGAATTTGCAATTGCATTTGTGAAAACGAAGAGCTAGTGGATGATTAGTTTCTTGCCTTAGCCAATTTCGAGGGTGAAAGATTCCCATCCAAGTTGGTAATTGGAAAGGCCATTTAGACCTTTAATTTGGAGATTTAATGGATTATTTATTTGCAGGTGTAAGCTATAGGGCAGCTCATTGTTTCTTCTATTGCATCTCACTCCTTCAACCATTTCTACTTTTGGTGGCATACTCTTGATCCTTGAGGGAGGGCGTTTTTAGTAAGCTATTGTACTATTTTGGGGAGATTCTAATGCCACATTTATTTTTTAATATGAAGTAAATACTCTTTTATTCATATCCAGAAAGTTTCAGGTCGAAATTCCAAGTAGAAATGTATAAATCTCATTTTTAATGAAAGAACAGTGCCATTTCCCCACTACCTTGTTGTGAACCAATGTAATGTTGATGGATTCGAATGGATAAGTAAAAATATTGATAGATTATTTATGAATGGAATTTTATTTATGTATTATACAAGTTTCATGTTCAGTTCTCAAGCATTTGAAGTCATTTTACTCAGTTTATTTACATTTGGAGAAGATTTGGTGCCATTTCCCCAAGGGTCGAACTAGTGATTTTTGTTGTTGTTTGGGAGAGGTTTGGAACAGAATTAATAAATAATGAATGGTTCATTTGGGACCTTAAGAACATCCTTGAGACATTCCCTACCTCTGTTCATAAATTTGAGTGGGTTTGGAGGCATTTGGGAATCCATTTTCAGTACTTACCCCAGGGGGATTTGAATCCCAAATTACTAGTAAAATTGCATACTTTGTCCAGAATATTAAGAGAGTCGCAAAGGTATTTTGGTGGCCATATCTCATCCCTTAACATAATATTCAATTCCTAATATAATTCATACACCTTCCTTGAATATTTGAAGGCATTTGGAGTCAATTTGAGACCTAGAGACCAATACTAGTCAAAGGGAAATTACTAGTAAAGTTCCCTACATTGGCCAGAATTGAAAGAGGATTTGAAGAAGTATTTTAAAGGTGCAAAAGCATCCCTAAAACAAAAATTTATGTTCTAACATCATCCATATACCTTCTCAGAATATTTGGGAGAAATTGGAGCAATTTGGAGACCTAGAGCTCAAAACTTGTCAAAGGTCTAACTAGGGAAAAAAGTGAAAAAATACCATTTTAATAAAATTCCTAACAAGGGACATTACAGTGGTATCAGAGAATGATAGTGGCACCTAATGTGGTCTGATATTCATGAGTACAAGAAGTCAAGTACCACCATTAGATATTGAAACCAAAAGTGCTTTTGTTGAAGAGGGAAAAAAAAGTAGGAGAAGAAGAGCAAATTTTTTGAGGAAACTATGACTAAGGATGAAAAGGGAACCTCATATGATGGTGAGGAGCATATAAAAATCATGAAAACAATCATTGAAGATATGACCAAGAAACTGAAGGAAGGATTTGAATTGTTGGCTATTGAACTTGAGAGAAAAATTATTGATTTAAGAAAACCAAGGGGAAAAATGCATCAGTTTGCTTGAAGGAGAAAAAGGAGATGACCCATGAACCACCTAGTTCTGAAATAGGTGAAGTAGAAGAAGCAGTACATGAAGAGGATCAAAAGTCACTCCCAAGTGACTCTGAAAAAGATGAAGAGACATCACATGAGCATGAAGAAGATTCTATTTAAAATATTGAAGATCATTTAGAGATCCAAACACTTGATGTGGTGGAAGAGGAACTTGAATTGTCTCTTGATGAAGGTTATGCAATTTTTAAAGAAGAGAATGATTCATCTACATTGGAACCAATCTATGACAAAGGTTTCACACCTTTAAAGGATCTGCATGATACTAACCATATGGATCCTTCCAATGATGAAACTTCTGTACTTTCTGATCATTTGGGTGAGTTAGTTCATTCTCCTACATCCTACAATTCCATGTTTTGCAGGATTAGTCTCAATGAAGTATGGGTGAAAGGTTTTTTTTTATGGTTCCTGTTGGACATCAAATGCTGACCTAGAGGTTTTCAATATAGACCCAGGTTCTTCGCAGTTTCCCCTTGACCAACAAAACCCCTTCGCACCGGCCCTTTCGGAAACAACCTGCGAGCAGGTTGAGGTCTCACCCGACGTGTATCTGTGGGGTACTACATAATCAAGTTTCCACATTAGGTGATGAGTTGTTTAGGATAACTTACTGCGTAGTGTGACATGGGAGGTGCGCTTCGGAATAAGGACTGCGCGGTGATGGACTACACCGTGGTCCACACTTCAAAGTCCTCCTACCGCGGGACTTCTTTGCAACTGCAGCCGACGCAGTTCAAGCTTAGACTTGTAATAGGCTAGTGCAACTGCGTATGCACTACCATATTGAATTTAACTAGTGCACTGTATCTATTATCACTTAACCATTCATTTATTCATTGTTTAAACATATGCTGCGGATACAATCCAACTACCATGCATTATCTCTACTACATCATAGGAGAGTAATTAAGCAAGATCTTAACCCTTAACTGCACAACTGACTCATTACTGCTTTCAAAAGTAAGGGCCGAACATTCACCATTCATCCATTCATGAAAAAATTAACATAGTATTTCCATATATCTCCTTATGGAAAATACATATAAAAGTTCTAGCATAACAGTATTCAAGGGAAAATCCAGAAATTCATTCATAGAAAACAAATATATGCAAAAATACACGACAATATCACACTGCACAATATTTAACGTGGTTCACTCCCCCGGATGGAAAGCTATGTCCACAAGAATTGTTTTTATATTGATATTTTGGGAAGGGCACAACAGTTCTTAATCTGCGTACTCAGCTGTAGACTCTCTTCTCTCTCAGATAGGTCTCTGTGCACCCAGATGCAGAGCCTTTACAATATCTTCAACTCAGAAAGATTTTACAATATTCAACAACATGAAGAGTAAGAGTAACAACACTCAACCCTTTCCCATACAAGAGTTCAACAACAACCCTTTCCCATACAAAAATGGCATTCTTTATAGATCATGCCCATAGGTCATGTCTTTACAAAACTGAAAGTAGAAACCCTTAGGTTTACAAAACTATCACAGTTTTCCCTAAATCGGACTGTTGGCCTCTGGTATCGAATACTTGATCGTGGCGGTCATCCACGCCTTTGTCCCGTCACTATCGGCCTTCCTGTTGCACGCACGCCAACATGTCGCTTTCACCGAGTCGTTCTTCCTCTAACGGCCTCTTATAACTGGGCATGGCAACATGTCACTTTCATCGAGCCATTCTTCCTCTAACGGTCTCGTACAACTGGGCCGCCTTCCCAATTTGCTCCTGCCCACCGCTCGTCACTCCTGGAGCATCTTTACCAAAACTAGACCGCCGATGGTCTAAACAGAACCCGTGCCCGTCCTCCATCCAACACTCTGCTTTGCCAGCTCCACGTGGACTGGTCACTTCGCAGCACTGCTTCCTTGCAGCACTGATCTTCACAGCACTCTTCATAGTACTGTCAAAATGGTTACTGCGCGCAACTTCGCAGCATCCCCAATACTTACACAAAATTGTATCTTTGTTGAACTGCGCTTAGCTCCGCAGTTCCAACATCCACTATTATCAAAATTGCCCCAATTTGGGCCAAGCCCAACAGGCCCCTAACACTTACATGTGGCTCATTCCCAAGCCACCTTCAGCTTCGACTTCTTTGATCTACTCCGCGACCTACAGATATAGCTTCGCCGCAAATTCATTGTACATGCTGATCAACTGTTCTACTGTTTCCTTCGTATCCTGCTCAACTTTCCTGACTGTGTCAAGCATCTCCGCAGTTATTTCCTCCTTGATCTATCCATCCATGTGCTCCTTGTTCTCACGCAGGTCCTTTAACTTATCTTCGATCTGCTGTGATATTGTATTGTCGTCCTCCAGCAGTGGTTGTGACTGATCCTCCATTTCAGTCTCTTTCTCCCTTAAGGCTTGTACCTCCTTTTTCAGGTTAGTTATTTCCCTATATTTCAGAGGCCAATATCTGGGTGGCAGGGCCTTGACTTCTAAGTCCAACTTCTCCAGTGCGGCCTGCTTGTCGTTGACTATAGTCTTTACTTGCAGTAGTCCCGGATCTTCTTCAAGGGCAGTGAATGCCTTTGATGCTACAACCAACAAACTTTGGCACTTAGCCACCTCGATAGCAATATTCTGTGCTGCAGCCTTTACTGCTTGCTCCCTTAACTGCTACTCCGTTAGTAATGTCTGTTGATTGATCTTTTCCTTCAAGGTGTTAATATCGGCCTCATGAAGAAGATCCTTGTCTTGTATTTATAATTTCACGGAGTTCACTATCTCTCCCATCTTCAAAACGGTGTCCACAGGATCGTCCTGGACTTCCAATTCTTCAATGTCATCTGTGACAGAAGTAATAGTGGCCACCAATCGCAACTGACGATCCTGTTCATCTTGCAGTTGCATACCTCTGCGCGAGCTAGACTCCTCGAGCTGCCTATTGGTGGCTTGCAACTCAGCTTGTGACTTCATCGCATCAGTGGTTCTTTCATGCATTTCATCTACAATCTACAGGTGCAAAAAGTGCAAGCCAAGTAATGGTATCTTAGCCAGGTCGAGCTCTACCTGCTCGACGTCCTTTGTATCCAACACTAACTGTTCTAACATTGGCAACGTTATAGTCATTGGGTCCAGATGAATGACCCAAGTCTTCGCTGGCAGTGTTATGGCTAGTTGCGGCGTTTTTGGCTGCGAGGTTCCTCCCGACCTCCCTTCGGATTCTAAGTTCCACGGCAAGGGTAGCCTTTTCTGGACATCATCCATCTTTTCCATGAGCCCTTATAGTGAAAGAAAATTCTTGCGTACATCATCCTGGATGGCTTTGTCCTTTTTCTCTTTCTCTGTCATCAGTTCTTCCATCTGCTCTATGATTCGTTCGGCGATCATGTCGAAATCGTCATTATGAAGCACTGTCTCTGATTGACCTTTGCTTGCTTTCATCTTCTTTCGCGCATTCGGCTTCGGCGGGCTCTCAGGGTCTTTCCTTTTCCCTTTGTCCTTCTCTTCAGTGATTGGGCATGGCTGTGGAATTGGCTCATCTTCTTCGGAGTCGGTCGGAACATCCACAAGATCAACGCGGAACTCGGCTGGCCACTCCTTCATGATGTTGTCGATGTCCTCTTCATACATGTGGTAATTACCCACATACCACTCAGGCTTCTTCATCTTTGCCTTGGGAGAAATGAAAATACAATGCATGTCAGCATGAAAATCGACAATGCAAATGTACTTAGTCGTTACCTACTTTGTAATGTGCGGTGTGCATGTGATTGCCTCGCGCAGCTGGGTGTAGTATTGGTGGAAGAATTCAGCTATCGCGTGTTGCCATTGTGTGTTCAGATTTTCCCAACGGTTGGCATATCGGACTCTTCTGGGATCATTGCTATTAGAAATCACGCCGACATAGTGCTTCGGCTCTTTCCTTCCCACGAAGGCGATTAGGACAATCAACCACGTGACGTGGAAGTTACCTCCATTCAACTGGGTGTCAGTGAGTTCTTCTAGGAACTCATTGAGAAGGTATTGACACCAATTGAACTCAGTTCTGTCAGCCACCGCGACACCGAGTAGTACTGCGCCCGCAGGCACCTCCAAAGGCCTGGCTGTTCTGAGAATTTTTTCAGCCAGCAACTATGTAACAAACTTTGTTGCTATATCTTCTATTTCGTCTGTCGGAAAGCCCCTTTTTCATTCCACCAATGCTTGGATTTTCTTCATCTTTTCTGTAGCTCCTTTGTCCTTACTCTTTCCTTGGAAAAACTGTTTGGGGTCCTTGGATCGCTTGCTTAATCCTGTGACACAGTGGATTAAGTTGATGTTCAAATCAACATTACAGTCCAGCCATAGGTATCCCTGATGGATTTGTGCCATCAAAGTGTGAACCACCACATTAACTTTCGCTGAATGATCAAAATGGGGTAATCTCAGCAAATTCAACAATCCTGACTGGACTACTGGTGTCAACCAGCTTTCTGCGACCAAGTTAAGTATGCCTTTAGTATTTTTCTTCCAGCACATGTACTGGTCCAGCTAGAAATGTGGGAACTTGGGATCATGGGGTTCATCCTACTGCATCCCCAGGAGGTCATAATCCTCCCACTTACACTTTGGGATCTTTCCTAGCAAGTTTTGGGAAACTACTACATGCTTCGAGATTGGCGACAAGGGGATTTCATATCTAGCGTTCTTTATCAATTTATACACTGGGGCATCCAGCACCCGTGGCGATATGTACTTTGGTGTGATCTTCAATGGTATCTCTTTCTGAAATATCAGTGACCATGGAACTGTCGAAATCGACCTAGGGTTCTTTGTTCATGGCCCGATTGCATCTTTCCCCTTATCCTGCATGACTGGGTTGTGTCTTGGTATTTTCGAGATTCCTGACCTGGTTCCAATACAACCTTCTTAGCAAGGGTTTTCATTAACCCTTCGATCCCTGCGTGTTGAAAGACTCTGACCGCTTCTTGGATTGTAAGTTCTTCTCTAGGAGAGCACGCAGACATTCACGGGCGAGAGTTGGAAAATGTTTCAGACATGTTACTGATGCTTGCTAACACAGGAGTGAGTGCATGAAAATTCTAAATGTTTGGTAATGCCCGCAAGTCCTTATGCGGCATTACTTATAGGCGCAGGTGACTCCTTCTGCACCCTCCAATGGCTAGATGAGCATTAAATATGGTATCTGTTGGCCAAATCCAGTAGATCCTTCAGTCCCTTTCTTCGTCAGCCTGCTCAGAATGGCTATCTTTGCGTTAAATGCTCAAGCAGTCGCTGGCAACGATCATATAATGGCTATTTTTCTTACGGCCAGTGTAACGGCTATTTTTCTTAGGGATGCACCGAGCTTCGTGGTAGATCGTGATGTCTCTTGCGCAGTTACTTCGCAGTGGTCGTTTTCTTATGATGAGCTTATCTTCTTCCCTTGGTCATTTATATTATGTCACTTAGCAATGTGGATGTTTCAACTGCGCGGATCCGTTTTTCTTTTCTTTCTTCTTCTTCTTCTTTTTTTTTTTCCTGCGTAGCTTCAGCAATGCTGCGCGGTACATACATTATCTCTCTTATAGTACAGGTATAGACTCCTCAACATTTCCAGTGTCCAATTTCAACTATACTTGACACTTAGAAATTTCTCCCTCTCTTTATCATTCAGGATTCTGTGAAACAGGACTATCGTGGTAGAGCTTTAGTTTGCTTCCATTGATCAAACTTGGTAAAGTATCGCCAACTAATGTAGCTAACTGGACTGCGCCAGTGTTAGTAACATGTATCACAGTATATGGACCAAGCCAATGCATCTTAAATTTACCAGGAAACTTCATGAATTTGCTATCATGCAGGAGGACTAGGTCACCTACCTGAAAGCACTTGTTTTTTATATGGTGATCATGCCATGCTTTTTCGTGGTCTTTCTGGGATTGCTGGTGGAAGCCGATGATGAAGCGATCTTCCTCCAACCCAACCAAGTGTAGCAATATTTCATGCAGCGCTGCACGATCTGCCATCCCAGTAAATGCAACGATTCTCAAGATGGGGATAATATTCTCCATTGGAATTATAGCCTCTTCTCCATAAGCCAACCGAAAGGGTGTCTGTCCAGTCAATTTCTTGCAACTAGTCCTGTATACTCATAACACAGATGAGATGCACAAATCCCAGTCATCTCTATTCACATTGTAGATCTTATTGAGTGCATTCTCCAGTATTTTATTGAAAGCCTCAATAGTGCCATTCGCTTGTGGATGATATGGGGTAATGCGCTGATGATGGATGTGGAATTCTTCTGTGAGAGCTTCAATAGTTCTGTTCAAAAAGTGAGTTCCCTGATCACTCATCAAAATCTTCGGGCATCCAAATCGTGAAAGTATTTCTTCAAAAATGAATGATGCCGTAGTACCTGCGCTGCAATCCTTTACTGGTTTTGCTTCTGCCCATCTAGTGAGGTAATGAGTAGCAGTAATGATGTACCTCACACCAGTTCTTTTCCCTAATGGTTTTATGGGTCCCAGGAAATAAATGGCCCACTTTTCAAATGCCTACAAGGTCAACTGTGGATTGAGTGGCATTTCATCTCTGCACGAAGGTTTCCCTATCCTCTGACAGACATCACAATTTCGGCAGTGTTCTTTGGAGTCTTTATGGATCCTAGGCCACCATAGCCCTATGCGGTAGCCCTTCCTGCATAGTGACCTCCTGTGACCCCTGAATGTGCATCTGCTAAGATGAATGGTTTCTCATGGTCTAGTACGCATCTACATAGGACTTCATCTGGTCCGAGTTTGTATAACTGACCTGCAATAATAGTGAAGTCTGCGGCGCGCACTACCAGCTGCTTCTTCTGCTAGATGGAGAAGTCCTGAGGTGCCAATCCTGTTGTTAAAAAATCAATAATTTCCTTATAATAATCATCGACAACATGTATAGAAAATAGCTGCGCATTGGGCAGACTGTCTTCGATGTCTGTCGGCTTGTCTCTTGACTCGATCCTAGAAAGATGATCAGGTCCCAAGTTCAACCTGCCTGGCTTAACAATGATCTCAAAATCATACTCCTGGAATAGTAACAGCCATCTGCATATGCGCCCCCCTAACACTGGCTTATTGACCAAGTATTTCAAAGAGGAATGGTTAGTGAACATGAGGAAGTGCGCACCAAGCAAGTAGTGCCTGAATTTCTGCAGGGCATATACCATCGCAAGACCTTCCCTCTCAGTTGTAGTGTAATGCTTTTGCGCTGTTGAGAGATTCCTGCTTGAAAATGCGATGGGATGGTCAATACCCCCTTCTCCTGGCTGGGCTAATACAACTCCTAGGGCAATGCATGATGCATCAACATGTACATGGAATGGGTTCGCCCAGTCTAGGAAAATTAGGATCAGCACCGTAACCATCTTTTCTCTTAGTGTATCAAAGCCCTGCTCACACTCTGCATTCCAAATGAATGGCGCGTCTTTCTTTAGCAGCTTTTCAATTGCTGCAGTTATCTGCGCGTAACCCTTTATGAATTTCCTGTAATATTCGGTATTCCCTAAGGTAGAGTGTAGCATCTTGATTGAATTTGGTGTGGGTAAATTTACAATAATTGCAATCTTCACAGGAACCACCATCAATCCTTGCTTACAGACAATGTGGCCAAGTAAAATCCCGTAACGAACACAGAAAATACACTTCTTCATATTTAAGGAGATCTGATGCTATCTACACTTCTCAAGCATCATTCTAAGATTCATGCAATGGTTCTTTAGTTGTCCAAACACAGTCCAATCATCAAAATAGGCTTCCAGAAACTTGTGCATATAATCTTTAAAGGCTGCAACGACAACTCTGGAAAATATGGCAGGTGGATTCTTCAGACCAAAAGGCAAAACTGTGTACTAGAACGACCCCCATTCTATAGCAAAAGTCATCTTATGCCTATCTGCAGAATCAATCCTGATCTGATGATACCCAGAGAAACCATTAGTAAAATAGTAGGCCTCATTCCCTCCAACATTATCAAGCACTTTGTTTGTGAAAGGAGTAGGGAATGGGTCATTCATGCAAGCATCATTCAGTTTCCTGAGATCCACGCAAATCCTAATATCACCTTTCATTTTCTTGTCTTGAACGACCATAGGGCTCAGATTCTTCAACAGGTTCAATGATTCCTGCTTCTAGCATCTTATCCAGCTCTGCGTGCACTCTTTCTTTGTACCGCGGGTTTAAGCTGTATGGCCTCTGCTTCACAGGCTTGGCGCTTGGTTTCAAAGGTATTTTCATGACCCCTAGGTCACCTAGAATGCCTTTCATTTCTGTAAATTTCGTTGGGAACAGCTCCTGATACTCATGTAAGGTGTCTGTGATCTTTGCAACAGTCTGATCGTCCCAATAGTCTCCAATTGACGCGAACTTTGGCTCTTCACTTGTGCCAATGTTCACCTTCTGCGTTTTTACTGGTCCGCTCATGTCCGGGATTTCCAACAGAGGTCCCTCTACATCGCGCGCACCCTCGGATTCTGCTATGTTTATGTTGCACGGATCTTCCTCATCCTCTTCCTTTATATCATCAGCTTCTTCAGCTAGGTTATAACACTCTATGGAATATTTTTCGTGTTCCTTCCATTCTGACTGTAGGTGTGTAGGAACGCCATCTGCCCCGAAGAATTCTTCCAACGTCATATTTTCGTGAGGACAGTCTTCTATGAATATGCATTCCTTAATTATCTGCAACGCCTCATGTATCAGTGGGCTCTCATCTTCAAAGCTGAAGTCCTTCTGGAAGTTCGCAGTCAACATATCCCAATCAGTGGTTTCCCTGTGCAACTCTAGGTCTAGGTACCATTTCTTTGGAATATCATCTTCTAGTGTATGTACAAACAAATGCACCCATTTTGTATGTGGCATTTCCACCCATGCCTATGAACAGACTTCAAGATGCTGGATAGGATCTGTCTGTCCATTAAACTTTTCAAAAGGTAAAGTAACCTTGTCAGCAAACCCAATTTGCATCTTAATCCTGCATTGATCCCAAGTGGTCAATGTTTTCTTGTGTGCATCCCACCATCTGGCTGGTGTGTCACGTGGTGCCATATCCCATGCTGCTAATCTATGCTCATCTGCAATTGCTGTAGTATATTCTTGGATAAAGGAGTAAACATTAGCAGAACCATCATATGTGGGAATAGGACTTACCTCCTTTCCGATCTAGCGCAGTGATTTCGTAACCTGCACGCATCTTCTCGCTGATACTTCATGCATGCGACTTTTCCAATTTTCCAGTCCTGCCTTCGAGTCAGAGACGCAAGGGCTGTCACATCTCCAGCTGAGTGTACCATCCGCAGTAGGATTAATGTAATCTTCCTGGTTCGTAGTCAGTTGGTACAGTCGGTCCAAGTCTTGAGCCCTGGATTCCTCCTGAATTGGCTCACTCTATCTGTCACCATCTGCAGGATCCAACAGTGCGAAGACCCTAAGATGCTTCCCTTCAAATATCATCTTTTTTGTCTTCAATTTTATGATAGTTAGGTTATCAATAGCCCAGTAAAATCCCAACAGCGCTGGAAAAGGCTGACTATCATCCACAATCTCGATAACCTCAAAGTCTGCATGACTCTGGACTCAATCGATGTCAACCACCACATTAGCTAACCAGCCAAAAGGTATGACTTTCTCTTGGTTAGCCATTCTCAACTAGATAGGTGACCATAACAACTTTGTTTGACCCATCTGCTGCCATGTCTGCTTAGTCAAGACATTCACTTCAGAGCCCAGATCAAGGATGACTTCATCCATTTCAAAATCTCCTATCTGCGCAGTAAGCCTCATTTTTCAGCCTATTCTTATATGCTTCCTTATGTGATGTACTGCGCTATCAGAAGTTTATGTTTCCATCTGTGGTTCATATTGGTTTATGAGCTTTTGTAGCTCTGCTATTGCATTTTCGCTTTTTAGTAGCTTCATGCAGCTCCGAAGGAACTGTGCAATAGAAGTGCCAACATCCGCTGTGGTACTTGTTTTGTCATATGCAGCCAGTATATCTTCAACATGTGGTATTTCTTGCGCAACGTGATCCTCGGCGACTTGGGTGCTGACTCTCTGAAGGTATCCTGTGCATTGGCAAAGGCTTCCTTGTTCTTTCGTAGGTCGAGAGCGGGCATTTTCCCTAGAGCTTTCCTTATCCAAACTATCTCAAGAGGGATCTGCTTTGTGTGAGCCTCTCCTGACGTCGAAGCTTCGACTCCTCTATCGTGGCCTGTCTCAGCGCCACTGTACATGACCATGTTGATGCTCGGATCCACTGGTATGTTCTCTACTGCAATCCACTGAATATTCGAGGCAGTTCCCTCCATCCGTCTTCTTTTCTGCATCTCCACCTCTAGCACTGGGAAATCTTCAATAACATGCTCAAACGACTTACAGTAGTTGCATGTAGTGCATGGGTTAACACAATCTCCAAACACGTGACCTGGCTGGCCACAATTATAACAAATGACCTGGCCGCAGCCTGTTCCCTACATCGGGCCAGCATTTCTTCCTCTACCGCGGTATCCACCACCACGGCCTCTGTATCCTCCTTGATCATATTTCATGTTCTCTTGTTTGGGCTGGTTTTCTTCTTGTACACGATACAAGCCATCGCCTCTCATTGCGTCCATATCTCGTTTTCTTTCGTTCATTAGCTCATATGCGCGACAGTTGGATTCATCATGTCCAACTGATTTACAGAAAGTGCAGTATAAATTTTTGGGTGTTTTCACATATTTCTATATGAGATAGCAGTCTTTAGGTCTGTGTCCTGTAGTTCTACAAATTTCACACCATGGGGCCTGATTCTGATTTGTTGGGTTGGGCACATCACTGTTAAGATAGTCTCAGAATAAAGGGCAATGTTTGCGGTCATGACCTTCTCTTTTGCAACTTCTACACCAGACCTCATGCCTTGGTTCATAACTTTGTCCTTTGCCATTCTTCATGCTTTGCAGTTCTAGTGTCAAGGTGGTCAGCTAGTTTTGGATTTGAGACATCCCAGAACTAGTCTCACCAATCGGTGAAGCCTCTAGCTTCATTGTGATCTCCAAGGCCTCTTCCTGCGATGCAACCTTCTGCTGCATTAATGGTAATCTAATGTGGGGCAACAACGCAGCAATGAACCATTCCTTGTGTTGTTCAAAAGCTATAACAAAGCTCACTTGGTCCAATAATGTCTTGAACTTCTGATCAAACTCCTAGACCGTTTCAGTCGGTCTCTGCTTTATTTCTTTCAACTTGGTTATACACTGAGATTCAGATTTGGGTTTCTTAAACTCTGCCACAAGCGCAGCTTTAATTTCTGTGAGGGTTCTGGGCTGCGTCTAAGAGTACTTCATAAACCAATGTAAACCTCTGTATCTGAAGGTGGTAATGAGCTGTGCTCTCTTCACATCATCATCTTGGATTTGTCTTACACTCCATACGGCTTCACAAAGAAACCAATGTTGGTCAGGGTCTTCTAGACCAGTTCCTTTAAATATCGACAACTTCATGTCAGTGTTTTCCACTGTTCTATTAGGTAGTGTAGCACCCTGAGGAGCACCTTGAGTAGCCCCCTAAGTGGCGATAGGATGGGTAGCACCCGGATTAGTGCTAGGCTATTGTGAGGGGCTCTGCGTAGTGAAAGTAAAGGGGGATATCGAGATAGTGCTAGGGATACCACTCT
Source organism: Larix kaempferi (assembly GCA_027924585.1). NCBI lineage: Eukaryota > Viridiplantae > Streptophyta > Pinopsida > Pinales > Pinaceae > Larix > Larix kaempferi. Next base: position 1,896,889 of record BSBM01000706.1, read on the forward strand.
GCGGGATGTTCTGCGACTGGGTATTCTAAACTGGTGTGGTTTGAGATAGGGGTGGCGCAGTCTCTGCAATCGGTTGATTCTGAGGGGTAATGGGTCCGATTGTAACTGATGGTGGCGTGGTCTCATTGTTAAGGTTACAAGGAATCTCAGTATCTATGTGGAGTCTAGGGCCTCCAGGATTCTTTTCCTTATTAAATTTATATCTCTTCCCACTTCTCATATTATGGGTGTCTTCGTCATAGTCACTATATATATTGTTTACCATGACAGATTTGAAAAAATCACTGCATTCTTAAAACACCTTTCTCAGCTAACAACATTTTAATGTATAGACTGAGATTGTTCAGGTACTTACCTCAGAATCCCTTGAAAAAATATGCTTCTGCTTGGTTGTAGGATTTCAATGTGTCTATAGAAAATTTCGTTACAAAGCCTTCTAGCATGTGATCAACCCAGAAGTCAACTGCATGTGACAATGGGCTATCTATCGCTTTGAGTTGCGTTATGAGCTCCGCAGTCCACTCTGTAGGAACTCCTCCTTGAAAACAGGTTTTCTCCTCTGAGGGCCACGAGATCCACTCATGTAGCTCCTCCAAAAATGATGCCCAGAAAATCTCATGAATATCTCTCCAGAGATATCTATTCAACCACTGTTCATCGGATAGATGCGGGTGTCTGTTCTCTTGCCTTGCAAAGTCTGTTTCTGTCTTGTCACACCAATCCCTTATCTCTGTCTTTTCAGGATGCCAATTGTCTGAGCCTTCTGGGAACTGATATTCTTCGTCACACATCACGACTGCAACTCATCACGGATTATAGGGCGGAAACAAAACCATTTGTTGGACTTCAAATGCTGACCTAGAGGTTTTCAATATAGACCCAGGTTCTTCGCGGTTTCCCCTTGACCAACAAAACCCCTTTGCACCGGCCCTTTCGGCAACAACGCAGCAATGAACCATTCCTTGTGTTGTTCAAAAGCTATAACAAAGCTCACTTGGTCCAATAATGTCTTGAACTTCTGATCAAACTCCTAGACCGTTTCAGTCGGTCTCTGCTTTATTTCTTTCAACTTGGTTATACACTGAGATTCAGATTTGGGTTTCTTAAACTCTACCACAAGCGCAGCTTTAATTTCTGTGAGGGTTCTGGGCTGCGTCTAAGAGTACTTCATAAACCAATGTAAACCTCTGTATCTGAAGGTGGTAATGAGCTGTGCTCTCTTCACATCATCATCTTGGATTTGTCTTACACTCCATACGGCTTCACAAAGAAACCAATGCTGGTCAGGGTCTTCTAGACCAGTTCCTTTAAATATCGACAACTTCATGTCAGTGTTTTCCACTGTTCTATTAGGTAGTGTAGCACCCCGAGGAGCACCTTGAGTAGCGCCCTAAGTGGCGATAGGATGGGTAGCACCCGGATTAGTGCTAGGCTATTGTGAGGGGCTCTGCGTAGTGAAAGTAAAGGGGGATATCGAGATAGTGCTATGGATACCACTCTGCGGGATGTTCTGCGACTGGGTATTCTAAACTGGTGTGGTTTGAGATAGGGGTGGCGCGGTCTCTGCAATCGGTTGATTCTGAGGGGTAATGGGTCGGATTGTAACTGATGGTGGCGTGGTCTCATTGTTAAGGTTACAAGGAATCTCAGTATCTATGTGGAGTCTAGGGCCTCCAGGATTCTTTTCCTTATTAAATTTATATCTCTTCCCACTTCTCAGATTATGGGTGTCTTCGTCAGAGTCACTATATATATTGTTTACCATGACAGATTTGAAAAAATCACTGCATTCTTAAAACACCTTTCTCAGCTAACAACATTTTAATGTATAGACTGAGATTGTTCAGGTACTTACCTCAGAATCCCTTGAAAAAATATGCTTCTGCTTGGTTGTAGGATTTCAATGTGTCTATAGAAAATTTCGTTACAAAGCCTTCTAGCATGTGATCAACCCAGAAGTCAACTGCATGTGACAATGGGCTATCTATCGCTTTGAGTTGCGTTATGAGCTCCGCAGTCCACTCTGTAGGAACTCCTCCTTGAAAACAGGTTTTCTCCTCTGAGGGCCACGAGATCCACTCATGCAGCTCGTCCAAAAATGATGCCCAGAAAATCTCATGAATATCTCTCCAGAGATATCTATTCAACCACTATTCATCGGATAGATGCGGGTGTCTGTTCTCTTGCCTTGCAAAGTCTGTTTCTGTCTTGTCACACCAATCCCTTATCTCTGTCTTTTCAGGATGCCAATTGTCTGAGCCTTCTGGGAACTGATATTCTTCGTCACACATCACGACTGCAACTCATCACGGATTCTAGGGTGGAAACAAAACCATTTGTTGGACTTCAAATGCTGACCTAGAGGTTTTCAATATAGACCCAGGTTCTTCGCGGTTTCCCCTTGAACAACAAAACCCCTTTGCACCGGCCCTTTCGGCAACAACCTGCAAGCAGGTTGAGGTCTCACCCGACGTGTATCTATGGGGTACTGTGGAATTAGGTTTCCACAGTAGGTGATGAGTTGTTTAGGATAAATTACTGCGTAGGGTGACACGGGACATGCACTACAGAACAAGGACTACGTGGTGATGGACTACACCACAGTCCGCACTTCAAAGTCCTCCTATTGCGGGACTTCTTTGCCACTGCAGCCGATGCATTTCAAGCTTAGACTTGTAATAGGCTAGTGCAACTGTGTATGCACTACCGTATTGAAGTTAACTAGTGAATTGTATCTATTATCACTTAACCGTTCATTTATTCACTATTTAAAACATATGATGTGGATACAATCCAACTACCATGCATTCTCTCTATTGCATAATAGGAGAGTACTTAAGCAAGATCTTAACACTTAACTGAACAACTGACTCATTACTACTTTCAGAAGTAAGGGCCGAACATTCACCATTCATCCATTCATTCAAAACTTAACATATTATTTCCGTACTTCTCCTTATGGCAAATACATATAAAAGTTATAGCATAACATTATTTAAGGGAAAATCCATACATTCATTCATAGAAAACAAATAGATGCAAAAATACATGACAAGATCACACTGCACAATATTTAACATGGTTCACTCCCCCGGATGGGAAGCTACGTCCATAAGAACTGTTGTTATATTGATCTTTTGGGAAGGGCACAACAGTTCTTAGTTTGCGCACTCAGCTACAGACTCTCTTCTCTCTCAGATAGGTCTCTGCGCACCCAACTGCAGAGCCTTTACAATATCTTCAACTCAAAAAGATTTTACAATATTCAACAACATGAAGAGTAAGAGTAACGACACTCAACCCTTTCCCATACAAAAATGGCCTTCTTTATAGATCATGCCCGTAGGTCATGTCTTTACAAAACTGAAGGCAGAAACCCTTAGGTTTACAAAACTTTCACGGTTTTCCCTAAACCGGAATGCTGGCCTTTGGTAGAAAATACTTCATCTTGGCAGTCCTCCACACCTTCATCCCATCACTATCAGCCTTCCTGTTGTGTGCAAGCCAACAAGTCGCTTTCACCGAGCCGTTCTTCCTCTAACGGCCTCATATAACTGGGCACGCCAACATGTCGCTTTCACCGAGCCGTTCTTCCTCTAACGGTCTCGTACAACTGGGCCACCTTCCCGATTTGCTCCTGCCCGCCGCTCGGCACTCCTAGAGCATCTTTACCAAAACTAGACTGCCCATGGTCTAGCCGGAACCCGTGCCCATCCTCCATCCAACACTCTGCTTTGCTGGCTCCACGTGGATTGGTCACTTCGCAGCAATGCTTCCTCGTAGCACTCTTCGTAGTACTGTCAAAATGGTTGCTACGTGCAACTTCGCAGCATCCCCAATACTTACACAAAATTGTATCTTTGTTGAACTATGCTCAGCTCCACAGTTATAACATCCTCTGTTATCAAAATTGCCCCAATTTGGGCCAGGCCCAACAGGGCCAGGCCCAACAGGGCCACATGAGGAGTACAAAACTCCAAGCTTTACTTTTTATGATCACATGGTTGGAACACATTCTTATTCACATTTACATAAGCATCCTTTGTTACTTTACGATGATGCACATCTACATGGATGCACCTATGATATGCATTCGAGTCACTTGAAGACTCATGGTTTTTCTCACTCAACACTTGGTTCATTTGATGTTGGAGGAACTTCATCCAAAACCAGGGTGAATAGATTTATGCTTGAAGAATATTTTTGTTGGAAGCCACATACTTTGTTATATCTTTATGATTCTCACATTCATGGATGTATGGTTGAGACTTCTTTGAGTCCTTTTAAGTCTCCTTGTTTTTTTCTGCTCATTATTCGGTTCAGATTTTAGTGGAGATTCTTCATTCACTTCTTGGATGAAAGAATACAAAGCTAATTGTTTTGATGCGTCTTACATATTTTTGGAGCAGCATTATAGGACATGGGATACTCACCTATGTCATTGGAGCAGATTTGATTGTTCACTTGATGCTTGTACGCACCTGGAAAATGGTGGTCTACTTACTTGGAGGTATAAGCACTTTCATGATTCTTTTATGAAGCATCTCCTTGATGTACATTTTCATTATGTTGTTATGTACTTTGATGATATATATTTTGTACTCATGATGTTTGGAAGAATGCATAGAATAAAATGGGATCTAGGAACTATGAATTGGAGAGCACTTCTAATTGTTGGAGTGCAATACAAGCAATCTGACCTTGGGATAATTCTTAGTCACATTGGTTTCAATTTTTTGGGGAAACAAGTAGTATGGGGGATGGATTCCACACTCAATAAAGTGATTTTAATCAGAGTAGTGTAGCAGCAAGCATGGTGGTTCCTCTCTAAAATCTTCATGGAAGCTCGAAGACTCAAAATTGGGCAACTCAGTGGCACTTCAACGATTTATATAGAAAGCAGGTTCTTCAACACCCATGTTTGAAATTGCTTGAGGACAAGCAATATTGGGAAGGGAGGATTTTTCATGTCTCAAATATTGCATTGGGTCACAATGGCCTAATCCCATTGGCCATATTCATGAGATTTTATCAAATTGATGCTAAAGGTCAAATAATTGCCAAGGACGAAAATTAGTAGTTTCCTAGGTTTCGGGTGGAAGCTTTGGGATTTGGAATAAGGGGGATAATAAATGATGTTTGAACATTAGAATGGCATAAAAATTTAATAAAGGAGATAATTAAATATATACAAGTGAAAATCAAAGTGGCATTTGATCATGAAGTGATCCAGGAGGATATTGGTGGCCACCCGCCTATTCCACTTGGACCCCCACCATTGTTTCTTCAGCTTTTCAGTTTCCTTAATTGTAGCACAATTTACTATTTTTGGCATTTTTCGGGTCCTAAACTTCCGGAGCCGTTTTGAGGCCCTAAATGACGTTTTTTCAGCATCTAATGGTTGGGAAAATATAAGTCCATTCCGGACTAGATATTTGTTGATTATAGATGTAGTCCTTGAATAGACCTTTCTAACGATGTACCATGTGCGTCAAACGGAGGTAGTATGCCAAAGTTACGACCCCGGGAAATCGATGTACCAAGTTACCCAACAGGGCCCATAGTCTGGCGTTTCACCTCCTAGGGTTAGGTTTTTGGATGTGTAGGTTTTCCCTTGTTTCTCAATAATATATAGGCCTTCGAGCCTCATTGTAACACAGAGTTCAGAGGCATGTAGCTGCCACATCTCTTCTCAGAGATAAGCTACCAGCACTCTATCTAGTTTATTTCCATCCTATGTGTAAACAAGTTTCAGATCTTTGATTAATGAAATGATGTGTTATTTCCGCTACATCTTTGTTTTTATGGATATTTGTGTATTCGGTTGCGTTCCTGCATAAATCCGGATCATGAAGACACATGGAGGAAGTGGGACCCACATATGGCTAGATTTCCCCACTACACTTGGCATCATTTTCTCACCATTTAGAATTCAAGGTGAATGGTAACATACTTGGGGGAGTTCAAAAGGTATTAATCATTGCATGAATCATCCAAGGTCGAAATGTAGAGGAAGAGTAACTCCCATGGAAGAGGAAGAGGCAATTTGGAGCTAGTGAGCCACTTGGGCTAGATTCCCTAGCTCTATGACAACAATGATGAAGATGCTATGAAACCTATGGCACATATCAGACCTAAAGGTTGACATATGACATATATGACATGTGAGGGATAAAAATAGCCTCCAAGAGGGCGCTCAAGGGAGTTAGGGTAGCTAAGATGCTTCCACATGTGATTTGGTGGAAGTGGGAGACTAGGAATTGTTGTACAAGTGGCATTCTTTGGAATCTCTTCCCAAATTGAGTTGGCATGAGTCTCTTGGAAGGAATTAGACACATGGAGGACATTATAAGTTTATAAATGTCAATAAAAAAGAATGAAACCAGCTTTTGATCATTTGTAGAATTTGCAATTGCATTTGTGAGGAGAGAGAGCTAGTGGATGACTAGTTTCTTGCCTTAGCCAATTTCAAGGGTGACAGATTCCCATCTAAGTTGGTAATTGGAAAGGCCATTTAGACCTTTCATTTGGATCTTTAATGGATTCTTTATTTGTAGGTGTAAGCTACAGGGCAGCTCATGGTTTCTTCTTTGCATCCCACTCCTTCAACCATTTCCAGTTTTGGTGGCATACTCTTGATCCTTGAGGGGGGGCATTTTTGGTGAGCTATTGTACTCTTTGGGGGTGTTTCTAATGCCCCATTTATTTTTTAATATGAATTAAATACTCTTTTATTCATCTCCATAAAGTTTCAGGTCTAAATTCCAAGTAGAAATGTATAAATCTCATTTTTAATGAAAGAACAGTGCCATTTCCCCACTACCTTGTTGTGAACCAATATAATGTTGATGGATTCGAATGGATAAGTAAAATACTGATGGTTTATTGATGAATGGAATGTTATTGATGTATTATACAAGTTTCATTTTTCAGTGCTCAAGCATTTGAAGTTTACTCAGTTTATTTAGATTTGGAGAAGATTTGGTGTCATTTCCCCAAGGGTTGAAGTAGTGATTTTTTCTGTTGTTTGGGAGAGGTTTGGAACAGAATTAATAAATAATTAATGGTGAATTTGGGACCTTAATAAAATCCTTGAGACATCCCCTACCTATGTTCATAAATTTGAGTGGGTTTGGAGGCATTTGGGAAGCCATTTTTAGTACTTACCCAGGGGGATTTGAACCCCAAATTACTAGTAAAATTGCATACTTGGTCCAGAATATTAAGGGAGTTGTAGAGGTCTTTTGGTGGCCATATATCATCCCTTAAAATCATATTCAAGTCCTAATATCATTCATACACCTTCCTTGAATATTTGAAGGCATTTGGAGTCAATTTGAGACCTAGAGACCAATACTAGTCAAAGGGAAATTACTAGTAAAGTTCCCTACATTGGCCATAATTGAAAGAGGATTTGAAGAATTATTTTAAAGGTCCAAAAAAATCCCTTAAACACATATTTATGTTCTAAAATTATCCATATACCTTCTCAAAATATTTGGGAGCAATTGGGGCAATTTGGGGACCTAGAGCTCAAAACTAGTCAAAGGTCTAACTAGGGAAAAAAGTGAAAAATTAACATTTTAATAAAATTACTAACAAGGGACATTATAGTATCATCCTAATACTCATGATCATACTGACCATCATCATATAGTACATCATACTGATGCACATCATCATCACATGATAAACTTGATCATATACACAGCATCATCCTGATCACCATCATAGCAGAAACTGGAGCATCATCCTGATGCTCATCACACAGCTTTTACATCCACATCCATGGGAAGTATCCTCCTACCACCATGCTTGGAATGGTTCCTGCAAATGTGTCCCATAACTTCTTCCTCAAAGTATCTTCTTTCTGAAGAACACCAAGCCTCTCTCTGAAGTACTCAAACCTCACTCTAGCTAGTGGTTTGGTCAATACATCTGCAATCTGTTCGTCCATCGCAACATACAGGATCTTCACTGCTCCTCTCTGCACCATAACCCTGATATAGTGATATTTGATCTCAATATGTTTCGACTTGTCATGGAACATCGGGTTCTTTGACAACTTCACACAACTCTAGTTGTCACAATAGATACAAGTAGCATCCAACTGGAGATCAAATAAATCAGACAGTAGCTTCCTTAGCCATATTGCCTCACAACTAGCCGAACAAGCTGTGACATACTCTGCTTCAGCTATACTCAGTGCTATGCAGGATTGCTTCCTGCTAAACCAAGAGATCACACCTGATACCATACTGAAGCAGCACCCTGAAGTGCTCTTCCTATTTGCAGCACTGCTTAACCAATCTGAATCAACATAACCCTCTAGGTTAAACTTTTGATTCGTATCATACTTGATCCCATAATAAAATGTACCCTTCAGGTACCTCAGAATATGCTTTTCAGCAATCAGGTGAACATGTCTGGGATCCGTTGGGAACTGGCTCAAGGTGTTCACTGTAAAGCAAATATCTGGTCTCGTGTTCATCAGGTACATCAAGGACCCAATCATCTAAGGATACATCATGGCATCAACTGACTTTGATGAAGCTTCACTCAATAGCTTCAACTTTGATGCCATAGGTGTGGCCATGGCCTTGCAGTCCAACATCCTGAACCGCTTCAGGATCTCTACTGTATACTTCCCTTGTCCAAGGAAGATTTCATCTGCACTTTGCCACACCTCCATGTCTAGGAAGTAATGAATCATACCCAAGTCCTTCATCTTGAACTCGATAGCAAGCTTCCTCTTCGTGTCGGCAATCAACCTATCCTCACCTGTCACAAACAGGTCATCCACATACAATAGGAGTATCACTGGATTTCCTTCATCAACCTTGTAGTAAAGGTTGGAATCTGCTTTATTCTTGGTAAAGCCCAAACTGGATAGGAAGTTGTTTATCCTGCCGTACCATGTCCTAGGTGCTTTCTTCAATCTACACACATATGAATCCATGTCATGTGTCTCAAAACTGAGTGGTTGTTCCACATACACCTCCTCTTCGACTACACCATATCCATCTGGTGTATCTTCCACTTCATCACTGCATCCAGAGCAAGTATTGTTCTGATGGAAGTGTATCTGGCTACAAGAGAAAAAGTCTCTTCATAGTCTATCCCCTCTTTCTGGGAGAAGCCACGAGCCACAAAAATTGCCTTGTATTTCTATGTGCTGCCATCTGCAGCATTCTTGATCTTGTAGATCCACTTGGAAGTCACAACAGACTTCCCTTCTAGTCTTGGGACCATATCCCAAACATCATTCTTCATGATCGACTGGTTTTTCTCGATCATGGCATTCTTCCATTACTGTATCCCGGATCCTGGGAACTTCAGATTCTTCAATATCTTTAATAGATAGTTTTCTTTGAACTTCGTTGCTGGAACAAATGTTGTAGTCCTTCTTTTGTAGGTGATTGTACACGGTCTTTCCTACAAGACAAGTTCAGTTGCATGATTAGAAACATATTATATATTTCAGAACAAATTCTTACTCATAAAGACACATGTCATACAGTCATGCAATTTTCTTAGCCATTGCTTCAATACAATATTTATCCATATCCCATAACTTTCTAGATGCCTTCCATCTCTACCAGAACATTGTTAAGAGTGTGCACAACTCCCAACATGTCAGCAAAGAGGTTTCATTCTAGATAACTAGCAATGGAATGTTGTACAGTACCATAGGCCACTTACCCATTACTATATTACTAGTATATCCTAAATGCATAATATATATCCTAAATCTAGGAACATAAATATGTACATGAATGAACAACATCATTTAAGTAATAAGAAATGACAATTCAAATACTTATCTTTGTTTGCTTGTTGGGTGGACTCCCTCTCAATCTTTGCTTCCTTCCAAGAACTACTGGAGTGAGCTCCCTCTTGATCTTTGCTTCCTTGCAAGAACTACTGGAGTGAGATCCCTCTTGATCTTTGCTTCCTGGATTGTTTATCTTTGAACTTATATCCATCCTGGACCACTATGCATGCTTAAGTGTGCACTAGTGTTATCCTCAAGATCTCATACATAATCATACATGCATCAATATAATCTCAATACTACCAAAACATTATGATTCTAAATAATGTTAAACATGTATGGTTAGGGTCATTTCATACACACGTAATTTATCACAAGCGTTAGTATTCAAGGTTTCAGGGAGTACTTCTTTTACTCATGCATATTCTTATTTGACCATAGGACTCTTCTGGTTTTCCATATCATCAATCAAAGTAAGAAGTATAATATGCATAAACCCATGATTACTCAAACCTATAACTTCATCAATGATCATTATTAATCATACAAAAGTATACTTATATGAGATCCCAACACAAAGTAGGATTCTAACTCGATATAGGAAAACATACATGGATTATCATGCTTGTCTAACATACCCAAACAATGTCTTCTTTGTTCTCTTAGAGACCTTGTGCTAGCAACCTACATATCTCATAAGTTAACCAAGTTATACATACCTCGTAAGTAGAGCTTCTATGTGATCCATGACTATGGATGAGTCTTTGTCTTCATGTCACCATGGTCATATGTTCTTGATCTAGAACTTGATTTGAATTTCTTGATGTACCCTTCATGTTAGTGGACAACATCATCCTCATACAACACCATGATGTATTAGTACAATCATAAGTGTCATAACCCTAATCAATGAATGTCTTCTATCATTCACATGCATTCATACTTTTACTAGGGTGATAAAACAAGTCTAAAATTAATCAAGATTGTACTAACCTCAATAATATGAAGACAAATATATCATAAACTTAATCATGAAAAGATTTCAAAACATACATGTATTTCTTCAAGTCATACATGTCGGGATTGCTTGTAGCCGTCTTATGTAAGGCCTTAGCCTCATCTCCCTCTGGAACTGGAATCTCTTCACTTATGTAGGTGTCCAAACCATTCTCTTCTAAGATGAACCCAATCCACTTTGATTTGATGAAACTGGATTTGGAGCTGGATTAGGATTTCTTAGAGAAACCCTAAAAATTCAAACTTTTATTTTCAAATGTCTGATTGGATGAAAAGATGTGCCTTGTGAGCTGATCAAGCTGGTATACTTCAATTTTGAAATATCCAAAATTTGACCCCTCAAAATTGCCTTTGAAACTTTCGAATCTTCTAGTCAAAATCCCGAACTAGGGTTTGATAATGCCAGGGGTTTTTCCTAGACAAAAGGTTTGATCTTGTGCTCTAAACTTCAATTTTTCTAAGGAGCATCCAGCCATGGTCACAGATTCCAAAAATTTCAACTTTTGTAGAAACCCTAATTTTCCACCTTTCCTATCAAAATCTCGAACTAGGGTTTGATCATTCCCAGGGTTCTACCCAACCAAAATATTTGAACTTGGTTTTTAAATTTCGATTTTGCTGAGGAGAGTAACCCTATGCTAAGATCACTCCAAAATTCCACTTTTGTCAAAATCCTTAATTTTTCGCAACAGTGACAAGCCAAAAATGAAAATGCTCAGAATCCAATTCTACTTCACATAAATATGTGCCTTATTGTTTTTGGTGCATCTCTGAAATTTTGGATCCACAAGGTCTTAAACTTTGGCCTGTGGTATCCTGACCTGTCATGTTTCCAACCCCATAGGTATGACCTCAAGAGGGTTCTCTGAGAGAGAGATATGCGAAGTGTCGCAACGTGACCTGTTTATGGAATGAAACAATATAGTGAAATTGTACGACGTTCCACGTGTCACTGTTTCAACTTAGGCCTCTGAAACCCAAACCTGTGAAACTACAGTCCGTGCCATGACTATCAATTTTTACATAATTCCATTTGGAGCTTCCTATCCTGAGATATGACCTTTTTTCCCAGGTCACTTGTTTAGGACTGCATTCTGGAAGAGGCAAAAACTGTAACTTGTACAGATCATATCTCACAAAGTACAACGTATCTAAGGCTTTCCTTCAGGCACAAGGTACATAGATATTTAATATTCGACATGTAGAAGTTTCAGATCCCGAACCTTAGCAAAAATGGATTTATAACGAAAGTTCCATGATGACTGGTTTTTACTATACCAAGCCCTAGCTTCCAATTTGTCGCAAGTGCAACAAGTGCCATAAATTCCATACCATGCCTTCCTTCAGGTTAGCTCTGATACCATGTTATTTTTTCATCATTTAATTCAATAGATCTAGTATCTTAACTGAAAGAACAACATGTACAACATATCAAGCATAAGAGACAAGAGATAAGAGACACAAAATATTTCACCGGGGAAAACCAAGAAGGTGAAAAAACCTGCAACTTCCTCAGAGATAGAATAAGCACCAATACAGAGATCACCAAGATGAATATCCAAAAGATAAAAGTATGCAGCAGCTACTCCTCCTTCACTTTTGCACAGTCCTCCTTTCTCTCACTAATGCGAAGTGAGTGAATGAGAGAATGTGTACAATGAGAGGGACACACTCTCTATTTATACACTACTTCACTTGTCTTTTAACTCTAACTAGGTCGGCCCCAACTTAACCACTTAACATAATGTTGACTGGGCCGACCCCACTAGGGTGGTCTAATAACCCTTTAACCCACATGACTCATACAGGGCCGACCCCATCAACGTGGTCTAATAACCCATCAAGTATAAGTTACGACACTTACAATATAACTTGCGACACTTGCAAGTACAACTGACGACACTTCCAATCGGATGAATAATACATCTCCGTTGTGAATATAATAAAGTACAAGTGTAATACATAGAAGAATATATCCTGAAGTTACAAATACATCAATAGTAAATCTATGGAATGGACACCTTGGACATATGCGTTTTGAAAGTGTTTGAATTTTTTAGCTTTATACTTGTGTGAGCACTATATTTTTTCTAAATAGAAGATATTTCGGTTTACACCAAGCTCTAGTAAAAGTTATGATGTTTTGTAAGTTTTTCATTTTGACATATTTGGACCAGTCCCCACTCAATCTATAAATGGGGTTATGTATTTTTTAACTTTTACAAATGATTATTCTAGAAGAGAGTGTTTATTTTTTGAAAAATAAGTCAAAATCCTTCGAGAAATTTAAATATTTCAAGGCATGAGTACATAAAATCTTGGGCAAGTTTGCTTCATGTCTCAAGTCAATTCATTATCCTCAAATGATACAATTACAAACTATATTTGAAGATGAATCCTTTGGTATCAAGTTCAACAAATAATGTTTAAAATTTGCAGGGGTTTGGCCTTTCCAAAATTGAATGTTCTAGAAAACTAGATGAGATTTTACAGGTTTTGTTGACCAAAAACTCTCAGCCGAGAAACAATTTCGGCCAAGAACTTTTTTCCAACTCTCGATCGAGATTTTTTTTAAAATATGACGATTTTATTGGTTGAACCTCTAGGTTGAGAGTTTGATAAAATATCCTTTGAGAGTTTACTCTTCACTGTGAGTTTTATTAAAATATCATCCAAGGCTTTAAACTCTTGGTTGAGAATTTATGTTGACTTTTTCACGTCTCCCTCTTCAATGATTATTTTCTCATCCATTCCTCACACCAAAAATTATTTGACTTTTTTACTTTTAGACTTGTGTGAGAACAATAGTTTTTCTAAATAGAAGTGATTTCAATTTATGACAAGCTCTAGTAAAAGTTATGATTTTTTGTAACTTATTCATTTTGATATATTTGGACCAGTCCCCACTCACTTTATAAATGGGGCTAGGTATTTTTGAACTTTTATCGATGATTATTCTAAAAGAGGGTGTGTTTATTTTCTAAAAGATATGTCAGAAGCCTTTGATAAATTTAAATATTTCAAGGCATTAATAGAGAAACTCTTCATGGGCAAGTCTGTTTTATGTCTCGAGTTGGATAATGGGGGAGAGTATTTCTCCAAGGAGTTTGATAAATTTTCTATGTAGGAATAAATTCAACACTAGAAGATTGTCACATATAGTCCATAGAAAAATGGTGTGGCTGAGTAGATCAATCACACAATCAAGGAATGTCCAAGAAGCATGCGTATTGTATCTAGGTAGAATAATGGATTATGGGTAGAGGTTGTTAATACAAATTCTTATCTTATTAATAGGCATCCTACATCTACATTGGATGGATAGATTCTGTAGAATGTTTGGTGTGGCATGACAATTGTTTACTCTCATTTCCATACCTTTGGATGTGATTCCTTTCCCATGATCCTAACAAAAGAAGGTCCAAACTTGATCTAAAGTCAAGCATATGTGTTTTTCTCAACTATGATAAAACAATAAAATGTATAGTCTAGTGGATCATATTGAACACAAGGTAAATGTTTGTTGGGAAGTTGTATTTAATGAAAATCCCATCAAAAGGAAGGATGTAACAAACACCTAATATTGTACTTATTGAAATATAAATGAACAAAGATGGAAATGAAAGTGAATATTCTGATCAACATGAAGAGAAAAAAGTTCAACAACCATGACTCAGAAGGTCTACACATCTGCACTTAGAAAGGCATTATCATGATTTATAGTCCTATTTTTCTTTATTAACTCATGATGGTGAACCTATTTCATTTCATGAAGCTTTAGAATTTGAGAATGTAGATAAATGGAGGAAAGCCATGAATGAGGAAATGAAAGCACTACACAAGAATGAAACATGGGAACTTGTGGATCTCTCACCTAAACAAAATATTTTATCAAAGAGTGGGTGTAAAAAATAAAGAGGAACAATGAAGGCGTGATGGAATGCTATAAATTCAACTTGGTGGAAAAAGGATATGCATAGAAGTTAGGTAAAGAATTTAATGAAATATTTTAGAATTTGTGAAGTTGACCACTATAAGATTTTTACTTGCACTTGTAGTAGCATAGGATTTATAGGAGAAGTAACCTGATATAAAATATTTTTTCTTGCATGGTGATCTTGAGGAAGAGATTTATATGGATAATCCTGAGGGTTATAAAGAAAGAGGAAAATAGCATTTATTTTGCAGTCTCAAAAAATATCTATATTGATTGAATTAGGTGCCAACGATGTGGTGCATAAATTTGACACCTTCTTGAAGGGCTAAGGTTTTAGTAGGAGTGAAGCTGGCCATTGTGCATATTATACGAGGTTTGATGATGGAAGTTTCATTATATTGTTTTTATATTTTGATGATATGATGGTTGCAAGCCCAAACATGAAGAAAATAATTGGTCTTAAGGCACAATTGGCTAGGAATTTTGAAATGAAGGACATAGGAGCAACGAATCGAATTCTATGGGTGAATATACATCGAGACAAAATACGTGGAAATATCTGGTTAGGTTAAACTTCATATAGATAAAATATTATGTGGCGATTCAATATGTAGAATGAAAAACTAGTTAGCACCCCACTTCCTACACACTTTAAATTCTCTTCCAAACAACGTCCTAAAATAGAAGCAGAGAAGACAAGCATGTATCCTATATTGTATTCATTACTAGTAGGGAGCCTCATGTTCACCATGGTGAGCACTAGACTAGATATTTCGCAAGCAGTGGGTGTTGTTATCCAATTCATAGTTAATCATAGTAAGGAGCATTAGACTACTATGACGTGGATACTCATATACTTAAGAGGCACTTCATATGCTTCTATTTGTTATAGATCGACATATTTGGAGATTAATGGTTTTGCATATTCTAATATTGGTGGAGATAGAGATGGATAAAATTCTACTATAGGATATACTTTCACTCTTATTGGTAGAGTTGTAAGTTATGTATCTAAGTTGTAGGAAACAATGGATTTATAAACAACTGAAGCGGAATATAAGGCATCAACTGAGGCCAACAAAGAGGCAATTTAGGTTGATAAATTATTAGGTGAATTCAATATAATGTAGGGGAAGATAAATTTTCATTGCGATAGTCAAATTTCTACTCACATAGTGAAGAATCCAACATTTCATGATTATACAAAACATAGTAATATTAAGTACTATTTCATAAGAGAAGTGGTGGAAGAAGGTAGAATCATATTGGAGAAAATTGATATCGATGTGAATATTGTATATATGCTTACGAATAGAGTTAGGACATATATGTTTGAATGGTGTAAATATTTTGTAGGATGGCTAAAAATTTGATGAAGGTAGCATTGGGAAATTGACACTTAGTTGAAAAAAAAATTAGGCAAGGAACTTCGTGTACATCAAATTCAAGTGGGAGAATGTTAGGAGATGAAGTCAATATCCAAATCTTAAATATTTTCCTAGAGAGTTGTGAATGGTTATCCCCATGTGTGATTCATATGTTTCAAGAGGGTCGCAAGGGGGGTCTGTTGTTATAGATCAAATTGACACTTCCCTATTCATAATGAAAGTATCCCAAAGATGAAACCTAAGTGTCCCTGTCCTTCCACATTATGAACTTCCAAGAGTATAAGAGCCCATAATCTGACTTCATATGATTATCCATATCCCCAAAATGAAATCCCAACTCATTTCCCTTTGAATTGTCAAATTTGCAACCACAAAAGAGACCAAATGCCCCCTTTGAACTAGCAAGGCATGTGCCACAGAATTTTCCCTTGAGAAAGGTGTGTGGGCCTAAAAACAATGGCAAAAAATATAAAAAATTGAAAATGTGATAAGTTATGAAATTTTTTTATAGTTATGGTCTCGGTTGTAACTTTATGAAGTAAATGGTAACCAAATACAACTATCTCAATCACTCATAAAAATAGAAGATATGGGTCTAACCAAGGGAGACACACATTCATATAGTCACACTGGAGAAATCTCTCCATATATTTGATTCATTCAGTTGCTCATCCCGCATTGGTCCCTATCATTCAGCATCCCTTTTAGAAGTGTTGGAGTCACTCACCTTATGTGACCCCTACCTTATACACATTTGAAACACTACTTGGCTGGAAGTGGGATTGAGAAGGAATTAAGAGCATGGGAACCGAATCGAAGGTCTTGAAAGGTGTCAAGCAGTGAAAAGGTAGATGTTATATTTTGTTTCATTGCATCAATAGAGATTTGACATCTTTCCCTCACCCAAATGAAGAGTGAAATAATTCATTGTTGATTCTTTGAAAGTAATTTTCAATAGATAAGAATATCGTTTCATTTGATTATTATTATATACACATTCTTGTTTGGATTGGATCTTTTTTTGTAGCCAAAATATTTTGAGGAGGAGTGGTTGGCATTTAGCAGGTTGGACATTGCTACTAAGGAGCATATTGCAAGAGGCCAACAGGAGCAGTGGCAACTAACGTTCATAATAAGGTACAATTCTTCTTCTTCTTCTTCCTCTCTCTCTCTCTCTCTCTCTCTCTCTCTCTCTCTCTCTCTCTCTTCCATATTTTTTTACTTACTTAAGCCTCAGAGTTTGGTAGAATTACCCTTAATTGAGCCTAATCAACTTGTAGAATTCATCGTTAGGTCAATATCTGTCCAATTTAGTATGTTGGTGAACTCACCCTAGTCATTAGGAAGAATTTATGCACAGTATTTTCCCCTCCCCAGTTGAGGTTGTGGAGCCACTAAGGAAAACATTTCTAGAACCTTCTAGTGTATTTTGGTTCCTTCTGGAACCCTCTTATCTACTCTATATAATGGAAATGACCCCTGGCATTTTTGTACAAAAAAACATTGTAAGTTCTTTGTTGAGTAATAATAAAAGTTGAAATGGCCATTGCCCTGTAGTTTTACCTACATACAGTAAGGTTTCCATGTAAATATCATGTTCTATTATTATTGTTGTTGGCTTCTATTTTAATATTTTCTATGACCATCTTGATGGTTGATTAATTTATTGTTACAAGTGTCTTTTCTCATTACTAATTGCTATTGGCTCACATGCATTTTTGCTATTTTTTAATCAATAAATAGTCTAAATTGTCGAGTATGTGAAGGAATGTGATGGGTTTACAATAGCTTTATCGAGCTACCCTTTTAACCCAACAAATTCCTCAATTGAGGTATTTGAACATTTTCATTAAGCCTTCGATTGACATTTTTAAAATATCTAATTGAGCTATATTGCTTGATCGAGGGCTTAAAATCATGACCTACAACCCTCATGCTACACAATTTTCTATAGTTGCAATTTCTAGGGGTGAAACCCCTTTATCTCATTCATATTAGGTGGTGGAGTTAAGGATGCTAGATTCCTCAATGAAGCCTCTATCTAATGGCATATCATTTTCACACATTCAATTTCATATTATATAAAATAAATATACTAAAACTTGTTTTCCAAAGTTTCATAGGTGGTTAGATTGGATCTCTTCATATTTTTCCTCTTCAAAACAATTGGTAACACTAAAAAATTCCTCACCATGCCCATTCCCTAGTTACATTACCACATTCCTTATTTTTCCCCATAAAAACCTTCACTAACCAACAAAGCCCAAGTCAAAACCCACAAATTGGCTCAAAATTATTATTTCCCTCTCCAAAAAAAAGAAAAGAAATCCCTCAAAATAGGGAAAATTCCCCAAAAGAGCAAAAATGTAAGAAAAAGGGGAAAAATGGGAAAATATTCAAAAAAATTCAAAAAGGAGAGATAGCCCTAAACTGCTGCCCAAAACTAAGAGCCAATACCATGGAAACACATGCAAATATTTCTATAAATATATGGTGAAGTATCACATTATTCAGATTCACTTGTTACCTTACCGTTACTCTGGCTCCCATTTGACTTCTTGTTTCACCCTCTTTGAGTTTTGGCTACCCATTAATGGCCTTTATGTAGAGATCAACCCCAAAGCTACTTGGAGACCAAAGGCTCGTTCCTTCCACTTCTTCCAGGCCCCTCTACCCACTTTATTTGAGGTAACCTCATTATTGTATTATTTCATGTTTATGAAAATAAAATAAAAAATATTATTTCCTTATCCTCTCGTATGTGTGAAAGAATGAAAAAATATTTAATTTACCTTAATTATATAATTTAATTTTTATTTATTGTTGAAAAATAATAAAAAATTTAATCTTCTAAAAACTATGGGATCTACTATGCATTTGTATACATCATACTCATATATTTTGTTTTTAAAAATTATGCAGTGAACATTCAAATTTGTAAAGACAAACCTAGTTAAGTGAAATTTGCTTACATTTAATGATATTAATATTTTTTATTATAAAACAATATATTTCTTTACAAACTTTTTTTTATTGTATATCAAAATTTATAAAATGTATATATGAGTTTTGAAAGCTTTACAAATAGATTTAATTGTTTCCTCAATTCTTCAAGTATCCATAAAATGTATATATGACCTTTGAGAACTTTACAAAGAAATTTAATTGTTTCCTAAAAACATAAACATAAATATCCGTCTTGGTAAAAAACCATTATGTGTTGGGGATGCTCACTTTGACATGATAGAAATAGAAGACAAACAATGATAAATACAACCACATGAAGGCTGTGAATTAGAACTTTATTTCTATAGAAACAATGATAAATAAAACCACATGAAGGCTATTAGAACTTTATTTCTATAGAAGTAAATGTTAAGAAACTTTTAAATGATTTGAGGTCATGAATTTAGGTCGTAGTGAGTTGAAAGGTGTAAAAAAAGACCCTGGACATTCTCAGGTAAAACCCCCATCTACCATAACCAAACCTAAGTTTTATTCCATGTTCTTTATTGAGAAAACAACCACGGTAATGGTGGTAGTCTTGTTACAAAACTATCACTAGCATAGATCCATCTTAAACTCGTATCTATCAAGCATCGAGAGGGATCCAATTTCTTGAGGTGTATTTCTATTTTAAAATTTAAACTCAAGAAATTTGATCTCTCTTGATTGATAGATCAGGGTTTAAGTTTTAAATTTTTATTTTATAAACGAATATCTATTTTTTAATTACTTTTCATATTATTTTATTTTATGAACAAACATGGATTTTTTTTAAATACTTTCCATAATTTAATTTTTTATTTTATGAGCCGACATGAATTTTTTAATTATTTGTGCACCAAGTGTAAACGAGGTGCTTACAACCCAGTATGGGGAAGATCCTGTAACGTGATATAACGTTATAACGTTAGTAACAAGTCGGCAAAACATAATAGTGATATACTGAATATTATGGGGGAGATCGTGTAACGTGATATAACGTGATATAACATTATAATGTTAGTAACATGTTGGAAAAAATCAAAAGTAATTAAAAATTTCATGTTCGCTCATAACTTATCAAAATAAAAATAAAAATTAAAAAATTAAAAGAGAGGGATCCAATTTCTTGAGGGGTAATTTTTTTCTTAATGTGTAAAAAATTTAAGAGAAAACAATAAAAATTACACCTCAAGAAATTGGATCCCTCTCTGTTCTTGATAGATCCGGGTTTGATATGGATCTACATTGGTGTTATTAACAAACGTTACATCACGATGTAACGTTACATGACACACTCGCACATGTTACAACATCTCCCCCATACTGAGTTGTAGAACACCTCGTTTCACTCGATGCAATAATTGGAGCCAACACAATTATAATATTACCAAATACAAAAGCATACATATGACAAATGACATTGGAGTGCATCAAACTCTAGCTCGACACAATTACAATAAGAACATTGCTAATGTGGTAATGGAAATAAGCTAAAACCAAAAAGTTTTGCCTCTTTTCTCGTGGTTGTTTTTACTGTTTGGTATTTTACTATATATATTTCTTTTATACTACCAAGCTTTCCTCTTCGTAATTAAGGAGGTATTTGTAAGCAACATCCTTAAAAGGTTGTGCAGAGGTTGTGGGGCTTTTTTGTAATAAGTTTATCAAAGAATAATTTTGTAAAAGGGAATAAGGTTTATAAAGGGGGATTGTGCATTGGATGAAGTAAACCTGAAGATGCAATGGCTCAGGGGCTTAAAGCCTTTCACCTTCTCGGAGCAATAAATGCGATTTATTTCTCTATGCATTATCTTTGCAATCCCGGTAGGGGGTTACGCCCGCGTTGGGGGTAATATGCTGCTATTTTAGTTAAAAAGATGGATATAACCTGTCTATTTATTCTTTTTCATCGGCTAGGTTAAAAAAGATAATTGGGTGGAATATGGTATGTGGATAAAGTTTGGCAGAGTTCCTCTATAAATCTGGCGAAATTTCAGATGGAGGCAGAGTTCTAAGAGTGTGGTGGAAGAGTTACATAGAAAAACTTTGTTCTTGGGATTTTGGTCAATTTTAAATCGACCCAAATATTTGAAAAATCGATCAAAGTTGTGAATTAATGAAAACTCTGCCAAAATTGAGTATAAAAACTCTACCAAAATCAAGTTGCCAACTTCCGACCACCTAAATATAAATCGTTATATTTTTAGAAAACATCTTGGTAATGCACTTGATAAACCTTCACGATATATTTTCATATAAAATATAGTTTGATTTTTTTAGCCGTTATCTAATGAATATTCTTAAGATAAATTGATGTTTTAAATTTTATAATGAAATGTTGAAGATGTGTTATGAAGGATATGCTATTGTGGTAAAACATGACATGAGGTCGGATCCATTTCAACTGTTTGGATTAAAATTTTATCTATATTTTAATTAATAACAATTAAAATATTATTTAGTGTCATTTAAACAACTCCATTGTATTGTTTACTTAATTTTGATGACTTTTACGACTCGAAATGGATTCACATCAAATGTTTTAACTCATATTCAACAATGGATACTAAAGTTAATAACCATGTATGCATGATACCATATGCATCATAATACATGATGCCTTATGCATTATAAGTTAATAACCATGTATGCATGATACCACATGCATCATAATACATGATGCCATATGCATTATAATTTATACTTCCAAGTAGTGATAAACAACAATTTACTTTCAATAAAAAATAAACAAATTCATGAATTCATAATTCGATTTTTAGCTCAATCGAAAGTCATAGCCTAGGCAAGAGAATATATTACCGGTTCCATTGTCTTTTCCAATCAAGATTTATGATTGCCACAATTGAAAGCCATGGTTTATGCAAGAGAAAAGGCCCAGCACGTTACATTATATTTTTTATTTCAAGATTTATGTTCCCATGAGTTGGATATCTAAGCTGTAGCCAATAGTGGCTCTATAAACCTCTATAAACTACTGAAGCAGAATATGAAGCATCAACTGAGGTCAACAAAGAGGCAATTTGGGTAGAGAAATTGTTAGATGAATTCAAGATAATGTAGGGGAAGATAAATTTTCATTGCGATAGTCAAAGTTCTATTCACATAGTGAAGAATCCAACATTTCATGATCATACAAAACATAGTAATATTAAGTACTATTTCATAAGAGAAGTGGTGGAAGAAGGTAGGATCATATTGGAGAAAATTGATATCGATGTGAATATTGTATATATGCTTATAAATAGATTTAGGACATATATGTTTGAATGGTGTAAATATTCTTTGGGATGGATGAAAATGTGATAAAGGTAGCATTGGGAAATTGACACTTAGTTGAAAAACAACTTGGGCAAGGAACTTCATGTACATAAAATTCAAGTAGGGGAATATTAGGAGATGAAGTCGATATCCAAATCTTCAATATTTTCCTAGAGAATGGTGAATAGTTATCCCCTTGTGTGATTAATATGTGTCAAGAGGGTCGCAAGGGAGGTTTTTTTTTATAGCTCAAATTGGAACTTCCCTATTCATAATGAAAGTATCCCAAATATAGACACCTTAGTGTCCCTTTCTGTCAACATAATGAACTTCCAAGAGTAGAAGAGCCCATAATTTGACTCCATATGATTGTCCATATCCTCAAAATGAAATCCCAACTAATTTCGCTTTGAATTATCAAAGTTACAACCACAAAAGAGACCAAATGCGCCCTTTGAACTAGAAAGGCACGTGCCACACGATTTTCCCTTGAGAAAGGTGAGTGGGCCTCAAAAAATTGGAAAAAAATATAAAAATTTGAAAATGTGATAAGTTATGACAATTTTGGATAGTTATGTTCTCGATTGTAACTTTCTAAACTAAATGGTAACCAACTAAAACTATCTCAATCACTCATAAAAAGAGAATATATGGGCATAACCAAGGGAGACACACCTTCATATAGTCACACTGAAGAAATATCGCCATATATTTGATTCATTCATTCCCTCATCCCTCATTGATCCCTATAATTGAGCATCCCTTGTAGAAGTGTTGGAGTTGTTGTCTCAAACCCAGTCGATAGGGGTTCCCAACACTGTCGACACTAACCCACCGCGATCTCCCTAAGCACCGGCCTAGACAGGTTTTACCCTGTCCACAACACCTACGGAGCAGATGAGGTCTCACCCGAGATGTTCAAGGGAGAGTTGACGGAACCATGTTTCCACCGAATGTAGGAGGATGTTGTGCATCAGACATTCAACTTATTGCAACATTCAGAATCAGATCTAAGTACTCAACTTAAGCATTAAACGTCATCATTCAATAGATCGCATCATCGACAGAATCATAACAGATATAATAGTGAAACATTGATCATAATAAGGAAACATCCCATCATTCATACAGTCATATTGCAACATGTATTATCATAGATAACAAAGAAAGACCAGGGATTTTGCTCAAAAGCTTTGTCACTTTATATTAACTCCGCAAAAACCCAAATACAAAATACTCAGTCGCCAAGATTGATCTCTATCACCAGAGATGGCTTAAGATCTCCAAGATCAAAGAGGATTGTTCAACACTTCAAACCTACATCTATTTATAGGCTTGCACCTTTACAATGCTTGTCCACTTTCTAACTACTTCCTAATCGACACTACAAGCAAATGACCCAAAATATATCTATTGTGGTCCAAAGGACCCAAAAACCCGCATTCTGCGGTTCAATTGACCCAAAATTACATAAAATATTTATCATTTGCGCTCTACTTTAATCCTTTCACAGTATCGCAACATCCGCGATGTTGCAATGCTAACCTGTCCAAATCGCCTGCCAAAAGGCCCCCAACACAATCTTGTGGCTCACCCTCGAGCCACGTCAGCAAGACATGGTGTACTTCGTTGTCTTGATTATGAAGTCTTCATACTGCTAGCAGATGTCGCTAACCTGCTGTGTGATTGCTACTGCAACCTCCTGGATCTCAGTTAATTCCTGTGCTAACGGGTGGTCCACCAGGTGCGCATCAACCTTCCTCTTTCCTTCCTGTACCACCTGCAAAGCAGAGTCAGTCGCAGCATTGAACTGTGCCTCGAGGTATTGAAACTCATCCAATTGCGTAGCGCGCTTCTTTTGACGTTCCTCCACTTTGGCGATGCGGTGCTGCAACTCCTTGAGCTCTGCCTTTTTGGAAACCTGTGCCGTAGGTGGGAGTGCGTGCATGGATGTATTTAGAGTTTTCAACTGTTCTTCCACCTCGCGTCGTTGCTTGGTCAGTTGCTCCAGTTTTCATCCTGAACAATACTGCCCCAAAACAATGCGATCTCAACAGTGATCTTTGTCGCTTCCTGTTCCAGCTCGCCAACTCTTCGATAGCGCCCTTCCATGTCACCACAACTTCCGGTGGTGTGGTTAGGGCGAGTGCATGAATCAAGGTAGCATTTTGCTCCAGTAAGTCGGAAATAAAAGTCCCCAACTTCTTCTCTTGATCGATCGGTTCCAGTTCTGCTATCGGCTCCAATACATGTTGACATGCCTGAGCAACAACCTCCTTTAGCTGCACCTTACTGTTCCACAGGGTGGTTTTTTCCACCATCAACCAATCATGTTCCTTCTTTAGCATCGTTATTTCCCCGGCCTTCATGACCCGAAGTCGCTCCAATGTATCCTTGAGTTCATCATCCACTTCACATGTTGCTACGACCTTCCCCTTGTGGTCCTCGACCTCCTTCCGCAGTGCCGCTTCGCCCTTCTGCAAGCTCAAGAGCTTACTCCTAGCGTCCATTTCTCTATCCGCCAGTTCCTGACTGGTGACCACCTGTAGCTGCACTAACATCTGGGATGACAATGCATTGTAGTTAACATCCAACACCTCCAACCACTGTAGCGAAACTTTTAGCGCCTCATCATCGTTTGCAATTACAGTCGGGGGAATTTGTACATTTAGGACCCGCGGCTCAGTGATGATTGCGCCAACTGCCTGCATAGTTTCTCCCTCTAGTGCCTTCTTCAAGATAATATCACACAAGGAATCTAGACAGGCAGTGACCGCATGGAAACCTTCATCCACCTTTTCTGTCATTGCTCTAGCCGCCAGACTAGTTGCATTGTTCATAGCGTGTAGTAGCTGGTCGAGCTACGCCTCTGATGACAGGGGTCCCACTGATAGTCGCATATTCATGGTGTGCCTTCATTCTTACTTCTTCAACCTGACACTCCTCATCCGTGGGGGTCCATGATGAATTCCCGTCTGACTCATGGTGATGTGGTGCATCCATCTCGGGAAAATCTGATGGTATCCACATGGATTCCTCCTCCTAAATAACTGGTTCATGCCATTCGACCAGCCAATTATCAATGATTGCATCTACATCTTCATCTAATAGCTTATAGGGGGTCTACAACCACTGCTTATCCTTGTCACATCTCGCCTGCACATGAATGTTGTGCGATCCAATCACGAACCGGGCAATCCCCTTATACTTCTCAATAGCTTCCTGAGTCAACCGCAGAATCCATTCAGCAGACACCTGCAGCACTTCCCAATACAACCAGAACTACGTGGTGCAATCCTTCAACCACTCCGGTTCGTGCACCCACCACAGGTTTTGGTAGCGTTTTCCCTTGCGAACTTACGTCCTCCATGCCTTGATAATCTTTGGGCTCCATCCAGCTGACTAGCGAAACCAAAATTAGCAGCCAGATATAGGAAATTGGTCGTTGTCCAACCTAAGTTTCCAACGCATCCTCCATCAAGTGATTAAACAGAAACAAGGACCAGTTTACCTGCACGCCTTCTGCACAAAGCTCCGCACATGCGATAACGACTGAGTTGTCTTGATTGGGCCGGTTGTTGCGAATAACCTTGGTATCCAGGATACACGCCCCAATTTTAACCACGGGCTCATTAATATTGGTCAAGCGATAGGCCCGTCCATCTTTCTCCATCTTGTAGTGCTTCCGCAACCTTGCCGCGAGCTTTTTGCCGTTGTTCTTTCTTTGAAAATACTGCGATGGGTCTACCCCAGCCTTGGGAAACCTCGTAATTTATGATATTAGGTCCACTATAACGTTGACCTTCCTATCCAACCATAAAATGCCGCCATGAAAATAGGCCAGCAACTGTAACACATAGTCATTGGCTTCCGTCAACTGCCCAAAATGTGGAATGTAGATCAACCCCAACAACCCATCCTTCTCCATACCATGAGCCCAGTCATGTGGAATGCATGGTGCTGGACTGACCTCCCCCGCTGGTCGTGGCTGAAAGGTCTCCTTCATAACGTCGTCCAGTGCTAACAAATCATGATCCTCATATCGAAGCTGCATCAGCGTAGGTACGATGTCTGTGGTACAGCTCATACCTGGTGGAATTGTCGGCATCCTTATTTGATATCGTTGTTTCTTCGTGGACTTCCATGGCTGCACCCCAGCTTGACATGGAGGTCGGTAACCCAGGATATCCGCAGTAGAAACGCTTGCGCGAACTGTAGATTCCACTACACCGGAGCTCGACGGGCTCGCCTCCATGACTCCTTCCGGCACTTGGGCAGTGGAACGGGAATGCTACTTCTCTGGTCGTTGGGAGCTAAGCTACGTCACCCCCCCTCTTCTGGCGCACTACGGAGGACGATCCCACTGGCATGTTAGCAACTTCATCCACTAGATTGACCTCCTCTTCGATAGTAGCAGGGATGAGGGGTGACTCTGCTTCACTCGAAATCTCCACTTTATCTGGCTCACCTGGCATGCCGCACTCAATTCCAACAATGCCAACAGATGACACAACCTTTCTCAACCCAGAACTCGCCCAACACACTGCAACGACACTTGGCAACACAACCCAACCTTACATAATGCCTCAACTTAATTCACTCATCACAAACAGGTGCCTTCCGACCATCCTCGGCCCGTTTTTATAGTGCCCAACCAAATCTCTCATAATCATGACTAAATCCTGCATTAACTCAGACCAAATCCTGTCTTAATGACCCAAATCCATTATCGATCCTGCCATCCAAGCGACCGGATCAGCCATTAATGCTCATCATTCAAACAAGCACCGTTAATTAACTGTGTTAAACTTTCTGCATTTATTGTCGATTTGACTCGGTCGCGACCCAGTGGCTTGTCGTAACCCTTCTCTAAACTGTCAACACAAGCGCTTCTGCTTGCGCATACCATCCCTGCTGGTGCGCCATCTTGCCACCACTCGTCCTGCATTTTTTTTTATTTTTTTTGCCGATGCGATTCAGGCATCGCGTTGCTCCAAGCCTGACCTGTAGGGATTCAACCTATGACCATTTACCAGCTTTGGGAGCATCGCTGCATCTAATTGCTGCAACTATACTACGCCTCCTAATGTGATTCTACTGATGCGATATGGACCTAGCCAATGCATCTCCAACTTTCCTGGATGTTTCATAAACTTGCTGTCATACAACAGCACCAAGTCACCCTGCTGAAACTGTTTATTTTTTATATGGCGATCATGCCAAGCCTTCTGTCGATCCTTCTCCACACCCTGGTAGAAACCTGCGATAAAGCGATCCTCTTCGAGCTGCACTAGCTGCGCCAGACGTTCTCCTAACACCGCTTCCTCATCCATACTTGTTGCTGCCGCTATGCGCAGACTCGGAACAATGTACTCCATAGGCATAATCGCTTCTTTTCCATAGACCAGCTTGAATGGTGTCTGGCTCGTTAACCTTTTACACGTGGTGCGATACACCCACAAGATTGCTGGGATCTTTAGATCCCAGTCATCGCGATTTGTCTTGCACACCTTTTTCAGCACGTGCTCTAGGATCTTGCTGAAAGCTTCCACTGTGCGTAGTTCTATGGTCAATGCGCTGATAGTGCGATTAATGAAATGACTGCACTGATCACTCATCAATACCTTCGGGCAGCCAAACCGAGTGACAATGTTGTCAAACAGAAACCGCGCAGTTGTTGCCGCGGAACAATTAATGACTGGTGCAGCCTCCGCCCATCTTGTCAAATAATCTGTCGCCGTGATGATATATCTTGCACTAGTGCGCTTCCCAGGTGCGTTGATAGGGCCCACGAAATCGACTGCCCATTTGTCAAATGGCTATAGTGTAACTTGAGCGTTTAATGGCATCTCGTCCCTCCTAAAGGGCTTCCCAGTTCTCTGACAGACATCGCAAATCCACGCATAATCTGTCGCATCATTTTGAACTGTCAGCCACCAAAGCCCTGCACGGAGCACCTTCCTGGCGGTCGCATGGCCACCATAGTGCCCACCTGCTACTCCTACATGTGCCTCCAATAGGATCTTCCATTGCTCATGAGGCAAGACACAACGCCTCAATATCTCATCTGATCATAGTTTATACAACTCACCAGCAATTAGTCAGAAATCAGCAGCCTTGACTACCAACTACTTCGTCTGACTGGTTGTATACCCTTCTGGTGCAGTGCTTGTCGCCAGAAACTGGATGATATTTGTGAAATAATTGTCAGCGAATTCGACCTTAAATAGCTGTGCATCGGGAAACCCGTTGTCAATGTTGGTCAATTCTTCTCCTGTCTCGATCGTCGACAGGTGATCAGGTTCTGCGTTCAGACGTCCTAGCTTCACGATCACTTCAAAATCGAATTCCTGGAAAAGAAGTAGCCAGCGGCATATCTTCCCCCCCAACACAGGCTTATTGACCAGGTATTTCAATGCAGAATGGTCTGTGAACATCTTAAAATTTCCGCCCAATAAGCAGTGCCGAAACTTCTACAGCACATAAACCATCGCTAGACCTTCCCCCCTATCGTTGTATAGTTTCTTTCTGCAGAAGACAATTTCCGACTCGCAAAAGCAAGGGGGTGATCCAGATCTCCTTCCCCAGGTTGCACGAGCACTATTCCTAGTGCAATTGATGGTGCATCAACATGGACATGGAATTCCTTGCTCCAGTCTAGGAATACCAGTATCGACACTGAGGCCATCTTAGCCTTCAATGTCTCAAAGATTGCTTGACATTCACGGCTCCATTGAAAGACCGCATCTTTCTTTAATAACTTCTCCATAGGGGCCGTAATCGCTGCATAACCCCTGATGAACTTGCGATAATATCCAATGTGTCCCAACATCACTCTCAACTGCTTGACAGTGGTCGGCAATGTTAAGCTCAGAATGAGCGCAATCTTGGCAGGGTCGACCAACAATCCCTGCTTGCACACAATGTGACCCAGCAATATTCCAAATGGTGCACAGAAAATGCAGTTCTTCAAGTTTAGCGATATCTGATGTTGTCGACAACGTTCCAACATTAGCCGCAATTATCCAAGTGATCGCGGATCAAGCCATAGACTATCTAGTCATCCATGTACACCTGCAAAAACTTCTGGATGAAGTCTCGAAAGGAAGCAACAACGACTCGTGAGAATATCGACAGTGCATTCTTCAGCCCAAACGACATCACCGTGTACTGAAAACATCCCCATTCTATCACAAAGGTTGTCTTATGGCGATCTTCTTTTGCGATTCTGATCTGATGATATCTAGAGAACCCATCTATGAAATAATACTTCTCTTGACCGCCCACACCCTCCAGTACCTCGTCCATGAATGGGGTCGAAAATGGATCATGCAAACAAGCATCATTTAGCTTGCGCAAATCAACACAAATGCACACTTCACCTGTCTTTTTGTCCTGCACCACCATCGGACTAATCCAATCTGATTCTTCAACCGGTTCAATAATGCCAGCATCCAACATGCGGTCGAGTTCGATTTTGACTCTCTCCTTATAACGTGGATTTAAGCGATAGGAACAATACCTAATTGGTTTTACATATGGTTTTAATGGGATCTTCATCTCTCCCAAATCACCTAAGATCCCTTTCATTTCATAAAACTTTGTGGGGAATAAGTCTTGAAATTCATGCAACAAGTCTGTGAGCTTCCCCATCTCTCATCATCCCAATAGTCCCCAACATTTGCAAACTTTGGACTGTCCTCTATCCCAGTGTTGACCTTGCGAAGCTTCAACGGTTGGCTGATCGGAGCAGTTGGCGCATTAGGTGCACCCACATCGTGATTTCCTTTGGGTTCTGGAATATTGACATTCCTCAGATCATCACCATCTTCGGGCCCACCAATTATATTGTAACATTCCATGAGTGACTGCATCTGACAATGTGTATGCGGATACATCAGAGATGCCACCGGAACAACCTTCAGAACAACATCGCGGATGAGTTACAAAGCATTATGGATATCCAGGTTGGCATCTACAAAGCTGAACGTATGGGTAAAGCCAACTGTCAACTCCAACCATGTGGTAATCTCCCCTCGTAATTCTGCTACAGTATACCATGATCTCACCATCTCGTCCAACGTATGGACGAAGGCATGGACCCACTCATCCTTTGGTCATGATGCCCACAATGTCGGACATTCCATCAAATGACAACTAGGGTTGTTCCTTCCATCATATTTCCCTGTGTGATAAACTTCGGTATCGCTGAAGCGAACTGTCATCAGTCTACGACAATGCAACCATGCTGCAATTGACTTTTTATGCGTCACCCACCATCATGTGGGAGGAGCCTTCAGCGCTTCCTCAAATGCTAGCAATTGCTGGGGTTTTGAAACCTTTTCCTCATACTCCGTAAGAAAATCAGACAAACTGGGCAGCCCTTCATAGAATGGTAGTGCAACCATCTCAGTCACATCACGGCATAACGACTGTGTGATCAACCCACACTTGCGGAGCGACACCTCATGCAACTGGTTCTACCAATTCTTTAAAGCATTGTCAGAGTCGGAAGACGTAGAGATGAAACTGTGCCACTCAAGCTCACTATTGGCAGTCAGATGAATATAATATTCTAAAATATTGTATGCCTGATCCCATCTGCTGGGATCGTCATCTCTGAGTAGTTCAAGGTACCTGTGTCCTTCAGCCGGATCCAACAAAGCGACGACTCTGAGGTCACTGTTTTTAAAAGTCATCATCCGCCTCTTAAAGTTGATCACCACTCCATTTTCGTTAGCCCATCCAATTCTAAGCAACGCCGGATAGGAGCTCCCCCTTTAAGTACTTTGATTACGTCGAAATACGCATATGTCTGCATGCCCTCAATGTCCAAAACCAGTTGCGAAACTCTCCCAATCGGTGTCACCTTGGCCTGATTAGCTAGACGAAGTTGTACGGGATACCAAATCAACATAGGACTCCCCATTTTCTACTAGGCCTGCTTGGTTAAGATGTTGACATCCGAACCAAGATCCAGAATAACCGAATCAACTTTATAGTCACCAATTTTAATGTTCATATGTATCTCCTTACCTATCTTCCGCCGTTGTAAGGAGTTGACAACAGACTCTTACAGTTCCCTGGCTTGGCGCTGCAATAACTCTGAAATATCGGCAAGGGTAGTGGTATATTTTTCCAGTGCTAAACAATTTTCCAAAAATATCCGCAAAGTACCATACTGTCGCAACGGACCTGCTTCTGAAGTGGCATAAAAACCAGGAGGCATGTCACAAAGAATGGCGTTACCACGATCTTTCTCCATCGCACACCGCACCTGAAAAAATGTATCACGCTTGGAATTGATATCAAAGGACGCCTTCTTTTTCCCTGCTAACTCGATGAGTGGACTATCTTCACCTGTTGGCGCACCCCCCTAAGTGATAACTGCGACTGCAGCATCTTGTGCCCTAGGTTCCACTGAAATTGTTGCAATCATCACGCCTTGATTCTATGGTGGATTCCCAGGTTGATTGACATTCTGGTTGGCATTCTGATTTGGACGTTGGTTCTGGTTTTGGTTCTGCACCGGTTGTTGCACTTGTTTCTGCACTGGTTTCTGCCCTTGGTTCTGGTTCTGCAGTTGTGGAACATTCCCCGCTTGCCATCGCACTATCAACTAGGGACAGTTTTCCACCATGTGATCCGTAACAAAATAGAACGTACACTGTGTCTGCAATAGTGGGAAATCTCGCTGGTAGTGTCCCCATACCACCCAGTGATAACATTGAACAGGTCCTCGTACTCCTCGTCCGCCTTCCCGACCAAATCCTCCACCACGTCCTCCTCGGAATTCTCCACGGAATCCCCCTTGCTGCTGGTACTGCGGTTGATTCAACTGATGCTGCATATAAGGATTCGGTTGTGCCCCTTACGCTTGCTTTACGTACTGTGGCTGTTGAACGTATTGTGGTTGCAGTGGAACCACCTGCATTGGAGCATATTGCGGCATAAACTGTTGCGGTACAAACTGTACCTACGGTTGAGGGAGATGTTGAGCTACCTGTGGTTGTGGTTGTTGTACGTCACGCTGGTCATCCTTGACATAGAATGCATCATATGTCCGTTCCTCGAGTAACCCATACGCCCGATAGTCCTTGTCGTCATGTCCCACAGACCGAAAAAATGTGCAATACAGATTGATGGGCTTTGTGACCATCTTCTGCATGTATGGACATTCTTCATGGAAGTTCCCATATACCTGGCAGACGCGACATGACAGCAGGTCGCCGCCATTCAACGTGTTTGGCGCCCCTGAAACCGTATAATTGTGGAATCTTGGGAAAATATCCTTAGTATGCCCCTCTCCGCGATAGCGTGTACACCATAATTCTTCTCGATGTTCCTTTCCCTTCTTCAGATCTTGCATCTATATCGTCAGGTTGGCCAACTGCATCTAAATCTGTGACATGTAGCTTCATTTTCTCCGATCGACGAAGCTTCCAACCACATCGCAATTTCCAAGGCTTCACTTGGCGTTGTAATGTTCTGTTGCATCAGCAGTAGGCGAATATGTTGGAGCAGTGCCACAATAAACCACTCCTTGTGTTGTACAACACTCATGTCAAAGTTGACCGTCGCCATCAATGTTTTGAATCGCTGATCAAAATCCCACACCGTTTCATTGGGGTACTACTTAATTTATTTCAGTTCTATAATATACTGTGCTTCAGACTTGGGCTTCTTGAATTCTGCAATCAATCCATTTCTAATATTGTCCAATGTCTTCTCTGGAGCATCTGTGGGAACAAGAACAAACTTCATAAACCAGTCGAATGCGCGACGTCGCAGAGTTGTCGCCAATTGTCCTTTCTTAGCATTATCATCAGTAATCTGCTTAATGATCCATACTGCCTCACATAAAATCTAGTACTGCTCAAGATTATCTATCTCGTTTCCATGGAACAACGGTAACTTTGTATCCTTGTCTGCCATCTTGGGATTCCTTCCAGTCGGAACTGAACTATTAGCTATCAAGTTCTGTTAACACGGTGGTATCGAGGTTGTATTTCTTAGTCATTGACAGATAGTGAGTGGAGGTGTGGGTACGTGGTTGATGGGGTTAGGTCCTGCCTCTATCCTAGGCGTAGCCTGGTTGTCCTTGTCAGGGCTGTGAGTTTGCTTCATCCCATGTGGTCTTCCTTTGCGGTCTTGCGGTTTGATCGCAGCAGGACCTTCTCCTGTCCTCTGCCTCTTCTTGTCGAAACCTTGCTCCTCCTCTTGTAAGGCCACTCTCTTCCTCATCTTCCTTCACAGTCTCATCATGACCTACACCCATCTACCCCTTATCATTCCATGTACCGCCCCCCTGCAGTCGCGATATCCACGGCCTCCGCCAACCAAGGTTTTTACTGATCAAGATGCATCTTCAATATACCCTTTTCACAAATAAGCATCTTAATGGACAACTGTAGTGACAACATAAACCTCCCTCGTGGTCCGTGGAAGAAATATCTTTTAGCTTCGCTGTAAGATTTGTTCGTATCAACCGCAAACTCAGTAATATAGCCTTCCAAGATACTGTCAAGACAAACTTCGACAGCCCACGATGCTTTGTTGTTGACTTCCTGCAATTCGTGGATCAGTTTTGGGGTCCAGGTTGTTGGCTCACCACCTTGGAAGTTCCTCTTCTGGAAGGTCAACTTTGCCAACCACTCAAACAAGATGATAGGGAATTCGCAGAAAAAATATTCATGCGGACCATCGTGAATGTACCTCTCCACCCACTGATCTACCATCAACCGAGGGTTTTGATTTTCTTTTTCAGCAAACTCTTGTAGATTTTGGTCAAACCAGTTCTGCATTTCCAATTGCATCGGATGCCACAACATATCCTCCTTTCACTTCACACACGGCCCCGGAAACATAACCATTTGTTGACTCAAACCTAGTCAATAAGGGTTCCCGACACTGTCGACACTAACCCACCATGATCTCCCTAAGCACCGGCCCAAACAGGTTTTACCCTATCCAACAACACTTGCGGAGCAAATGAGGTCTCACTCGAGATGTTCAAGGGAGATTTGACGGAACCATGTTTCTGCCGAATGTAGGAGGATGTTGTGCATCATACATTCAACTTATTGCAACATTCAGAATCAGATCTAAGTGCTCAACTTAAGCATTAAACTTCATCATTCAATAGATCGCATCATTGACAAAATCATAACATATATAACAATGAAACATTGATCATAATAAGGAAACATCGCATCATTCATGTAGTCATATTGCAACATGTATTATCACAGATAACAAAGAAAGACCAGGGATTCTGCTCAAAATCTCTGTCGCATTATATTAACTCCGCAAAAACCCAGATACAAAATACTCAGTCGCCAAGATTGATCTTTATCACCAAAGATGACATAAGATCTCCAAGATCAAAGAGGATCGTTCAACACTTCAAACCTACATCTATTTATAGGCTTGCGCCTTTACAATGCTTGTCCACTTTCTAACTACTTCCTAACCGACACTACAAGCAAATGACCCAAAATCTATCTATTGTGGTCCAAAGGACCCAAAAACCCGCATTCTGCGATTCAATTGACCCAAAATCACATAAAATATTTATCATTTGCGCTCTACTTTCCGCCTTTCGTGGTATCACAACATCCACAATGTTGCGATGTTGACCTGTCCAAACCACCTACCAATAGGAGTCACTCACCTTATGTGACCCATACCTGATACACATTTGGAACACTACTTGGTTGGAAGTGGGATTGAGAAGGAATCAAGAGCAGAGGAACCAATTCGAAGGTCTTGAAAGTTGTCAAGCAGTGAAAAGGTAGATGTTATATTTCTTTTCATTGCATCAATAGAGATTTGACATCTTTCCCTCCCCCAAATGAAGAGTGAAATAATTCATTGATGATTCTTTAAAAGTGATTTGCAATAGATAAGAATATTGTTTCATTTTATAATTATCATATACACATTATTGTTTGGCTTGGATCTTTCTTTGTAGCCAAAATATTTTGAGGAAGGGTGGTTGGTGTTTAGCAGGTTGGATATTGATACTAAGGAGCAGATTGCAAGAGGCCAAGAGGAGCAGTGGCGACTAACGTTCGTAATAAAGTTCACTTCTTCCTCCTCCTCTTCTCCTTCTTCTTCTTCTTCTTCTTCTTCTTCTCTCTCTCTCTCTCTCTCTCTCTCTCTCTCTCTCTCTCTCTCTCTCTCTCTCCCTCTCTCTCTCTCCTTTCCATATTTGTAAATGCTTACTGATGGGTCCATTTTTCAGGTATTTGATAACCCTTTTTCCACAGTCCAGCTCAAGCAATGGTAACGAAACGCACTCAATTGTGGGAAAAGTGTTTTACTTTAATGATTTAATGAAATTGTTTTTTATGATTAATCTTGTATGTTAGAATGTGTATCAAATAAACTGATTATATGGTAACCAAGCGTGATTGATCAGGTTCAAGGTCATCAAAGGATGGACGTGTAGAAGACTAAAAGATCACCAAGCTCAGTGCTCGGTTTCCTGATTTATAGAGGACGCACTCCCACTTTCAAGATGAATCGACACTTTTCCAATCAGTTAGGATCAGAGTTAAATCGTATAAATATGGACCTCTCGGGTAGCAAGAGGTCCCTGCTATTATTTTTGGGAAAGACATTATTTTTAAACGTTTTCTGCACTATTGAGATACTGAGAAGTACAGACTTCTATTTTGACATGGATTTTATATATTAATGAAAGATTGATGATTAATTCTAGCAAGCATTTCTGAGTTTTTATTCTCTCCTGAGTACGGGTTGGGGAGGGCCCCTCCAACACATAGGTCAGGAGATTCCTATTTGCAGGTATTTTTCCAATTATACGTTTTACATTGATGAACAGTTCTATGATATATGGGAGCATTGAATGATTCATTATTTCTGTAGTAGTTTAGAATGCATTCTGTAGTACAGTAAAACGATTTCAGTAGTCCTACAGGTTCTTTCTTTCAATGCATATTTTTATCAACGATTACATGTGCAATAGCTTTGCTTTCGATATCATAGTTTAGATCTGGAAGTTCACTGCAGTTTCTCATCGTGATTAGTTTCTTTTGACTTCATAGTAATAGATGGGTAAGCATAGAATGATCGTATTTCAATTCTAGATTGGTAAAACAAGTTAGATCAAGACTCCAATTTTGTGCGCAGATAGTAGTTACAGACTTTGTTTCCCCAATAGTAGAATAGCTCTATTATGATATTTTCATTCTCAACATTTTAATTATTTCAAATAGATTTACTGTTTTTGTATTTTCATTTCTTAGAACAGATCAGGATCTAATTACTTCAGCATTTTAATTATTTAAAATAGATTCCTTGCTTTATTTCTCAGAACATATTTACTGCTTTCAGCACTTTAATTCTTTTAATTAGATTTATTGCTTTCTAGTATTTAATTCCATAGCACAATCAGTTTTCACATTTAGTAGACAATCTTTTGAACATCGATACCGACATCCAACTGTGACAAGAGATTATCCTATAAGAGCACAGATAGAGCATGCATCTCTCAAGTTTGTACGTTCCTCGGGTTGACATTTAAAGCAGGCTCTTGGTATAGCTGCCCTCATTAGGCATCCACATTAGGCGCTCACCACTTTTTGTCGCCGTTGTCGGGGAGGTGCTAAATCTTTTAGGAGACATCACCTAAAAACCAAAAAAAGAAAACAAAAATTACATAAAACAAAAACATAAATATCTTCTACCAATGAATGCCTCGTCGGCAAAGGGATAGGTTTGGCCGCGTTCTGCCCAAGCATTCCATGAGCAACAACAGTAAGAACAGTTCTAACCATTCTCAGTTTGAATTTCTACACTTTGAAAACGAAACTGACTCCACATATGATCCAAACATAAGCAACCTCAATGGCAAATGAAGAGGAAGAACCTAGGGAGCTTTTCACTTTTCCCATTAGCATACCTCTCGGAGATGCTAGAATGAAGAACATCAATCCTAATAATCTGCCAAACTTTCATGGGTTGACTTCAAAAGATCCTGACACATTCCTGTTTGAATTTGAGGTAGTTTGCAGATCATTTGATTACACTACTGATGCACAAAAGATTAGGCTTTTTCCTTCCACACTGAAAGACCTATCACTTCGGTGGTTAATGAGCCTTGAAGGAAATAGTATCTTTAGTTGGGATCAAATGAAACAGTCATTCTTAGAAAAATATAGGGACTACTACAAGGCCAAGGATACTAGGGATGAAATATTTAGGATGCAACAAGGAGATAGAGAGTCATTAGAAGATTATGCCCAATGATTTCAACTCAGCTACAAATGAGCCAGCCATTGCACATTGGATCCTGAATCACTAAAACTTGTCCTTCTCAGAGGTGTAAAAGATGAGAATTTTGAAGTCTTAAATCTCCTTGGAGATGGAGACATATTCCAAAAATCTTTTGACCAGATCCTGTAAATCTTCAAAAACTACTCAAGATCTAGAAAAACTAAGAACGGGACAAGGGATACACATAAAACCACCAGTGGATCATCATCCTCAACACCAACACTTACAAAATCTGATTTAGGAAACCTACTAGATAACATGACAACTGACATACTGCAATCCCTAGCCATGCAACTTGATGCTCTTCAAATCAAAAAGAAACAGGATGAAATTAACCAAGCCTTGGCAGTATTTTCTCCTCGATGTAGGAAGAAGCATGAGAAGGGGTAGTGCACCTTGAACACAATAGAAGTATGTGGTCTCTGCACCGATGACCATTCCACTGATAAATGTCCCCTCTTACCCTCATGTAAGGCAGCCATTCAAGACCCAGCAACTGAAGGAACTGTAGAACAACTATGTTTTATAAATCAGAGGAGGAATAATTTTGTTAGGCCATATCAGCAGAGCAATCAAACTTACTATAATCAAGGACAACCAAATTGGAACTCTGCACCGACTCCATGGCAAGCACAACCAAATCAAAACCAATGTCAACAAAACCAACAACCATATCAACCATCCTATCAACAACCATATTATCCACTGTCTTATCCTCAATACCCCCCACCGTTTCCATCCACCACAAACTATGCAAACCAGTACCCCCATCCATCAAATTGGAGAGCGTCATTACAACAACCACTCATTATGCCACCCCCACAACCTCAACCACCCCCCAGACCTCCACCTATTCCAGCCCAACCAATTCCAAATCCTAATAATAACAGACCCCCACCACAGCAACAGACTTATAACACTAATATCACACAATTCCCAACTTATGTTGTAGACACCATAGAAATAAATGAAATAAACCTACGATCTAGAAAAATGTTGCAGAATACATCCCCACACAACATCCAGCAAACTGTACCTGAAGTTCAAGACCACACATCAGAGCCCTATGTTCAGCATCCTGATGAACCAGAACCTCCTGAGGAATAAATTATACCACTCACACGAACTAGAAACCCTCCATTTCCAGAAAAACTTGTTCGGAATACAAAAGAAGAGGAAGAGAATATAATCTTAAATGAATTCGAACACTTAAACATCCAAATCCCAATATTACAAGCCATAAGGGATGTGCCCATCTGCAACAAATTCATTAGAGAAAATTGCCTAAAGAAGCCAGGAAGGAGGAAGTGTGACCCACCAACTATTAATGTAGTGGGACAATTGGCCGTTTTGATGCTAGGTGTCATAATAAATCCTAAATATCTTGATCCTAGTAGTCCTATAGTAAGCGTCACCATAAATAACAAGCAAATAAATAAAAGCTTAATCGATCTAGGAGCTGCGATCAATGTCATGACTAAAGAAACCATGTTATACCTAGGACTCCAATCAATGGTAAGACCAACCACAACAGTGCTCCAACTAGCAGACACGTCCACTCTGAAGCCCGAAGGAATGCTAGAAGACATTATGATCAATATCAAGTCCTGGAAACACCTAGCTGATTTTATAATAATCGAAATCAAAAGCAAACTTAGTGGCATAATCGAAATCAAAAGCAAACTTAGTGGCTATCCAATTATCCTGGGTAGACCGTGGTTAGCAACTGCGGACGCTTACATAGGTTTCCAATCAGGAAATATGACAATCACCAGTGGACATACCAGGAGGAAAATAACAATCTACCCACCAGCAATGAAATCCTCAGAATTAGAATATCAAAATTGGACTGATGATTACCAGAACACACCAAATCAAAACCTACGACCTATCCTAACAATTGATGCTACAATATCTTTAAAGGCGGTAGATGAAGATGGCCATATATATAGATTTATACAAAATATATCTCCTAACAATCATGTTATTCAAGAATTTTTTTCTACAGAAACAGGTGAAAGTTCAAAACAGAACATGGATGACTTATGGACAGAAGTTCTGCCAGAACAGATTGAGAAGGTAAAAGTCGTGGAAATTAACCCTGGCAAAACAGTCAACATAAATTCCAATTTAAAACCAGAGCAAGAAGATAAATTGATGAAGATACTAAAACAACAAAGTAAAGCATTTTCCGAGACATATACAGATATGAAAGGAATACATCCTGATATCTGCAAACACTACATTTACATCAAAGAAGGTTCTACTCCCATCAGGCAACCGCAAAGAAGGTTGAACCCTGCACTAAAAGACATAGTCAAAGTGGAATTACAAAATTTATTAGACACAGGGTTCATCTATCCAATATCTTATAGTGAGTGGGTCTCACCACTAGTCATAGTGCCCAAAAAAGGAGGCAAATGGAGAATTTGTGTGGACTACAGGGAGCTGAATAAAGCAACAAAGAAAGATCATTTTCCACTTCCATTTATAGACCAAGTGCTAGATACATTATCTGGAAACAAGTACTTTTCATTCCTAGACGGTTTCAGTGGTTACAACCAAATTTTAATACACCCGGCTGATCAAGATAAGACGACCTTCACATGCCGATGGGGAACTTACGTCTATAGGGTCCTACCCTTTGGTCTATGTAACGCCCCAACAACATTTCAAAGAGCCATACTGAGTATTTTCTCCGATTTTCTAAATAACAAAATGGAAGTATTCATGGATGATTTCACACCTTATGGACAGAGCTTTGAGCAGGCATTGGAAAATCTTGAATTAATATTTAAAAAATGTATTGAGATGAGCTTGTGCCTAAGCAATGACAAATGCAGGATGTTAATGGAAGAAGGAATTGTTCTAGGACATCATATATCACATAGAGGTATAGAGGTGGATCAAGCCAAAGTATCAATAATCAAGACACTGCCCCCACCTGTCAAACGAAGAGATATAAGAAGCTTCCTTGGACAGACAGGGTACTACAGAAGGTTTATTGAGAATTATAGCAGAATTGCTGCCCCCATGTTTGCACTTCTCACAAAAGACAATGAGTTCTTATGGACAAGCAACTGCATGTCAACCTTTGAAAGTCTTAAACAGAAAACCATCACAGCACCAATACTTCAAGGACCAAACTGGGAAATTCCATTTCACATTCACACCGATGCATCAGATAAAGCAATCAGATTTGTGCTTGGGCAAGAACAAAACAAGAAACCCTATGCCATATACTATATAAGCAAAAATTTGGCTGGGGAAAAACTCAACTACACAGTCACAGAGAAGGAATTTCTGGAAGTCATACATGCAATCAACAAATTCAGGCATTACATTACAGGATACCAAAGTTTTAACCATGCTGACCACTCAATGATCATATATCTTATGAACAAGCCTAATACCAGTGCAAGAATTATTCGATGGATGCTACTTCTACAGGAATTTGACATCACTATAATAGATAAACTAGGCAAGCATAATGTCGTAGCAGACTTTTTGTCAAG
Source organism: Larix kaempferi (assembly GCA_027924585.1). Lineage (NCBI taxonomy): Eukaryota > Viridiplantae > Streptophyta > Pinopsida > Pinales > Pinaceae > Larix > Larix kaempferi. The sequence continues at coordinate 1,938,091 of BSBM01000706.1, forward strand.
AGTAACACATGGGACAGATAATGAATTGGTCCAAGATAACTTCCCTGATGAGCACCTTTTTTCCATATCAATAAAAAGTCCATGGTTTGCTGACATAGCAAACTATTTGGTATCTGGGAAGTTTCCAGAACATTACAGTTATAAAGAAAGAACAAAAGTAATAAGACAAAGTGCCACATATACATGGATAGAGGGCATGCTTTTTAAACAGGGACCAGATCAAGTACTTAGAAGGTGCATTAGGGAAGATGAGGTACATGACATAATGCATGCCACCCACAATGAACCCTGTGGAGGACACTACACTGCAAAAAGGACAGCCTACAAGATCTTGCAAACAGGGTATTATTGGCCAACACTCCATAGATATGCTTATGAGTATGTGTCCCATTGTGACGATTTCCAGAGAATGGGAAAGCCAACACAAAAACAAGAAATGCCACTACATCCACAAATATCTTTAGAGGCATTCGATAAGTGGGGATTCAATTTTGTTGGCCCATTCAACCCACCGTCCAATCAGAAGAGCTACATCCTTGTATGCACTGATTACCTTACAAAATGGACAGAGGTAGCAGCACTGGCTGCTGCAAATGAAACCAGTGTGGCCAAATTCTTTACTGAGTAGATATTTCACAGATTTGGGGTGCCAAGAGAAGTAGTTTCGGATCAAGGACCACAATTCACGTCAAATTTAATTGAAGACTTGATGAAAAGAAACAATGTAAAGCACAGACAGTCATCCTCCTACCACCCTCAAGGAAATGGTCAAGCTAAGGTAACCAACAGGGAATTAGAGAGAATCTTGACAAAAATTGTCCAACTTCACAAAAGAGATTGGGCTAACAGACTTAGTGAAGCAGTCTGGGCTTACAATACTACATGGAAAACAACAACAGGATTCACACCTTATGAACTAGTCTATGGGAAAAAGGTCATGCTACCAATCGAATTTGAAGTAAAAACATTAAGAATTGTAGCCGATCTAAATATGAACCTATCAGATATTAAAAAAGAATGCATGCTACAGCTAAATCAACTGGATGAACACCGCCAACAAGCACTTACACATACTGAAATCATCCAACAGCAAAGAAAGAAATGGCATGACCAGCATTTGAAGGATAATAAATTCAAAGAGGGTGATTGGGCACTACTCTACGACTCCAGATTTCACACATTCAAAGGAAAGCTAACCACTCGATGGCTTGGACCTTACAGTATCCAGAAAATTTATGACAATGGGGCTGTGAGAATTATTACAATTGATGATGATGAGTTCCCCATGATAGTGAATGGGCATCACCTAAAACTCTACAAACAACCAAAGTCCAAAGTAGAATTTACACAAGTACTCTACCAGCAACAATTGATGCTGATAGAGTATGCTCCAAAACAGTAAGCTTCAACACATTTCATGAAAAAAAACACAAAAAAACGGAAAAAACCAAAACACAAAAAAAGAGAGAAAAAAACAAAGAAAAAGGTAACAGGAAGTACAGGGCATCAACCTATTCAAGCGAGACTGCGGAATAATTCAAGTGAGGATGCCATCAATTCAAGAGAGCCTGCAAAATATATCAAGCGAGGTTTCCAATAATTCAAGCGAGGCTGCCATCAATTCAACCGAGCCTGCAAAATATATCAAGCGAGGATGGCATCAATTCAAGCGAGCCTGCAAAATATATCAAGTGAGGCTGCCATATATTCAAGTGAGGCTGAAATAAATTCAAGCGAGCCAGCCACGTCTACATGAAAAAATCAGTCTTCATCTACTACGGAATTCATCAAAGACACACCACGCCAACCTTTTTCAAACATATTCAAGAGAGCCTACAAGTTATTCAAGGGAGCCAATCACATCCAACCATGCAATCATCCAAATATAAAGCACAATCGCCTGAGTTGTATCAACAACTGGCACAATTTTTCAAAAGCACAAAACTCAGCAAACAAAACACACAAAACGGAAAAAGCACCCTACGCATGTAACTACTAACATGCAGAAATCAACTACAGACACCGCCAAGATATACTACAGAATGCACCACGCATGAAAAACGGACCCGATCATCAATGCAGGTATGCATACATACCAAGGTAATCTCTACAACGATTTTATTTGATTTTTATGGTAAAGCACTTTCCCACAATACAGTCGTTTCTAGTCAGCTGAGGACAGCTTCCATTTCAAATCGGCGGTATTGTGGAATGACCTTCATAACTCATGATTGCTACCAAAGTCCCGTCACCCTCAGCAAATCATGATCGCAACCTTCACCACATGAATTATAGAGGTCGATCATGAGAAGGCAGAGATCGATCATGAAAAATAGGGGATTAGAAGTGGCAAGTATAGGTATGATGAAAAGAATAGGTGCAGAAAGGCAGTAAATTAGGGTGCAGCATATTCCACGATTTTGCATATAAGAAACCACCCGGAATTCCCAAGAAGCAGCCACCATTGTATTCCTTGAGCCTGTAGGCAGAGCCCGACCAAGTTAAAAGTATAAAACTGCATTCCAAAATCCCTGGTTTGTCTGGTTATAAAGAAGATTCGAAAAATGATGAAGGGTTTTAAAAAGAGTGAACCGGAAGATCACAGTGCCATTTATCAAATCTCGAGAGTCCTGCAGATCATTCGCAACTCAGGCTGGATGCCATTTATCCTTGGACTGAGAGGATAACATACAGGGGTAGCCCAGGAGTTCGCAAGAAACTTCAAGCATATAAAGGATGAACAGTACGTCACCCAGGTGAAGGGGTTATGCATAAAAGTGGATGAGGACATGATAGCCAAACACACTGGTCTTCCAATGGGCCTGCATTGAAGCAGCAACGACCGAGAGGAAAACCACACAACAAAAGCAACATTCTTTGAGCGTGGAGAAGTTTATGATGAAGACAAAAATGGAGTCAAGAGACCCTCCATGCCAGCACCATGGGATGAAATGTCTGCAATTGCCCTGAGGTATATTACATGCATTGGAAGATTAAGCTATGTTCCCATTTTCCATTTTCATATTCTAGAGCTTCTGAGGCACAGAAGTCGCATTTCATCAAACAACAATATTAGCATTCCATTTTTCCTGCTCCAATCCCTAGCAGAGATGAGCAGGAAGGTGGCTAAGGGAAAAGACGATGCTTTGGCCCATCATGGGCTGATCAAACTAATAGTTGGTGAGGAGCTAAAAGCTCAGATTCTAGAGCTCTCCTAGGAGGAGTTCATCGTGGTGTCTACTGAGGACGTTCAGAAAATGAGGACTACATCCTTGCCACCTGAATCGAAAAGTAAGACCACCTCTGTATCAGGGGCAAAAAGAATAATTGACTTGGACAGTGTGGCCGACACCTTGGTCAAAATAAAACACTCCAAAGAGGACTCCCCCAAATCAGACCCAGATATTCCTACCAGTAGTCAGGGGTCGAAGAGGCGCAACAAGAGATTCACATAGGTATCTAAAATCTGAGTCTCCAAGGAGAAAGAAAGGGAACCCAGCCCCTTGATTATCAATGTGTTTGATGATGACATTGATCCTTTTATAGATCAAAAGGCTCCCACTACAGATGAAGAAGAGGACGAAGAAGAAAAAGAAGAAGAGGATGAAGAAGAGGAAAGGAATGAAGAGAAAAAACATGATAGAGAAGAAGAAATGGATAAAGAAGAAGAGTAGAGCTTATAGGAGCAAGGCAACTTTCAGGAAAACCCTCCAGAATGTAATGAAGACCCCGAGGTCGTTTCCCAGCTCACTGAAGCACGAGCAGAATTGGAAAGGCTCAGAAATGAGTTGGCAACATTAAGAATTTGGCCAAGAAGCCAGGCCACACCTTCCCCATTCTCAGCCGAGAAAACACAAATCCTAAAGATGCACATGCAGAAGAGCTCTGGCTGGCTGAGCAGAAGAATTTAGCGCTGCAAGAGAAGTTGGCCGAAGCACAGAGCGAATTAGCAAGGAAGGACCAGTAAATTATCAAAATTAAGGATGTTTTTTCCACTACTATCGGCATATATGACAGACTGCGTGACCTCAGACCACCGTTGACAGTCTATGCATTTTATTTACAAGAGAAATGGGGCGAATTCCAGCTCCAGAGGTTGAAGAAAGATCTCCCTATAGAGGTAAGCACTCCTAAATAATTTATTGATGCATCATTGAACTCCACAGAGCTGGAGAAAGACCAATTGAGTGAGTTCTTCTTGCACAATTTCGTGGTTTCTGGCTCACCCAACTAGTCGCCAAACCCATATGTGGGCGATTTCCAGTTAAGGGCATTGTGTTCGTGGATGAACCACGAAATTGAGCGAGCCCAGGACAATCATCTCTATGTGGCATCTAAATGGAAAACTCCATTAATGATCAAACCTGAGCCAACTCACCTGAGGGAATAATCTATAATCACGGGATCCTCACTCAGGATGAGGAACTGATACCCATTCTCCTCGCAAAACAACAGGAGGCGGTGAGTCACTTTGACATTACACTCCGCAGCACACAAAAGGAAGTTAATGAGTCCATTAGGGAAAGGTGGAGTAGGGTGGAAAACGATCTAAAACGAAGAGAACTCCACTCTCCCCTCAGGCTTAAGGATGCACTCTTCAAAACCATACTCTACAAAGAATCCCTGGCAAGAAACCAACTCAGGTGGATTGGGATGAGACTAAATCCCCCATTCTTTCTTTCCCCAGTCCTCAAAGAACAGATTAATGAAGAGGAAGAGAGGAAGGCATGGGCCAGGGAGGATCAGAATTTTGGATATCTCAGACAGGTAGGGGAACCTAAGGTGGTAGCATGGGATATCAGGGAGGTCATCGGCGAAAGGAATAAGTCACCCAAGGATGGGTGAATCCTTCAAGTAGGGGAGAGAATGATGGGTCCATTTTTCAGGTATTTGATAACCCTTTTTCCACAGTCCAGCTCAAGCAATGGTAACGAAACGTACTCAATTGTGGGAAAAGTGTTTTACTTTAATGATTTAATGAAATTGTTTTTATGATTAATCTTGTATGTTAGAATGTGTATCAAATAAACTGATTATATGGAAACCAAGCATGATTGAGCAGGTTCAGGGTCATCAAAGGATGGATGTGTAGAAGACTAAAAGATCACCAAGCTCGGTGCCCGGTTTCCTGATTTATAGAAGACGCACTCCCACTTTCAAGATGAATCAGCACTTTGACAATCAGTTAGGATCAAAGTTAAATCATATAAATATGGACCTCTCGGGTAGTGAGAGGTCCCTGCTGTTATTTTGGGAAAGACATTATTTTTAAACGTTTTCTGCACTATTGAGATACTGAGAAGTATAGACTTCTATTTTGACATGGATTTTATATATTAATGAAAGATTGATGATTAATTCCAGCGAGCGTTTCTGAGTTTTTATTCTCTCCTGAGTATGGGTTGGGGAGGGCCCCTCCAACACGTAGGTCAGGAGATTCCTATTTGCAGGTATTTTTCCAAGTATGCGTTTTACATTGATGAACAGTTCTATGATATATGCGAGCGTTGAATGATTCATTATTTCTGTAGTAGTTTAGAATGCATTCCGTAGTACAGTAAAATGATTTCAGTAGTCCTGTAGGTTCTTTCTTTCAACGCATATTTTTATCAACGATTACATGTGCAATAGCTTTGCTTTCGATATCATAGTTTAGATCTGGAAGTTCACTGTAGTTTCTCATTGTGATTAGTTTCTTTTGACTTCTTAGTAATAGATGGGTAAGCATAGAATGATCGTATTTCAATTCTAGATTGGTAAAACAAGTTAGATCAAGACTCCAATTTTGTGCGCAGATAGTAGTTATAGACTTTGTTTCCCTAATAGTAGAATAGCTCTGTTATGATATTTTCATTCTCAGCATTTAGTTATTTCAGCATTTTAATTATTTCAAATAGATTTACTGTTTTTGTATCTTCATTTTTTAGAACAGATCAGCATCTAATTACTTCAGGATTTAAATTATTTAAAATAGATTCCCTGCTTTATTTCTCAGAACATATTTACTGCTTTCAGCACGTTAATTCTTTTAATTAGATTTATTGCTTTCCAGTATTTAATTCCATAGCATAATCAGTTTTCACATTTAGTAGACAATCTTTAGAACATCGATACCGACATCCAACTGTGACAAGAGATTATCCTATAAGAGCACAGATAGTGCATGCATCTATCAAGTTTGTACATTCCCTGGGTTGACATTTAAAGTAGGCTCTTGGTATAGCTGCCCTCATTAAGCATCCACATTAGGAGCTCACCACTTACTTAATCCTTGAATTTTGGTAGAATTACCCTTAACTGAGCCTAATCAACTTGTAGAATTGGTCGTTAGGTCAATCTGTGTCCAATTTAGTATGTTGGTGAACTCACGCTAGTCATTAGGAAGAATTTTTGCACAACATTTGCCCCTCCCCAGTTGAGGTTAGGGAGCCCCAAGGAAAAAAAATCTAGAACCTTCCAGTGTATTTTGGTTCCTTCTAGAACCCTCTTATGTACTCTATATAATGGAAATGATCCCTGGCATTTTTGTACAAAAAGCATTGTAAGTTCTTTGTTGAGTAATAATAAAAGTTGAAATGGCCATTGCCCCGTGGTTTTACCTGCATACAGTAAGGTTTCCATGTAAATCTCTTGTTCTATTATTATTGTTGTTGGATTCTATTTTTATATTTTCTATGACCATCTTGATGGTTGATTAATTTATTGCTACAAGTGTCTTTTCCCAATACTAATTGCTATTGGTTCACATGCATTTTTGCTATTTTTTAAATCAACAAATAGTCTAAATTGTCAAGTATGTGAAGGAATGTGATGCGTTTACAATAGCTTTATTGAGCTACCATTTTAACCCAACAAATTACTCAATTGAGGTATTTGAAAATTTTCATTAGTCCTTCGATTGAAAATTTTAAAATATCTCAATTGAGGTATATTGCTTAATTGAGGGCTTAAAATCATGACTTCCATCTGTCATGCTAACAATTTTCTATAGTTGCAATTTCTAGGGTTGAACCCTCTTTATCTCATTCATATTAGGTGGTGGAGTTAAGGCTAGTGGATTCCTCAATGAAGCCTCTATCTAATGGCATGTCATTTTCACACTTTCAATTTCATATTATATAAATTTATTTAATTTATTTTAAAACTTATACTAAAATTCATTTTCCAAAGTTTCAGAGGTGGCTAGATTGGATCCCTTTAGATTTTTCCTCTTCAAAACAATTGTTAACACTAAAAAATTCCTCACCATGCTCATTCCCTAGCTACATTAGCACATTCCTTATTCCCCCCATAAAAACCTTCACTAAAAAAGAAAGCCTAAGTCAAAACCCACAAATTGGCTCAAAATTATTATTTCGCTCTCCTAAATAGGGGAAAATGGCTTAATTATCTCCAAAAAAAAGAAAAGAAATCCTCCAAAATAGGGAAAATTCCCCCAAAAGAGAAAAAGTTGAAGAAAAATGGGAAAAAAGGGGAAAAATTCAAAAAAATTCAAAAAGGAGGGATAACCCTAATTTGATGTCCAAAACTAAGAGCCAATGAGTCAAAAACCTGGGGCAAATATTTCTAAAAATATATGGTGAAGGATCACATTATTCAGATTCACTTGTTACCTTACCGTCACTTTGCCTAAATTTCACCAAAAACCATGGAAGCTCCCATATGACTTCTTGTTTCACCCTCTTTGAGTTTTGGCTACCCATTAGTGGCCTTTGTGTGGAGAACAACCCGAAGTTGCTTGGAGACCAAGGACTCACTCCTTCCACCTTCTTCTAGGGCCCTCAACTCATTCTATTTGAGGTAACCTCATTATTGTATTCTTTCATGTTTATGAAAATAAAATAAAAAATATTCTTTCCTTACCTTCTGGGATGTGTGAAAGAATGAAAAAATATTTAGTTTTCATTAATCATATAGTTTAATTTTTATTTATTGTTATTGATTTCTTTTTACTGCATGTTTACACCACCATTTCTTGTTATTAAGATTTCCACAAGTCTTAGTAACATCTAATATGAATAACCTAGCAACTGGTTTAGTAACATCTAATATGAATAACCTAACAACTGGTTTTTCAATTGATGTAAATATTTGGAAAAAAAATTGAAAGTAACATAAAAATATATAAAATGCTATTCATATATTAATTTGTTGAAAAATAATAAAAAATATAATCTTCTAAAAATGTGAGATCTACATACTCATATATTTTGTTTTCGAAAATTATGCATTGAATAGTCAAATTTGTAAAGGCAAATTTTGCTAAGTAAAAATTTAATATATTTAATGATATTAATATTTTTTATTATAAGACAACGTATTTCTTTACAATTTTTTTTTACTTGTATATCAAAATTCATAAAGTGTTTGAGAAATTTACAAAGAGATTTAATTGTTTCCTCAATTCTTCAAGTAACCATAAATCTAAATTATTAATCAAAGTTGTAGATTAATAATTAATTCCTCAATTATTAATCAAAGTTGTAGATTAATTCCTCAATTATTAATCAAAGTTGTAGATTAATAAAAACTTTGCCAAAATCTAAATGCCAGATTCCGACCACCTAGATACAAATAGTTTTGTTTTTGATAACATCTTAGTAATGCACTTGATAAACATTTACGATATATTTTCAAATATGAAAAATAGTTTGATTTTATAGCCGTTATCTAATGAATATTCTTAAGATAAATTGATGTTTTAAATTTGATAATGAAATGTTGAAGATGTGTTATTAAGGGATATGCTATTGTGGTAAAACATGACATGAGGTCGGATCCATTTGTCTTTTTTGATTAAAATTTTATCTATAATTTAATTGATAACCATTAAAATATTATTTAGTGTCATTTAAACAACTCCATTGTATTGTTTACTTAATTTAATTGATGACTTTTACGACTTGAAATGGATTCACAGTAAATGTTTTAACTCATATTCAACAATGGATACTAAAGTTAATTAATAGCCATGTAAGCATGATACCATATGCATCATAATTTATACATGATGCCATATGCATTATAATTTATACTTCCAATTAGTGATAAACAACAAATTACTTTCAATAAAAAAACAAATTCATAATTCGATTTTTAGCTGAATGGAAAGTCATAGCCTAGGCAGGAGAATATATTACCGGTTCGTTTGTATTTTCCAATCAAGATTTATGATTGCCACAATTGAAAGCCATGGTTTATGCAAGAGAATAATCCATGGTTTATGAACACGTTACATTATATTTTTCATTTCAAGATTTATGTTCCCATAAATAATCGGAGGTTCAATTGGGTTTTCCATCCAAAATAATAACATTAAACCATTAATATCCAAAATTGTATTTTTCCAATAATAATTATAAGATTAAACCATTTACAACCAATAAAAATCCAATTGCAATAAAAATTATTATATTAAAATAGACCTTATGTTAACAAATAATATTCCACTTCCACCAAAAAATTTATGACTCCTTACTTCAACAAAATTATAACCAACTAATAATATTATTATCATTTTATGATTTTTTGATTCAATAAAATTATAACAAACTAATCATATTTTCATACCTGTGACTTCAAGTCAATAATAACCAAAGAGTGACTTTAATTAAAAACAAGAGCTGCGAGCAGCATAGTTAGAAGGATTAGACAACACATTCAATGGAATATATTTTGAGACATAATGAAAGTGCAATGTGTAGATGGCAGTGCCGCAATCATTTCACCATATTGGTAGAGTTTACATTGTATGGTAGAGAAGGATTCTAATGGGTCTCTGCCACAATAAACACTCAACCAGACATGCTATTGACAAAGAATTGGAAAACAAAACTACCTGAGATAAAATTCCAATTTACATGATCAATGGTTTGACCTTGAAAATGGATCACTTGAGGTGCCTAGTGTAACCAGGCCAATTGTATATATATATATATATATATATATATATATATATATATATAAACAATCCAATAACATTACTAAACCTTCCAAAAATGTAAACTACATAGGAATAAGGATGTGAGATGAACCACATGGGAAAAAGGATGTTAGCCATCTCAGAAGCATGATTGTCCCCATTACAAAAAGAGTAAACTAAAAGCAAGTTATTTAACTATATTCCTTAAATAGAAATTTGAAATCCCATGCAAAGCAACAAAATTACTCTACAAGAATGCAAAAAGGGACATTTTCCTAGTAGGAAGTATCTAAACACTAACAACCTAAAATCAGTGGGGCAAAACTGTAAATTTAGATGGAATATGAAAATGAATAGTTCATGTATTAATCATATATTTCCATTATATGCCATAAATTCATTTTATGGTATTTAAACTAACAAAACAAATTAAAGATTAAATGGGCAATTAGCAGAATATGGCATTATGTAGTCGGGCTGAGAGATTGGAAAAGAGACATAAAATTCTATATCAATTGTCATTCAAAGTTGTATATCTTGAAGCTAAAAGCAACAACCACTCATAATGCCTCCAGAACATATTCAGAATATAAAGTGGAAGAAAATTATGAAAGACATTTAATGTTCAAGTCATATTCAACAAAATATAAAGTGGAAGAAATTAATGAAAGACATTTAAAGTTCAATTCATTTACAAAAAAATTTGGATTGTGCCAAAACCATCTACACGCTGCACCAAATTGAAATTGGGAAAAGCAATACAAGAGGCTGCAGTCTCAACATTTACAAAAGTCTGTAATAAATCCTCATTAAAAGCATCTTCTGATTTGTATATATATTATGAGTGAAGCTATTAACTTGAGTATATCTTTCAATCTACAAGAATGTTAAAATGAACACTAAAGAATCAAAGTGGTTTGCACTCAACCTCTTCCCTATCTTCTAATATTTCCAATAAAGACTTCCCTGGAAGATCGGTTTCAAGAGATTTGCATAGCTCACAAATACATAAATAATAGGTCTTTACAAAATCACCAAGATGCTATCTTAAGAAGGAAACTGAGGACAACATAGAAAAGAAAGAATGATAAAGTATTACAACATTTAGGAAACATTAAGTTGCATTTCTCATTTCCCATCATTTCAGCGAAGAATCTGTAATGACTGCAGCATATGGAAGTTGGGAATTAATCCTAATCTTTTGAGAATCCTGCATTAGCAAACTTCTTCCCTCCATATTCGCTGCATCTAGGATCATAAAAGATAATCAAAATACATGTATTGGATGTAATAAAAAATACGGGAATGTAAAAGGGTAAACTAATTACCTGTGTGCCAACAGAAAATGGGATGTATTTGTACTTGATCATGTGCCTAATTTGTCTCTTTATTGTCAGTACAAAGAGAACTATCCAGTAAAGCATAAGAATTGGCCACAATACCGACACATCAAATATCAAGAAAAATGTCACCACAAAAGCAATATAGACAGTCTTCGTCAAGGCATACTTGCAAATAAACACTTTATATATAAGCCCTGACCAATGAGCACCCACAACAAGAATTTGCAAAATAACCTCACTACAAAACTGAAATTTACAACACATAAGACATACCATGATGATCAAGTCTATCATATATAAATCCATGACAAAAACAAAACAACAATCTCCTACTTAGAAATCACTCTGATCAATATTGAATGTTTACCTTGCCTCTACACTAAGTGACCATCCATTGCATTAGTTAAAGTATGTATAACATTATCCTGATTCTTAATATTGAGTACACTTACCTCACAAGATTCCACCACCACTTTGATATAGTAGATTTATATCTTAATATGCTTTTGTTTGTGATTGGAATTTGGAACACTTCTCCAAAGCAATTGCACCTTGATTGTCACAACAAATATGCATGTTTCCTTGTTCAAATCACAATATCCATGCATAGTTGCTACAACCAAATTGCTTCCTTGGATGCTCTAGTACTTGCAATATACTCTGTCCTAGTACTAGATAGTGATTTTATTTTATGAGAACATAGATTTTTTAATTACTTTTCATTTGGTTTTATTTTTTTATTTTATGGATCAATATGAATTTTTTAATTACTTTTTTTTTTGGTAATGTAGTGTAACTTTACGTTACATGACAACATCTGCCTCTCGCTAGGATAGATGATGATCTTTACTCCAAAATTGGAGGTGCTATGATTGAGTATAGGAGGCCTAAACCTAGGGCTTTACATTTTGTGAAGGAAAAATGCAAGAGATTGAAAAAATATATGGAAACTCATTGTATTCAATCCACATCAAATTTGGGCCAAAGGAGCACAAAATTGGGGGGTTCAAGTCTTTATTTTCTTTGCTCAAAAATGATTTGGATAGAGGAATTGTTCACCTTCAGGTTAAAGGGCGCTTTTCTCTAGTCATCAACTGGATGAAAAACAATCTACAGTTTCAGAATAATACAGATGAAGGGCATTTCAAATCAGTTTCAAATGATCTCTTGCAACCGCGTTTACAAATAACTAAACAAAAAATCAGACCTCCTTTCAAAGGAAAAAACTTGTTCATGTGAAAAGAGGTATACTTAGAAATATAAGAGGGTCAACCAGTTGTCTCTAGAAAAATTATCCTAAGTGATTTATGAACAAAGCTTCAAGAGAGACAATAGGAAGAAATCAAAACTTGAAATGATCTCTACCATGTTTAATAAGGTTTAAGATAGATTTTTATGGCACATCCAAATGAAACGTTGGAGAGGTCAATAGGAAAGGTCGGTCAAAAATCTAGAAGGATTTGTCAAATTCTTAATACCCTGAATATCACGGAAAGGTTGCAAATGACAGCGTCAATTGACTGAATATACTTGACGATATCAGAATGTTGAAACTGTTGAAATAGAAACCTACTCAAAGATAGACTCAAAGGATTATCATCGTCGTTGTTACAACGTAATCTTCCACCTTGTGAGTTTCAGCACTCTTTGGCCCTTAGGATCCATTTCACTGACTTAGAGGCACTTTATGTCCTTCAGGCACACCTATTTCCTATATTTTTTTCCCTGTACGCTTGCTGCATCGTTATAGTGGGCGTCCCATGAGCTGCATCACTATAGCCCGCTGGTAGCATGTAATATGGTAAAAGTCACTAGTTAATTACTTTTTACTCCCAAAATGCGGCCTTAGGGTGACCTTTGGCCCTCCATTTCCCCCGTAACGCCTCGATGTGTCCTTTCACTTACCTTTGGAAGGCTATATATTGAGCACTTATGGCATATGGAAGGGAGGAGAAAGAGAGAGCAAGATAACTCTAGTGTCTTTTTGTCGCATCTTGAGTCTACACTCATTGATCCTTGTAGTTGTGAACCTCTTATGTTCACCTTCCAAACTCCTTTCATAGTTTGAGTTTGCCATTCATGGAGGATTGAAGTGGTGGAGGCACAAGTGGATTGACCTAGTTCGTGGTTCAGATTGGTTGCTGGCAAGAGGTCGTATCACATTGTACTTCTTGTTATTTATTAATAGAAATACTCATATTCTCGTCCATTAATGTTGTGAATGTTGTTTATGTCACATTGGGTTGCATTTACTTATAATATCATGGACCATTGCTATTGATGATGTTAATATCTTTCATATATATTGTATGTACTTGTTGTATATTGGTTGTCAAGACTAATTTGCAAGATCAAGTACAAGGACTGAAAGTGTGCATGGATTGAAAGCTTCAAAGGGGATCTACATCAAACGTTGGATCGAGGTTGGTTATATTCTACATTATCTTAGCATTGTCAATTATATAGCATTCCATTGGGAATTGAGTCATTTTCTGGTAGTCAGTTGTCTGTTGTGGTCTACCCCAAGCCATAGGAAGTTTTCTCCAATAACAGAAATGGTGACTCCACTGGGGATAACATCCATTTTGGGGGATTTTTAGGCATTAGTCCTTATTTTGAGTTGTTGTTTGTCGAGTCTCTATGTCATTGTCTGGCCGTTAGGACACCCTATAGAAAACAGGCTTTTTTCTGGGTCATTGGGCTCTTCAGTTGTGCATTTGCTCTTCCCTACCCGCGCGTGAGCCTTGTTCTGCCCACATCTACTCGCCTCTGTCTGCACTATAGCTCGCGGGTACCTGCAAATTTTCCTCAGACAGTAGCGTATGACTCCGGATTTGATTGGTTTATGACCTTTGGAGGTTGTTGGGTTGATTGTGAGTGTTCCTGAGTCTTCTTTGGCCTTGTTCTTGACTGTTCCATGCCTTGTTTGGTGACCATAACTCCTCTTTTCTCTTTGATTTGAGTTTTATTAGTTTATCACTTTTTTTGGTTTTCTAGCTCATTTCATTGGCTCAGTCTCACTGTTTGGGGTGTGCTGGGTTGTCTTAGTGATATGCTCTGCATTCCTGTATCCAAATAGGTAGATTTCGCTTGCATTTTTCATTTCAATATATTGAAAAATACAAAAATATTGTTTTTCATTTTCCTTTGCATTTATAAAAGAAAATACAAAAACATTTTACTTTCTGCATTGCATCTTGAATTTGAGTGCTTGTGCTTTCATTTAGGATCTGCTTGTGCATTGGAAAATTAAAAGGATTGCATTTTTATTTCGAAACCGTTGGATTTGCTTGTCATGTTAGTGGCATTGTTTTCATAGAGTAGATGAGTCTAGAAGTTTGAACGATTGTGCATACTATCGAGTCATATACATCATTAGTTTCACGACCATATCCTTTGAGTAATCACAACCACCTAAAATTAATGTTTAATCTTAAAATTGATTAGAAACGATTTTTATTTTATAGGGTGCACCAACTAGCTTAGGTTTAGAGTCTTGGAATAGATCATCATGAGTTAACAATCCAATACTATTAGACCAACATTATGTGTCTGACCAGGGAGTGGTGAATTCCATCATATACATCAGTGTTCTCAGGAAGCTCTACTCAGACCAAAGTTAAGCATGAGGTCATGGGATGTTGGTTGCGGAGATATCCCTCCAATACCGGCTGAACGTGGGAGATATTTCTAGCATTTGTTCGTATCTGGGGGCACCAGAGGTTCGTACTCTTGTGCTTCGGGCTTAGTTACCTTGCCCATATGACGGATCCCACCTACGACTGTCCCCCTGAGCATTGGTTATATTGTGGTGACCTTAGTTTCCTTACCTAGGTACCGCACAGGGCGCTTGTAGTGGTTATAATGTTTGTGTCCTGAGTCAGATAGGGATTGGATAGCACAGTTGCCTTTTGTATAGGGACTTGACCTTGTGCACGCAGTGAAGGATGGGAATCCTTATAACTGATTCTATTACCTCCGGCTATAGTTTGGGAGTCTCAAGCCTCTCCTAGGTGAGACATACCGGCTGTAGTGTCAGGAACTCCTTGAGCCAATTCTGTTTGTGTGCATTTGGCTGTAGGTTTTTCTAGGAGTGTGCTCTTGATTTTCTGGTTTTGATCGATAGTTTGGCCGATAAGACACGTTTTAATTTTATAGTCTCTCCGGAGATATCGTGGCGAGAATTCCATCTCTTCGCCGCTCTCGTTGGTTGGTTGGTTTACCATCTGTTGAGCTTACATAGACGACATTATGACTGCTCAGTCTAGCATGGGAGAAATCCCTATGACTCCACCAGGTGGAGTCGAACATACTTCAGACACCCTTACTCCTCGTGAGGCATGGGGGGGTGATCTGCCCAAAACACATCTCAGCTTGTTTGGTCTGGATCCACTCGAGACCGAACCTCACTTTTATGATCCCGACCCACCCGAGGACAACCCGTTTGATCCTACATATCCACATAATTATCCGTACAAAATGCCAGAGTCTCATTTTGGCCACGGCACTACGACTGACGTTAATCCATTCTCGTTTGGTATACCTGTTTATGATGTCGTTCATCCATCTACTAGATCGTATAGTCACACGAGCACTAGTCATGGTGTTAGCAATGTTGCACCCACCGGGGGAAATACCCTCACTGGGGGCACCACGTTGTCTACTCACACACATAGTACGGGGACTGGTCACATTCCTCCTAACAATGCTAATGTTGGAAGACGGAAGCCTCCTAAGACTACCCATCATAATAGGAATGCAATTCCTACCTTGACTCATGTACCACATAATACATAGGTCCATGCACGACAACCTAAGACCACTTTTGCGAATATTCACAATCCTCCTAATACTAGGGGTGGAAACATACCATATACTTTTTCAACTACTCCCGCGACTAGTAACGCTAATGTAGGAGGTGGGAATGTGTCTCACACTAATGTTCAGAACTCCACCATTCCTACTACTAGTAACGCCCATGTTGGGGTTGGAAATATACCTAATACTCACGGTCAACACACGACTGCTCATACTACTGATAATGCTCATGTAGGGGGCGCGAACATACCTGATAATTATGGTCCTTATAACACGGTTTCTGCTATGAATAACACGTATATGCCCCATAATTATGGTGGTAACCCTCACTACAATACAGTCAATGCTGGTCATCAGTACCCTCCACCTCAGTACCCTCCACCTCAGCACCCTCCACCTCAGTATGGTGCTCAAAACACTTATACACCTACTTACCCTCACACGGGTCAGGTTGGGGGGAATTATCAACCTTATGGCCATGGTCAAACTTATGGTCTGTATGGTTAGTATATTCAACCTTTTAATGGTCATAATCAAGCTTATAGTCCATCTTATTCTTTGGGTCCATATACACAACCTTTTATGGGAGCTCATAATCAAGCTTTCCAGCCGTAGCTTCCATTCCTCGCTCAACTTAACCTTCTGTATCTCTCAAAGATCATGAATGATCCAGTGTGTCACGATCCTAATTGGCCTCTGGTCCCCACTAAACTTCCGTCGGACATTCCAAAGTTTGAAGGGAAGAGTGGTGAGGACCCGGGGGACCATGTCACAAGATTTCACCTTTGGTGCTCGTCCAACTCATTGAATAACGATTATGTTCGTTTATGACTATTTCAACGCACCCTCACGGGGGCAGCCGCGAAGTGGTATGTCAAGTTTCCTGGGTGCACCTATAGGGGATTCAACGAGATCGCTTTGGTTTTCTTGGATCATTTCCAGTTGTCGGTTCATTATAATACTGGTACTGAACTCTTATCCACCTTCCGCCAGAATAAGGCCACGTATATTTTTTACCATGTTCAAGAGTGGCGTCGGCGGAAGAGGTTGGTGAAAGCCAACATTCCTCCAGAGTTTCTATTGGAATGGTTTCTCAAGTCTTTACTCCCATATATTGCTAAGTATGTTTCGATGTCCGAAATTATGACAGAGGAACAAGCCATATTGAATGTCCAGCAGCTAGATTTGTTATATTCTCAGTCTAGCATTTTGTACGACATTATACCTAACGCACCGCGAACACGTCATGAGCCCAAGTTAGTTCCTAGACCACATGCCAATGGAATTGTGGGTTCCACAAGTACTCGACCTGTGGATTTGGTTACAAATCAAATGCAAAATTTGTCGATTAACTAATCTACCCCAGGACAGGTTCAAACCTTGTCCACTTCCATCCCATCATCAAATGTACATTCTGTGCAATCAATGAACCCATCGGGTAACTAGCAGCCTGGTGGTAAGAAGAAGGGAAGAAACAATAAAAAGGGTGGAAACAATGGAAACAATGGTAGTAATTCCAATACTCCATGGAAAGAAAATTCCAACCCTCCTCAGGATGACGGAAACGTTGGTGGGGACCATAAGCTTAGACGTAAAGTGAAATTCCCTTGCAAACTTTTGTGGGGAAGACCACCTTACTCACTTGTGTCCTTGAATTGTGGAGGCATCGAAGCATCTTGCATAGGCCCCAGCTGTGTTGAATGATCCCCTTCCACATCATCAAAATATGGCTTCGCATACTCCCACCACTGGTTATGGACCTAATGAGACTACAACGTCCTCTTCCAACACTAGTGACTATGGATGCATGAATATGGTCCAATCAGCGGTTAGTGTTGCTACTCATCAACGCGATTTTGGTGCACCACAACCAAATATGGGGAATGAGCCTCCCCCTCCTCCTTATACATCCTTGCATATCGAGAAGCCCTCTACTATGCTGCGGATACTGAAAGGTGTTCTTAAGCACTCTACGCATAATCCTAATTCCCGTGCCACCCAAAACTACTCCATTATAGAAGATTTGGGCCAAACTCCGTGTGCCATGTTGGATCTCGAGGTTTTATAGGCTTTCCCATCACAGTGGCATGCCCTTTTATCCGCTTTAGGAGTCCAGGATGGGGGAAGTCCAAACGTTATTCACTTTGACACTACTAATGTCCAACCCCTCTTACCTTACCACGTGGCCTTTCAGATCTAGGTGGAATTTTTGCAGAACTTCGTCAGGAGAACGGTGGTTGATGAAGGCGCTTTGGCGTCAATAATGTCAATATATTGTTGGAAAGCTCTTGGCTCTCCTCCCTTAGCTAAGTCTATGACCATGCTCACTGCATTTGATGGTCATTCATTTAAGCTGCATGGGATTATCCCTTCCCTTGTTGTCCACTTGGGTGGGAAACCTGTTCCTATTGAAGTCGAGGTGGTTGATGCGCCTATCGGCAACAACATTTTACTGGGTAGGAATTGGATGTATGCTATGAAAGATGTTGCGTCTACTGTATTCAAAGTTATTTTCTTTCCTCATGAAGGCAAGATTGTGACCATTGATCAGTTAGATTAAGTTAGTCCTTCTTCCACAACATCCATGGGACCGGTTGTTCCCCAAGTCAACGATTCTCAGCTGGAAACTAGGAACATTGGTGTAGGATTGTATCCATATTTGATGGGATCTTTCGACCTCCCTGCACCAATTTCCTTCATAGAAACCATATCTGATGATGCTCTTTCCTCATTGAATCTTGTACCTTTCCGGACCTCATATCTTAGTAATCCGTGGGATTCACTTTCCACGAGCTCCCCGTCTGGAGACATTTCGCACATTGGAATGGATATGCCCTTGTCTATAGTCGAGCTTGCTCCTCAAGATATTCAACAAGCCACTACAGAGCCATATATCTCTTCTTCACGGACAGGGGAAGAATATCTCGTTATGTTTCCCACGTGTGCAGTCGACCCATCTTGTTCACATGATTTCCTCGATGGTATTCTACCTTCAGATGAAATTTTTATCGAGGCCATGAATGGTAATGAAAAGCCTTGGGAGGATCCTCATCATCAATTTTATTTCATTCCTACCCTTGATCTTATTGAACGAGATGAGCGTCGAGTACAACCTGCCATGCATTTGGATTTTGATCCAGGCATAGTTTTGTCTAGCCCCAGTTTGACATTAAATTCTAATCTCCTATAGATCCGCAAATCAGTGATGCTACTGAGTTCGATTCTACTTCTAGAATTTCCAACTCCTGTGATGATGAATTTTCCACTGCAGATTCCTCCACATCCTTCAGCTTTGCTCTTCATTCCACAGTTGATCATTTTGCTCCCTCGAGTGTTGGTATTATGGCACCTTTAGTGGTTAGCTCTCCCTGGATTATGTTTGAGGGTGATAATAGTGAAGTTGAAAATTTTTCTACCACAGTGACCTGTATCAGATTTCTCTTTACGTACGTTTTAGAGATGATCTTGGTACTTATGTTTCTTGGAGACAGGATTCTTAGCTAGACTTATACTTGTTTACTGGTCCTTTTCGACATTTGCTTCAGTTGTGGAAGGCATATTCGGAACCTTACATATAGGTTTAGGCCTCTCCATTGTTATGATGCATTTGAACCTGTTGCCATCCGAGTTCGCAGACACCCCATGAGTGTCCTTATCTTGCTCATGTTCCTTGCATTGTGCATAGCTTTGTTCCATGTGCTTGGAACTAGTCTCGCATGTCCCTGACACTCATCTTCCCCCATTACGAGCATTCTTCCACCTTTACCTCGAGCTCATTAAAAACAGTAAGGAGGTTACGAGCATTCTTCCATCTCTCCTTTGAGCTCGTTAAAAACAGTAAGGAGGTCACGAGTTTACTTTTTCGGGTTCGTTAAACCTTTACAGAAAAGATTTTTATAAAGCTTTTTTTAAGCCCTTGTTAGACTTTTTCAAAATCAAACAAGATTGCCGAGTATACTTGTCATTTCAGACTTGTTAAAGGATTTGAAGCGACATCCACTTAGGTATAAGTTTACCCCTTTTTCATACCTTTGTGGATTAATTACGAAAAAGGTATACTCTAGTCATACGTGACTAGAAGAGTTCTTCTCTCATTGTTTTAAACTTTTTTGGGTGAGGAGACTAACTTTACGAAAAATGACTCCCCTTTTATGTCGAGTTGTGATTGCATTGTATTATCCTACTTGCCACTTGAGCCTTGTGCCGACTCCCGCTTACTCACTTATTAGCCATGTGCCTAAGCAATTTACCTTTCGAGCCAAGCAAATCCTTAATTTATATTTCGCAGCTTGATGACCCTTTACCCTGAGGTAACATTCTCCCGAGTGTCCACACCCTGCAGACACTTCCTTGAATTGATCGTAGGTATGTTCCACTGCTTGGGACTAGTTTGCTCGCTCTGAAACTCCTTCCCTTGATTGTTGTACCATAAGAAATTTTATTCTTTTTCAAGCTTTCCAAATATGAAAAAGACAAAAAAATCAAATATTCCAAAAAGCCGAACGGGATTATGGTTACTACTTCTTGTTGGAAGTTGTTGTGTCACCTTTGAACAGAGCATTTATTCCACTCCATCCATTATGAGTCGAGACTGTAGTTGGACCTTAGGAGTTGTACTTGTTTCTCAGTTTTCCTCCACCGATTGGTTAAGCTTCCAATCTTTATGGATCCCTTTGTTGATGCCTCCTGCATCGCACAATATTATATCGAGTCTATGTTGCCTCAGTCTATCCATCTGCTCATGCTCTTGTTCAAAGGAAGTCTTGAAACCAGTGTCGGCCACTCCTCGATATCTTGACTATTGCATGTTGTCCATCCTTATTGAGTCAGTCCGTTCTACCTGAGTTCTTCCAAATCTTTCAGCATAGTTGGTACATCATGTTGGTCGATGGGGGATGCCTTAATGCCCTCCCTCCAATGAGTTTCATTCCATCAACTTCAACCCATTTATTCCAGAATTTGAAACTTAGAGTCCGATTGAGTACCTTGAGGCTTGCAGTCATTAGTGGCAGGTTCTCTCGCCATCGACAGTTTTGGGAATACACCAATGTCCCCTGATCAATGGATTTGTCTTAGTGTTTGACTTCACCACATCTATTCACACTCTGACGATTGTACTCTATGCCTTGATGCCCATTTTCATTATTGGTGGGTCATCTTGTGTCTGTTAACGGTATACATCATTGACCGGTAATCAGACAATGTCACATCAGGTTCGACCTCAACTCCCTTATTCACTTGATGAGACTTGCACTATAGGCGATTTGTGTAGAAGACCCCAGGAGATAGTGGAATTCAATATGCTACTCATGATCATGACTTTACATCTGAGATATCACCTCTCAGACATCAGCAGTTTCTACCTCCACTTTGCACCAGTTGTTCCTTTCCAGCAGGAACCCTATCTTACTGTAGAAGGATCATAGCTATGATCACTTACGACATGTATTCACTATGTACTGCCTATTCATGGCCATTGTATCAGTTTGTTGTATCACATCGATATGTATCCAGAGATATTATTGTATTATGATGAGTGAGCTACTCTTTCCACTTGTGTCTCCATCATTCCACTTCTGAGATTTATAATGTATTTCGGCCATCGTAGCACCATTCTCTGACCTCACACATTAGGGGGCATCTGTTACAATGTAATCTTCCACCTTGTGAGTATCAGCACTCTTTGGCCCTTAGGATCCATTCCACTAACTCAGAGGCACTTTATGTCCTTCAAGAACACCTATTTCCTATATTTTTTTCCCTATACGCTTGATGCATCATTATAGTGGGCGTACCCACGAGCTGCATCACTATAGCCCGCGAGTAGCATGTAATATGGTAAAAGTCACTAGGTAATTACTTTTTACTCCCAAAAAGCAGTCTTAGGGTGACCTTTGGCCCTCCATTTTCCCTGTAACGCCTCGATGTGTCCTTTCACTTACCTTTGGAAGGCTATATATTGAGCACTTATGGCATATGGAAGGGAGGAGAAAGAGAGAGCAAGATAAATCTAGTGGATTTTTGCCGCGTCTTGAGTCTACACTCATTGATCCTTGTAGTTGTGAACCTCTTATGTTCACCTTCCAAACTCCTTTCATAGTTTGAGTTTGCCATTCATGGAGGATTGAAGTGGTGGAGGCATAAGTGGATTGACCTAGTTCGTGGTTCAGATTGGTTGCCGGCAAGAGGTCGTATCACATTGTACTT
The DNA here is from genome assembly GCA_027924585.1 of Larix kaempferi. Classification (NCBI taxonomy): domain Eukaryota; kingdom Viridiplantae; phylum Streptophyta; class Pinopsida; order Pinales; family Pinaceae; genus Larix; species Larix kaempferi. The sequence goes on from BSBM01000706.1 coordinate 1,960,381, forward strand.
CTTGTTATTTATTAATAGAAATACTCATATTCTCGTCCATTAATGTTGTGAATGTTGTTTATGTCACATTGGGTTGCATTTACTTATAATATCATGGACCATTGCTATTGATGATGTTAATATCTTTCATATATATTGTATGTACTTGTTGTATATTGGCTATCAAGACTAATTTGCAGGATCAAGTACAAGGACTGAAAGTGTGCATGGATTGAAAGCTTCAACGGGGATCTACATCAAACGTTGGATCGAGGTTGGTTATATTCTCCATTATCTTAGGATTGTCAATTATATAGCATTGCATTGGGAATTGAGTCATTTTCTGGTAGTCAGCTGTCTGTTGTGGTCTACCCCAATCCATAGGAAGTTTTCTCCAATAACAGTCACAAATGGACAATCCATCAGTGAACAAAGGCTCCTAAAAAATACAGGAATATGGGTCAAATAAGAATATTCATAATAAATCAGGTTACAAACTTTGAAATTAAAAATAAGATTGTTTTAACTAATTTGCATACAATGAAATTAAAAATAAACAAATTCGATTCAAACTAACATAGAAGATCAAGTAGTACCAGGAAGAATCTGAGAAAAAAATACTTTTTGATTCTCCATGTTTTCCTTGAATATCACAATAACTTCATAATATAGTTTATTTACTATGGGATATAGAAAAAGACATCCCTAAACCTCACAAGCTTGAAACAATACTTAAAATAGTTAATCAATCACAAATTCACAAAGAAATATAAGACTTTTGCAATATCATAAAACAAATGACTTCAGAAACTCAAATAGATTCTCAAAACACATATTCTTCACACATCTCTGCATTCAGGGAAATACTACAGTATAACAAATGCATTATAGATATTCTTCAAGGGAAATATTATTCCATAGAATTGATTACGAATGCATTATATTCATCGAAAATTGATTAATTACATTACTAACCATGGAAGGACACCCAGTTTTGGATACACTAAGCACATTCACAAATTGAAACCACAACAGAGTTCACTCACTACAGAATAAAAACCAAGAACTATATACAGAAACATTTTTTAGTGATACCCTACAAGGAAAATTCCAAAATGCCAGCAAATACCCTTTAAATCTAAAAACTACTACCATGAAGACGGAGTACCAGGTGCAGAGTTTGATTCCTTTTGAATTTTGTAATCATCCAGAGTACGTCCATATTATAACTGCTTTCCAGCAAATATCAGCCTTTGTTGATCAGGTGGGATGGCCTCCTTGTCCTGGATCTTAGCCTTCACATTATCAATGGTGTCTGAGCTCTCCACCTCCAAGGTAATGGTTTTCTTAGTCAGGGTTTTCACAAATATATGCATGCCACCTCTCAGACGAAGAAAAAAATGAAGCATCGATTCCTCAGGCTCTACAAATCGATTTCCATGGCAATCTGATCTTGCAAGCCTGAAAATTTAAAATAAAGGTATTGAGCCAAACATGCAATTTTAAAATACTAAAAGAACACATAAATAGGAATTAGGACATGATATATCATTTATGAACAATGGCCTCGAAAGAATTTTTCATTTATTGATATGAATTGGAGAATAAACAAAGTACACAGAATAGAAGCAAAAACGAATTGAGGAAGGTGTCAGCCAACTCTTATTAAACTCAGGAAACACATTACAATTATATAGCTGTCACGCAAGTAACAGGATCCTACAAATACAGATCTAATTAATAACAAACTGAATTAGCTATAACCGATTCTATTTTAGGCATTTCTACATTAATATCTAACACTTCCCTTTAAAATGGAGAAATGGATTTTCTACCATACCTAACTGTTTCCTGCATTCTTCAAAATTCATCTTTCCAAGAGGCTTGGTAAAGATGTCAGCCACATTATCAGTGGTTTTACAATAGATCAAGTCTATTTCCTTCTCTTGTATCTTTTCTCTTACAAAATGATGTTGAATTTCAATATGTTTGGTTCTGGCATGATAAATTGGGTTGTGTGCCAATTTAATAGAGCTTTGATTGTCACATTTGAGAACAATTGGATTCATTTGTTTGTTGCCAATATCTTCAAGAATTCTCCTTAACCAAACAGCTTCACAAGTAGCATTGCATAGAGCTTTGTATTTAGCTTCTGTTGATGATAAAGAAACAGTTGGTTGTTTCTTACTGCTCCATGACACGACCCATGTACCTATGTTGAATGCATATCCTGAGGTTGATTTCCTGTCATCAAGATTTCCATCCCCATCTGAATCAAAGTAACCTGTTGTTGGATGGGGTCCAAGTGGGTGGAAAAAGGCACAAGTATGGAAAGCTGTGCATTGCGCGCTGTAGCAGGAAGAAGAGGTAATTTTGATGATTGCGCATTGCGACATGAGGAAGATGCAGTTTTGAGAAATTGCGCATGGTCGCGCAGCGGCAAGTGAGCAATATTGCGCAATGACTGGTGCACGGATCGTGCGCAACAACCATTTTGGATAAAGGACGAAATGAAAGGTCGGAGCAGAGAAAGCGACCTACTTTGGGGACATGGAGATAGACGGAGAGAACCTATCAGAGACAGTGGTGGCAAGCAATTGAGAAACTAGGACACGACGTCGACGGTGACAGGCAGGCGGATAACGAGGCAAGGGACATGCCATGATGCAATTGTAACCGTCTTTGTGACTGCAGCTGTCAGAAGAGCATGTGAGACACGCATGGACCAGTTGGAAGGGCTGGAGCAAGGTGTCGACAGTGACAACTAGGGTGGCAGCTAGCCACGCCAGTTTTCTAAACCTTAGGGTTTCAGCCTAATGATTGTAAAGACACGACCCTTGGGCATGATCTATAAATAGGGCAATTTTGTATGGGAAAAGGGTTGGGTGTTGTTAGTTAACTCTTCGATTGTTGAATTCTCAGGGAATGAACATTGTTAGATCTTTTGAGTTTGAAGCTATTGTAAAGGCTCTACAGCTGAGTGCGTAGAGACCTATCTGAGAGAGAAGAGGGTCTGTAGCTGAGTGCGCAGATCAAGAACTGTTGTACCCTTCCCATTAGAGAAATATAACAACAGTTCTTGTGGACGTAGCCTCCATCCGGGTGGTGAACCATGTTAAATTCTGTGTAGTGTGATTGTTTTCCTTGCAATTTTTCATTTACTTGGAAATGTATGCTTGATACTGCAATTATCAGTTGTATGTTTGCTTTTATATGTATTCACCGAAGGAATGGGTTGGATAATATGTTAAGAAATTCATGTTGTGGATGAATGCTAAGTATGTTGCACTCTAAGTTTGTGAATGTATAAATCTGTTTGCTATAGCACTAAGTGGAATATTGAATTTAAGCGCAGTGTTGGAACACGCAGTAGTATAGGATTGGTTGGAACTACCCTTGGAAGAAACGCGTGATCTAGCTGACACACTGACTGTTGAAGGACCACCACGAGATAAGCTATTGATAGCTTGTTGTTGTGGCGTGGGAAGTACTCCGTATTGCGCAATTATTAGAAGTGCTAGTGTGCAAGTGTCCCGCTACTTAAGTATTTACCACGGAACAGAGGTTTCACGCAATTGTCTGTCTTTAGCCAACCGCAAGGCATTGCACTGTTGCCAATCATCCCATGCGTGCATCACCTGGTTACAGAAACCTGATTCTGTAACCACCCCCTCAGCTTCGCCTCGGGTGAGACCTCAGGCTGCACACAGCTTGTTGCCAAAAGGGCCAGTGAATAGGGGTTTTGTTGGTTCCTTGAACCGCAAAGTACCTGGGTCTACATTGGAAAAACCTCTAGCTCAGTTATAGTTAACCCAACAAATGGTTTCGTTGCCTAGCTAAGACCAGTGATGTGATAGTGTGATTGGAAAGTAATGTGTGACGAAGAATATCAGTTCCCGGAAGGCTCAGACAATTGGCATCCTAAAAAGAAAGAGATCTGGGATTGGTGTGACAAGACCGAAAGAGACTTTGCAAGGAAAGAGAACAGACACCTGCGTCTATTCGACGTACAGTGGTTGAATAGATATATGTGGAAAGAGATTCACGATATTTTTTGGGCGTCATTTCCGAACAAGCTGCACGAGTGGATTTCGCGGCTCACAGAGAAGAAAACCTATTTTCAAGGAGGAGTTCCTACAGAGTGGACTCCGAAGCTCATAACACAACTCAAAGCAATAGACAACCCATTGTCACGCATAGTTGACTTCTAGGTTGATCACATGCTAGAAGGATTTGTAACGAAATTTGCTGTAGACACACTGAAATCCTACAGACAAGCAGAAGCATACTTTTTCGAGGGATTCAGAGGTAAGTACCTAAAAAATCTCAGTTTATATATTAAAATGTTGTTAGCTGAGAAAGGTGTTTTAAGAATGCAGTGATATTTTCAAATCTATCATGGTAAACAGTATATATAGTGATTCTGACGAAGACACCCATAATCTGAGAAGTGGGAAGAGATATAAATTTAATAAGGAAAAGAATCCTGGAGGCCCTGGACTCCACATAGATACCGAGATTCCTTGTGACCTTAACAATGAGACCGCGCCACCATCAGCTACAATCCGACCCATTACCCCTCAAAATCCGCCGGTTGCAGAGACCGCGCCACCCCTATCTTAGAACCCACCCATTACACAGCCCACCCCATAGGATACTCATCCCAGTACTGCTCAGACCACACCAGTTCAAAATAGCTAGTCATAGAACATCCCACAGAGTGTTATCCCTAGCACTATCCCGATATTCCCCTTTACTTTCTCTACGCAGAGCCCCTCACAACATCCTAGCACTAATCCAAGTGCTACACTACCTAATAGGACAATGGAAAACATTGACATGAAGCTGCCAATATTTAAAGGAACCGGTCTAGAAGACCCTGATCAGCATTGGTTTCTTTGTGAAGCCGTATAGAGTGTAAGACAAATTCAGGATGATGCTGTGAAGAGAGCACAGCTCATTACCACCTTTAGAGATAGAGCATTACACTAGTTTATGAAGTACTCTCAGGTGTAGCCAAGAACCCTCGCAGAAATCAAAGCTCCACTTGTGGCAGAGTTTAAGAAACCCAAATCTGAATCTCAGTGCATAACTGAGTTAAAAGAAATCAAACAGAGGCCTACTGAAATGGTCTGGGAATTTGATCAGAAATTTAAGAAATTATTAGATCAAGTGAGCTTTGTTACAGCTCCACAGCAGCACAAAGAATGGTTCATTGCTGCGTTGTTGCCCCACATTAGACTACCATTAATAAAGCAGAAGGTTGCGTCGCAGGCAGAGGCCTTGGAGATCGCAATGAAGCTAGAGGCTTCACCGATTGGTGAGACGAGCTCGAGGATGTCTCAAATTTAGAACCAACTCACCACTTTGACATTGGAATTGAAAAGCATGAAGAATGGCAAAGAACAAAGGTATGAACCCAGGAGTGAGGTCTGGTGTACAAGTTGTAAAGGAGAAGGCCATGACCGGGAACATTGCCCTTTATTCCGAGACTATCTTAACATTGGTGCGCCAAACCCAATAAATTAGAATCAAGCACCAAGGTGTGAAATTTGTCGAACCACAGGACACAGACCTGAGGATTGTTACCTCATACATAAATAAGTAAAAACACCCAAAAGTTTATATTGCACTTTTTGTAAATCTGTTGGACATGATGAATCCAACTGTCGTGCATATGAGCTAATGAATGAAAGAAAACGAGATATGGATGCAATGTGAGGCACTAGGTTGTACCGTGTCCAAGAAGACAACCAGCCGAAGCAAGAGAATGCGAAATATGATCAAGGAGGATATAGAGGTCGTGGTGGTGGATACCATGGAAGAGGAAGGAATGTTGGCCCAGCGCAGGGGAGAGGCTGCGACCAGGTAATCTGTTACAATTGTGGCCAGCCAAGCCATGTGTCTAGAGATTGCATCAATCCATGTACCACATGCAACTATTGTAAATCATTTGAGAATGTTATTGAAGACTGCCCAGTGCTAGAGGTGGAGATGCATAAAAGAGGAAGGATAGAGGCACCAGCCCTGAATATTCAATGGATTGCAGCAGAGAGAAGACTTATGGATCCGAGCATCAACGTCGTCACACAAAGTGGCGCTAAGACAGGGCGAGACAAAGGAGAAGAAGCCTCGACATCAAGGGATTCTCACACAAAACAGATTCCCCTTGAGATGATATGGATAAGAAAAGCTACTGGAAACGCAACTATTTCCGACTTACAAAAGAACAAGGAAACATTTACCGAAGCATGGGAAATCCTTATAGAATCGGCACCTAGACCACCGTGAATCTCGCTGCACATTCAAATACCACAGGTAGAAGACATGTCAGCTGCATATGACAAAACAAGTACCACAGTAGATGTTGGAACTTCTGTTGCATAGTTCATTTGGAGCTGCATGAAGCTATTAAAAAGGGAAAATGCGATAGCAGAGCTACAAAAGCTCATAAACCAATATGAACCACAGATGAAAACAACAAATTCTGATAGCACAGTACATCACATAAGGAAGCATAAAAGAACAGGCCGAGAAATGAGGCTTACTGCGCAGATAGGAGATTTTGAAATGGATGAGATCATCCTTGATTTAGGATCTGAAGTGAATGTCTTGACCAAGCAGACAAGTCAGCATATGGGTCGACCAAAGTTGTTATGGTCACCTATCCAGTTGAGAATGTCTAACCAAGAGAAAGTCATACCTTTTGGTCGGTTAGCTGATGTAGTGGTTGACATCGATGGAGTCCAGAGTCATGTTGACTTTGAAGTTATCGAGATTGTGGATGATAGTCATCCTTTTCCTGTGCTGCTAGGAATTGACTGGGCTATTGATAACCTTGCTTTAATAAACTTGAAGACAAAAAAGATGATATTTGAAGGAAATCATCTTAGGGTTGTAATGTCCCCATCTTGACCATATTGCATTAAGATTGTAAATGATTTAAATGACATTATTAAATCATGGTGAGGAGATCAAGGCCAAGGCCCCACGATCGATTTAGCGTTTTATGTATCGGCAATTAAAAAAAATAGATGCCTATGGTTCTTATGCTGGACAGGAACAATGTAAATTAAGACATCATGTAAATACGAATTTTAATGAACTACCCACAACTAGCTATGCAATGCAACAAAGAGATGGGGGCATGATTTTTATTAGGAATAGAGAGGGAAATTATTCAAACCCATGAGCCAATGATGTTAATCCATGTGTCAATGAGAAAACCCATAAACCCTCAACTACCCATTTTGGCTTATGCACCTAATCATTTAATTCTTCCAAGAGTTGGTCGAGGCAGTTAATGCCTTGGGAATGGAGAGGTATGGAAGCCAATTTCGTGTATGGGAAAGCCATCAACCTGGGAAATCGTATTTTGTCTCCCTGGGCAAGAAAACACCCATGAAATTGTGCCCAAAGCCATTCTGAAACCGATGGCCTTTGCTCTCTCACGCAGTTTGAACTAGCTGGGCTTTCCCCATCACATTTTTCATCATTTTCCTGCATTTTTCCATGGATGGGAGCTCGTTTTTGTGTTACCCATTGGCTGGGAGAGGAGGACCATGATTTGGGGATGTTATGGAAGTCATTTTTGCCCTGGAATGTCCATGGATGTTTTCTGAAAACGGGTTTGGCTTCCCATGGTTGTTTCCTCATTTAGCATTTCGTTTTTAGCTGTCCATGTTTTTCTGAATTGGTAGAAACCCCATTTTTGGGCCTCTCACTATAAAAACATTTATTCATGCCCAACACTTGAACTTTTGTTGTTTTGTGTACCCATGTTTTAGTTTGAACCTGTGAGCAATAAATTTGGAGTGTAAGTGGACAGAATTGGCTTGATGAACCTGGTGAGGAGGAGTAACCTCTCAAAAGATCAAAAGGGCTGGCTACTCTTCTATGCACACCTTGGAAAACTCTATAATGGAAGGTATGGCCTGAGGGATTGTGTATTGGTGAAGGGAATACTTCCTTGAGTGGGGTGTGTAGGCATCGTGGGTGCCAAGCTAGATAGATCCGGTAGAGGTATCCATGGCTCTGTGTTGAGCTCACTAGCTCAGCAATTCTTCCTTTCCATTGCCTAGCAGCCTGATAAACCCAATTGTGGATTGGCTTGGTTGATTCTGGTGTATTTTGGCTATGTGTGAGTCTGTTGTTCCCTTTTTCCTTGTAGAAACCATGCCCAGCTTGGGGGTGGCAGTTGTATCAAGAGATTGATAAGCACAACTGGCCTATGGTTGGTTGGAACGTTGCAGATGCATAGCTGGTTGCTCAGGGCCACTTTGTTTTAAGATAAGTACTCTCTTGTGTTGAATTCTACAATGTATTATTTAATGTCTGAAATGAGAAACTTGAATGGATGTTAGATATGTTGATCATTTTAATTCCGTTGTGTTTAATTACAAAGAAGCATATGTATATGTCTTTTATTATCAATGAGTTTTACTTAAACGATATGGGGCTAGGTGCCAAGTTTTAGCATCACGTTCTCCCTCCATCACATTGGTATGATGGAGGGGACATTACAAGGGTCATCGCGCCGTTGGATCCTGTAGATGGTGACGGATACAGTGAGCCAATTCAGGAGGAATCCAGGGCTCAAGACTTGGACAGACTGTACCAAATGAGTGCGAACCAAGAAGATTATGTTAATCCCACTACGGATGGTACACTCAGCTGGAGATGTGACAACTCTTGCATCTCTGACTCGGATGCAGGAATGGAGAACTGGCAGAGTCGCATGCACGAAGTATCATTGAGAAGATGCGCGCAGGTTACAAAATCACTGCACTGGATCGAAAAGGAGGTAAGCCCTGTTCCTACATATGATGGTTTTGCTAATGTTTACTCCTTTATACAATAATATACTGCAGCTATTGCAGATGAGCATAGATTACCAACACTAGACATGGCACTACGCGAGACACCCGCCAGATTGTGGGCTACGCACAAGCAGACATTGACCACTTGGGATCAATGTAGAATCAAAATGTAGATTCGGTTTGCTGACAAGGTCACCCTACCTTTTGAGAAATACAATGGGAAGACAGATCCAAAGCACCATATTGAGATCTGCTCACAAGCATGGGCGGAAAGACCAAATACAGAATGGGTGCATCTATTTGTGCATACACTGGTGGATGATATTCCAAAGAATTGGTATCTAGACCTGGAGTTGCGCAGGGAAACAACGGACTGGGACACCTTGACTGCGAACTTCTAGAAGGATTTCAGTTTCGAGGATGAGAACCCACTCATACATGATGCATTGCATATTATTAAGGAACGCATATTCCTGGAAGACTGTCCCCACAAAAATATGACATTGGAAGAATTCTTTGCGGCAGAGGGCATTCCTATGCACCTACAGTCAGAATGCAAGGAACATGAAAAACATGCCATGGAATGCTATAACTTAGCTAAAGAAGCCGAGGATAAAGAGGAAGATGATGAGGATGATCCGCGCAACATACACATACCAGAATCTGAGGGTGCGCACGATGTAGAGGGACCTCCGTTGGAAATCCCGGACATGAGTGGACCAACGAAGACTCAGAAGGTGAACATTGGTACAAGCGAAGAGTCAAAGTTTGTGTCCATTGGAGACTATTAGTACGATCAGACAGTTGCAGAGATCATGGACACATTACATGAGTATCAGGAGCTGTTCTCGACTAAGTTCACAGAAATGAAGGGCATTCTGGGAGACTTAGGAGTCATGAAGATACCTCTTAAACTAGGCGCCAAGCCTGTGAATCAAAGGCCATACAGGTTAAACCCGCAATACAAAGAAAGAGTGCGCGCAAAACTGGATAAGATACTCGAAGCAGGAATCATTGAGCCTGTTGAAGAATCTGAGTGGATTAGCCCCATGGTTGTTCAAGATAAGAAAACGAAAGGTGAAATCAAAATTTGTGTGGATCTCAGGAAACTGAATGATTCTTCTATGCATGACCCATTCCCTACTCCTTTTACAAACGAAGTGCTTGATAATGTTGGAGGGAATGAGGCCTACTCTTTCATTGATGGTTTATCCAGGTATCATCAGATTAGAATTGATCCCGTAGATAGGAACAAGATGAATTTTGCTATAGAATGTGGATCACTCCAGTACACAGTAATGCTTTTTGGTCTAAAGAACACGCCTGCCATCTTTTCCAGAGTTGTCACAGCGGCCTTTAAAGATTTCATGTACAAGTTTCTAGAAGCTTATTTTGACGACTGGATTGTGTTTGGACTAATAAAGAACCATTGCGCGAACCTTAGAATGATGCTTGAAAAGTGTAGACAACATCTGATCTCCTTAAATCTGAAGAAGTGTATTTTCTGTGTTCCCTATGGGATTCTACTTGGCCACATTGTTTGTAAGCAGGGTTTGATGGTGGATCCTGCGAAGATTGCAATTATTGCAAATTTACCCACACCAAATTCGGTCAAAATGTTGCACTCTACTTTAGGACATACCGGATATTACAGGAAGTTCATAAAGGGTTATGCGCAGATAACCACAGCAATGGAAAAACTGCTAAAGAAAGATGCGCCATTCATATGGAACAGAGAGTGTGAGCAAGGTTTTGATACATTAAAAGAAAAGATGGTTACTGCGCCAATCCTAGTGTTCCTAGACTGGGCGAAGCCATTCCATATACATGTCGATGCGTCATGTATCGCGCTGGGAGTTGTACTAGCTCAGCCAAGGGAAGGGGGTATTGACCATCCCATCGTATTTTCAAGCAGGAAACTCTCAACAGCATAAAAGAATTATAATACTACCGAGAGGGAAGGTATGGTGATGGTATATGCGCTGCAAAAGTTCAGGCACTACTTGCTTGGTGCGCACTTGCTCATGTTCACTGACCATTTGATCCAGGTGGATATTGCTGGCCACCCACCTTTCCAACTGGCTCAAAACAGTTTTATGGCAATTTTGGTATTGTACTATTTTTAGCAGTTTTTCGGGTCCTGAACTTCCGGGGTCATTTTGAGGCCCTAAACGACCTTTTTTGGCAATTTGGGGGGCCAAATGGTTGCCTTCAGCATACATTTGGCCCTAGTCGAAAGTTGTAAATCTCCGATAGACCTTTCCAACGGGCTACCGAGCGCCCCAAACGGAGATCGTATGCAAAAGTTACGACCCCGGGAAGTTGATGTACTAACTTACCCAAACGGAGCCCACATGACTTTTGGCACTTCATCTCCTAGGGTTAGGTTTTTGGATGTCTAGGGTTTTTGACATTCCTGTTTATTGTAAAAAGGCCTTGAGAGCCTCATTGTAACCATCTTCTTGCGAAATGAGAGCAGCCGTCACATCTCTTCTCAGAGATAAGCCGCCACCATTCCAGCAAGCTTGTTTTCCGCTGCATTTTACAGTTCTAGCTTATTTCCTTATTGAATAGAAAACCAATTTTACTGTATCTCTGTTATTTTGTGTTAAGCATCTGATAATAATCTGTATTCATTTCGTTCTGCTCATAAAATCCGGATCAGTGGTATCAGAGCGGTCTGCTCCTTGTCGTCTTAATGCATGTCCCCAACGAGGTCAGGGTACAAAGAATTGGGTCTCGAGCTTGTTTCTCTTGAGGACAAAAGCTCTCGCACGCCCAAGCGACCTCTCATGGCAGGAGAAAAGAAAGATGACGGGACAGGAGATCCTATCAAAATGTTGCTTGAGGAAGCCCTCATGCAGCAGAGGAACGAGATGATGGATAATTTCGCGCAAATCCTTCGTCGACTACCAACAAGCGACGCATCTTCCTCGAGCGGAGGCGCCGCCCCCTTCAAGGTACAAATCAACTTTGATATCCCTATATTTGAAGGACAGATAGGCGCAGATGCTGTAGATAAGTGGTTGAATCTACTAGAAGGGTATTTTTCTGTCCATAACTTTTCGAATAAAGAAAAGATTACTTTTGCGCTCCTCAAAGCCGTTCCCCATGTCAAAGATTGGTGGGAAACATTCTGCGAGCAAAAGGACACAGAAGAAGGCTCATTATTTTCAATCACGGCCACCTGGGAATCCTTCAGGGATGCTATTAAGGAACAATACTACCCTGTTGGAAGTTATGACGATTTGTATACCAAATGGACCACACTGCGACAAGAAAGAGACCAAGCAGTGCCAGAGTTCACAAATATCTTCCATACCTTGCGCACCAAGCTGGGTATCAAAGATTCAGAGCGACATCTGGTGCTCAAGTATCGCGGTGGTTTGCATAGATACATCCAGACCGAAATGGAATTTCTAGACATCTCTTCCTTGGGCGCGGCCTACCGATATGCTGTCAAAATCAAGCAGAAGCTCAAACAAAAGTTTTAGAACATTATTACACCTATGTACATTAATCATTTATTAATGATGGTTAATTAGTGCCCAAGTGATTAATTTTTACATCCCTAAGTTGGTTAGCTACTAAATGGTCAATTATCATGAACTAGTTAGCAAATGTGAACAAGTGCTGAGTCAAACTAGCTGTTTGGTGCGCTCCCCAGGGCATTTAATGCATTCAGCATGCCTAGAGCGCCCTCCCCAGGGCATTTAATGCATTCAGCATGCCTAGAGCGCCCTCCCCAGGTTAATCAATGCATTCAGCATGCTTCTCTTCTACCTAGGGCGCACTTGCTCAGATTGTGGACAATCTTGCCAACTTTGTCCAATTTTTGGCCAATTTTAGCTACCAAACCTCTAACCAACCAGTTTCTTCACATGTGTGAGGTCACATGGGCCTGTCCAATCATTCCTAGCATTCACACAGCTGATTCGAACCAGTTTGGGATGGTTTGGGATATTTTGGTCAACCTAGGGGGGTTTGAGCTTTTTCTAAGCTAGATCGGTGTGAACACTCCAGATGGATTCGAATTCTTCCAGATTTGTATATATGGATGTTCTTAACCTATGTTGAGGTTGGACAGTTAATAATATTGACATTATTCACCCATTTCATGTGTATTGTTCTTCATTTTTTTTACAGATTTATGCTATTCTTGCAAATGTTATGCAATCTTTCACTAGTGAGGAATCCATAGTAGCTAGGTTCTGCTGTGATTGAGATTTTACAAAAATACACGGCAATTTGGGCCTGGGAACCCTTCACAGCAAAAGACGGGAAAGGGCAGCCCCAGCCCACAGAATAAAGGACAGAGCAAAGATGGACAGCATCAGGACAACCAGTCCAAGCCGCAAGCAAAGAAGGACACCCGAAAAACAAAGAAAGATACCGGGAAGTGGTGCGACTTCCATAAGAGCCCTTGGCATAACACTGCTGATTGCCGCTCAAAGCAGTCGCTGGTGGCCGAATTGAAAGCATCTGAATCAGATGCGGGTTCTGACTCTGAGTCTGAACCAGAAAGGGGAAGATGGATCATTGACGCGGAACCCAGTGCCACCATTGCCACCACCAATCTCCAGCCTGATGAACCAGACGAGCCAGAAGAAGGAGAACGCCTCTTCCATTCACAGATGTGGGTAAAAGGCACCCCGCTGCATTTCATCGTTGATAGTGGTAGCCAAAAGAATCTCATCTCAGCAGAGGTCGTCAAGCGCCTGGCCCTACCGACAACGCCGCACCCACAACCCTACACCATTGGATGGCTCCGCAAAGGAAGCGATCTCCGCGTCAGCCAACAGTGCCGACTACCATACGGCATCAAGCCCTTCAAGGATGAGGTATTGTGTGATGTTGCTCCTCTCGAAGTTTCAGATGTTCTTTTGGGCCAACCTTATTTATGGAAACGTCATGCTGTATATGAGTCTAGGCCTCGTAGTGTTATTATTTCTTTGAACAGGAAATTGTACAGGATACCCGAGGCAGTACCTCCTAGTGCTATTTCCTTGATCTCTGCCAAGCAATGCAGGAAGGTCATCTCTCAGACTGGGAAATTTGTCTTCTTCGTGATTCGCTCTCAGAGTGAAAGAAAGATCGCAGCCACATCCCGAGCCTCCGCGACCGATCTATCCACACAACAGAAGCAAGTGGATAAGGTGGTGGAAGGATACTCAGATATCTTCTCCTCTCCGACCGGGGTACCTCTGCACTGCCAGGTCAAGCATCCCATCGATCTGACCCCAGGCGCACCGCTACCCAATGGGCCAGTCTATCGCCGCTCTCTGTTGGAAAACGAGGAGATCAAGAGGCAGATCCAAGAATTGCTCCACAAGGGGCACATCCGTCCCAGTTCATCACCTTGTGGGAGCCCAATCGTGCTGGTGCAGAAGAAAGATGGGACCTGGCGACTCTGCATTGATTACCGGGCCCTGAATAAAATCACAGTCCGTAACCGGTACCTGATTCCCCGAATCGACGACCTCCTTGATCAGCTCACGGGGGCCAAATACTTCAGTAAGATTGATCTGAAGTCGGGCTACCACCAGGTCCCAATAGAACAGACAGATGTATGGAAGACTGCCTTCAAGTCAAAAGAAGGTCTTTTTGAATGGCTGGTCATGCCTTTTGGTTTGACAAATGCTCCAGCAACTTTTATGAGGATGATGGACGATATCCTACGACCTTTCACCAACAATTTTGTAGTGGTGTATCTGGATGACATCCTCATCTACAGCAAGACTTGGGAGGAACACTTGCAGCATATTCAGCAGGTTCTGCACACCCTGCGGAAGCACAAACTATATGCAAACTTGGAAAAATGCTCCTTCGGCATGGATAGGGTCCATTACTTAGGCTACATCATTGATCGACATGGTGTGCATGTGGATCCAGCCAAGATCCAGGTCATCCGTGACTGGCCATCCCCAACCACACTCACTGAACTTCGGATCTTCTTGGGCCTCGCCAATTTCTATCGCCGGTTCGTGCTGGGGTTCTCTCATATCGCATGGGCCCTCAGCCAAGTGACCAGGGGTGGTGGTAAGGCAAAATTTGTGTGGGGCCTATCCCAACAACAAGCCTTCGATGACTTGAAGAAGCGTTTGTGCTCATCGCCGGTACTCTCATTACCGAACCTGCAACATCCCTTTGAGATTGAGACAGATGCTTCAGATTATGTTGTGGGTGTCGTTCTCACTCAACACGGCCACCCCGTGGCATATCATAGTGAGACACTATCAGATGCTGTTCGCAAGTACCCTACCTATGACAAAGAAATGTACTCCATTGTACAAGCCTGCCGCCAGTGGAGACATTACATTCTTGGGAAGGAGACAGTCATCCACACTGATCACAAGCCACTACAGTTCATGCAGACCCAAGGAAAGTTGCAGAATGACCGCCATCAGAAGTGGTCAACATATTTACAGCAGTTCCACCTCAACATCAAATATAAAACAGGGAGTACCAACCGAGTTGCTGACTGCCTCAGTCGACCTCCAGTCGCGGCACTTACCACGGTGCTAGACTCTTGTGGCCACGAGACCTCCGGATGGCCTCACCTCTACGAGACAGACCCTGACTTCTCCGCCACCTATCAAATGTTGGGCACGAACTCAGTGGTTGCTAATTTCCATCTTCAGGACGGGTTGTTGTGTCATCTGGGCCATCTCTGCGTTCCATCAAGCGAGCGTGCGAAGCTGATTTGGGAAGCTCACTATAGTCGGGTGGCAGGACACTTTGGCGTCGAAAAGACAGTGGCAGTGTTGCAGAAACATTTCTACTGGCCGAAACTTTGACAGGATGTCGGCAAGTATATCAGGTCCTGCACCGCTTGCGCTATTGCCAAACCGACCACTAAGAAACAGGGCCTATACACCCCTCTGCCTACTCCTGACAGGCCGTGGGAATCCATCTCAATGGACTACATGTCGGGCCTCCCGTCCACCAAGAGGGGAAATGACTGTGTTTTCGTGGTTGTTGATCGCTTTTCCAAGATGGCGATTCTAGCCGCTTGCAAGAAGAACATCACAGCAGAAGCCACTGCCAAGCTCTTCTTTGAACGAGTATGGGTACATTTTGGGATCCCACAGACCATTATCTCAGACCGTGACAGTCGGTTCCTCAGCTCATTCTGGTCAAGCCTCTGGTCACTGCTGGATACCAAGCTCACCAAATCCACTGCCTTCCACCCCCAGACCGATGGACAAACGGAGGTCGTCAACCGTATGGTCGTACATATCCTGCGCATGTACAATTCAACACACCCCCGCACATGGGATGAGAGTCTCCCCTATGTCCAACATAGCTACAACCGAGCCTTGCATAGCTCAACTGGCCACAGCCCCTTTCAGGTGGGGTTGGGATTCCAACCATTGGGCCCCATGGATGTTGCACTTCCCCTTGTGACCACCTCGGCCGACTCGTCCCCAGAAGCTGACAAAGCCGCCCGGTTCATTGAACGGATCCAGCATATCTGCCAACAGGTTCAGGATATTCTACAGAAGTCTAATACCAAGTACAAGCAGCGCCATGATCAACATCGGGTGCCACATAAGTTTCAGGTGGGCGACAAAGTTTAGTTGCATTTGCAGAAAGAACGCCTTATAGGGCCCCATCGAAAGCTTCGCCCACTCCGTTATGGGCCATACACCATCACCAAGGCGGTGGGTGACAATGCTTTTGAGCTCAACATTCCCCCCTTCCTGGGTCTGCATCCAGTCTTCAACGTGGCTCTCCTGCGGCCATATTTTCCACCATTGTTAGACACCTCAGAGATAGCAGAGAAGTTGACACCAACAGAGCTCAACCCTGACTACCTACAACAAGCATCCAGTGATCATATTGCAGACACACAGATCAAGGGCACTCGACATCAAAGGATCTAGCTTTATCGAGTTGTCAAAGCAGGGCAGCTCCTGCACCAAGGCAAGTGGCTCACCCAAGGCCAAATTCAGCAGAAATTTCCTTATATGATGGGGGCACTCAACGCAATGGAGACCATTGCTTCCTAAGGAGGGATGATTGATCCAGGTGGATATTGGTGGCCACCCACCTTTCCAACTGGCTCAAAACAGTTTTATGGCAATTTTGGTATTGTACTATTTTTAGCAGTTTTTCGGGTCCTGAACTTCCGGGGCCATTTTGAGGCCCTAAACGACCTTTTTTGGCAATTTGGGGGGCCATATGGTTGTCTCCGACATGCATTTGGCCCCAGTCGAAAGTTGTAAATCTCGGATAGACCTTTCCAATGGGCCACCGAGCGCCCCAAACGGAGATCGTATGCAAAAGTTACGACCCCGGGAAGTTGATGTACTAACTTACCCAAACGGGGCCCACATGACTTTTGGCGCTTCATCTCCTAGGGTTAGGTTTTTGGATGTCTAGGGTTTTTGACATTCCTGTTTATTGTAAAAAGGCCTTGAGAGCCTCATTGTAACCATCTTCTTGCGAAATGAGAGCAGCCGTCACATCTCTTCTCAGAGATAAGCCGCCACCATTCCAGCAAGCTTGTTTTCCACTGCATTTTACAGTTCTAGCTTATTTCCTTATTGAATAGAAAACCAGTTTTACTGTATCTCTGTTATTTTGTGTTAAGCATCTGATAATAATTTGTATTCATTTCGTTCTGCTCATAAAATCCGGATCACCATTCCACTTTGAAATACCTGGTCAATAAACCAGTGTTAGGGGGGCGAATATGCAAATGGCTATTACTATTTCAGGAGTATGATTTTGAGATCATCGTTAAGCTAGGCAGGTTGAACTTGGGACTTGATCAAATGTCCGGGATCGAGTCAGGAGAAGAGCCCACAAGCATCGAAGATAGTCTTCTCGATGTGCATTTGTTTGCTATACACGTTGCCGATGATTATTATAAGGACATTATTGATTTTTTAACAATAGGGTTAGCACCTCAAGAGCTCTCCATCCAACAAAAGAAGCAGCTGGTGGTGCGCACCGCAGACTTCACCATTATTGCAGCTTAGTTATAGAAACTCGGACCAGATGAAGTCCTGTGCAGATGTGTATTAGAGCATGAGAAACCGTTCATCTTAGCAGATGCGCATTCAGGGGTCGCAGGAGGTCACTATGCAGGAAGAGCTACCGCGCAGAAGATATTACGTGCAGGACTATGGTGGCCTATGATCCATAAAGACTCAAAAGAACATTGCCAAAACTGCGATGTCTATCAGAGGACAGGAAAACCTTCACGCAGAGATGAAATGCCACTGAATCCACAGTTGACCTTGCAGGCATTTGAAAAGTGGGCTATTGATTTCGTGGGTCCTATAAACCCACTGGGGAAAAGAACTAGTGTGAGGTACATCATTACTGCTAATGATTACCTCACCAGATGGGCGAAGCAAAACCAGTAAAGCACTGCAACACAAGTACTGCCGCGCAGTTCATTTTTAAAGAAATACTTTCAAGATTTGGATGCCCGAAGATTTTGATGAGTGATCAGGGCACTCACTTTTTGAATAAAACTATTGAAGCTCTCATAGAAGAATTCCACATCCATCATCAGCGCAGTACCCCATACCATCCACAGGCAAATGGCACTCTTGAGGCATTTAATAAAATATTGGAGAATGCGCTCACTAAAATTTGCAATGTGAATAGAGATGACTGGGATATGCGCATCTCATCTGTGTTATGGGCATATAGGACCACTTGAAAGAAACTGATTGGACAGACACCTTTTCGGTTGGCTTATGGACAGGAGGCTATAATGCCAATGGAGTATATTGTCCCCAGCTTAAGAATCGCTGCATTTACAAGGATGGTAGACCGCGCAGCGCTAGACAATCGACTGTTACATTTGGTTGGATTAGAGGAAGATCGCTTCATCGTAGGCTTCCACCAACAAGTCCAAAAAGACTGTGAAAAAGCATGGCATGACCGTCACATAAAGAACAAGTGTTTCCAGGTAGGTGATCTAGTCCTCTTGTATGATAGCAAATTCATGAAATTTCCTGAAAAATTTAAAATGCATTGGCTTGGCCCATATACTGTAATGCATGTTACTAACGGTGGCGCAGTCCAGTTAGCTACATTAGCCGGAGATACCTTGCCAATTTTGGTAAATGACAGTAGACTAAAGCTTTACCGTGATAGTCTGGCTACACATAGTTCTGTATGATTCAGGGTAGTACACCGCGCAACACTGCCGTAGTTGTGCACGTGCACAAAAAAAAGGACCAGATATGGATCATGCAGAAGGAAGAACAATCATCATGCAGAAGACGACACCAAGTGCGCGTCCCGAAGATAGCATCTAGTAGACCGCCAGCACATTATGACGAAAACCGGTACAAGGAAGTTAGTGGGTCATTAACCAAATTGGCGGCACTTGAGCAGTTTTAAATTTTAAGGGAGGATGTGACACTCTGGAACCTATTAAATACCGACGTGACCAGTTCAGTATCAAAATCCGGTTGGCAGGTTGGGCCATTAACGCTAATTCGACGAAGTTGACAAGTTGGATACCAAAAGACCTTTTGGGCATTTAAGGAAATAGCATCGGTATGATGAGAAAGAACGCCGGACAGGGCCAAGATCATACACACGAACTAATAATGAATATGGCAATTAGTGCCTTAGCAACTGCAGAAGGCCACGTTGCAGACCACCAACGACTATAAATAGTCCTCACTCGACCACTTAAACCATTTTCACCAAGAAGTTGAACTATTCCAGAGCCGAGTGACCAGAGCAGTTTATGAGTGAGTAGGTTGAGTTAGTAGATATCTCCTGGTTATTTGAGCAAACAGGGATTCCAGTAGCAATGACGGCGATGAGGCAGGTGCGTCTAGGAGTTCAGTACGACAGGCTGCAGCAAGCAGCAAGGGAAAAGAAGCAGCTTCAGGGCAAGGGGGGGCCGAAGTACCATTGCAACAGTCGGCTTTGGCTCAGAGCTTACCCATTTATCCCGTACTTGAATACATCCCCCCACAGAAGTTCGATGCCCCACCAGTCCATATACAAAAGCATTTCAAATATGAAATCCCACTGCCCACTATCTCTACCAGGGTAAAAATTGAGGAGAATCTGATGGGTAATGTACCAGGGTGCAAGTTAGATGACATGGACTTACTTGAAAATGCGCTTCCAGCGCCGAATGTTTACCCACAATTTAAACTGGACGCATATCTCAACTGCATAAAGGACACACAGACCGATGCCAAGAGACTGGAATTCCAAGAATGGTTGAGGCCAATCCAACCATCAGGCTTGTTAAACTTACTGCAGATGCCGCACTTTAAGAAGAGCCTTGAATTTGTCGCGGTAGTGCACACATTGCTAATTTGCATGCATGAAGGATTTTTATGGCTAGATACTCGCATTGATATCAGCATTGATCTGATCCATTATATTACAGGCCTGAACAAAAGAGGAGAGGACCCTGCTGACCTCATCATAAGGAGGGCGTAGGATATAAATCTGAGTGCCGAGGTCACTAAAGAATTTGAAGTAGTGCGCAAGGGACATGGGTTCCCAACGATCGACCTCAAGGACCGTGCAATGAGGTTTACGACCCAGTTGCTTGCAGGAAACCTTTTGCGCAAGTATAGACCAATTGAAGTACCAGAGGTCACAATTAAGGAAGCAGCTTACATATTGTGCGGCAAGCGCTATAATTGGTGCCAGTTCCTACTGAACGAGCTTCTGGCAGATATTCAAGAAACGTAGGATAATGGAACACCATTCCACTTCAGCTGGATACTAGCACTGATAGCATTTATAGGTTGGAAAGAACCAAAGGGGTATCAAGGAGCTCTGACCTTGACAGGATAGGGACGCGGCACACATTTTACCAACTTATGGGCGAGCGCAAATCCAAAGGCAACGACATACCGCTGAATTCTTTCATGTCTATTATCACCAGCTACACGAGGCGATCATGGCAACGCTGCACATTTCCCAACCTATGACTGACAAGTATACATGCATCATGAGGTTTAGTGTAAAAAGACACCAGTCATTCATTCAGCCAAGGGATGATCCGGAGGAAGGATTATGCTACCCAGGGTTTTACAGACTCAATGGGGACTCCATCAAGGCCATGATGGAACGTTGGGAGGCCGATTGGAAAGTTCCCTTTTCGCGAGACGATGCATCTGATTATGAACAACCCATTCCACCCATCTCGACAACCAAGATTGACATACAAAGTTCAGATGAGGAAAAGACCAAATAAGATAGTGAAGACGTAGCAGCAGAGAAGGAAAAGAAGACCGGGCTACCTGCAGGCACGCCCATCGATGAAGAAAAGGATGATGCGCAAAGTCAACATGCAGCTACATCAATAGGGAAAAGAAATACCACTGAAGGCCCCTTGCAACCGCAAAGCCGACGCACAAAGAGAAAGGCTGACAAGCCTGAATTCAGGCCACAACTACAACTAGATGATTGTGAGATCATCGCAACTAAAGTGAAGGAAGTATGGGAAGAGACTCATGTTGAAAAAGAAGCCAAGCAAGGACAACTACAGTTGACTATGATCCAAGCTATGGAGGAAGTTAAGGCAATGGTATCCCATATCGGGTTGGGGCAGCCTAGTTCAGCATCTAACGAAAAATCAGGGGGACCAAGCATGCAAAGAAGAGCACCAATTGTTGTAAGTCAGTATTCGTGCGTCTTGAACCTTGAAACGCACTACCTTATTTACCCAGATGAAATGGTTAAGGAGGCAGTAAAAAATGGGCGCCTCGACCTGAATATTAGGGCCCTCCCCCTAGAGGACTTGAATGAATTGCACATTAAAATTGCATAGGAAATCCATGAGAGAGGCTTAGCCTCATATGATTAGTGTGCACAACTAACTGAAGACATCGAGAAGTTAAGGTAAGAGTCAGATAACAATAAGCAGGAGTTGCGTGCGACTAGGGAAAAAGGTCGGAAGCTGAAGGAAACCATTTCAACAGTATGCGCAAAAATAGAAGAATGCGCAGAAGAAGATGATGTCGAGGACACAATAAGGAAAATTGGGGACAAGATAGAGTCCCTCACCTCTGAGAAAAGACAAATGGAAGCATCCTACAAAGGAAGGATCGCAGAGCTAGAGGCTAGGAAACCTGTCATTCCACCGGATCAATGCCCAGCCCTAGCTGAGAACATCAAAGCAACCATGGATGGCATTTCGGCGGAAGTGACGAAATGCCAAGACTTAGTTGAACAGATAAATACAACAGTCACTGTGTTGAATGAGGATCCTGTGCTCCAGTAGGTAAAAGTGGTGGTACAACAGAAGCAACAACAGGTAGATGCTTCCAGCGTGGAGCTGAAGAATGTGCAGGCAAGGAAGAAAGTGAAAAAATTTAATGAGGTCAAGGACCTACAGAAAGAGTTGGCGACACTAAGACCGAAAGAGGCTGCCACATCGGATAGTCTACAACCTATTGAATAGGAAGGCCTCGAATTGATGCAGTAATTTGACGCAAAGTTCAGAGAACTTCAGGCAACCGAAGGAACTATGAAAGAACAAGTAGCTAGGGAGAAGGTCTCGCAGGCAACTCCGGAGACGCTTCAAGGTTTCGAACAACAAACTAGGGAGATAGTTGCAGAGTTAGTAGGAACTCTGCAAAAATTTACGTCAAAGCTCAGCACGGCAGAGCCTACGGCACCAGAATCCGTAGGTACAAGTGGCTTGGGACGAGCCATAGGTGAGTGTTAAGGGCCTGTTGGATAGGGACCAAGTGGGTGGAAAAAGGCACAAGTATGGAAAGCTGCGCATTGCGCTCTATAGCAGGAAGAAGAGGCAATTTTGATGATTGCACACTGCGACATGAGGAAGATGCAGTTTTCAGAAATTGTGTACGGTCGCGCAGCGGCAAGTGAGAAATATTGTGCAATGACTGGTGCACGGATCATGCGCAACAACCATTTTGGATAAAGGATGAAAGGAAAGGTCGGAGCAGAGAAAGAGGCCTGTTTTGGGGACGTGGAGATAGACAGAGAAAACCTGTCAGAGAGAGTGGCGAAAAGTAGTTGAGAAGCTAGGCCACGACGTCAACGGTGATAGGTAGGAAGATAACGAGGCAAGGGACAAGCCATGATGCAGTTGTAACCATCTCTGTGACTGCGGTTGTCAGAAGAGCGTGTCAGACATGCATGGACCAGCTGGAAGGACTGGAGTAGGTGGAGCAAGCTGTCGACGACAACAGCTAGGGTGGAAGTTACCCACACCAGTTTCTAAACCTTAGGGTTTCAGCCTAATGATTGTAAAGACACAACCCTTGGGCATGATCTATAAATAGGGCAATTTTGTATGGGAAAGGGGTTGGGTGTTGTTAGTTAACTCTTCAATTGTTGAATTCTCAGGGAATGAACATTGTTAGATATTTTGAGTTTGAATCTATTGTAAAGGCTCTGCAGCTGAGTGCGCAAAGACCTATCTGAGAGAGAAGAGGGTCTGCAGCTGAGTGCGCGGATCAAGAATTGTTGTACCCTTCCCATTAGAGAAATATAACAACAATTCTTGTGTACATAGCCTCCATCCGGGGGGTGAACCACGTTAAATTCTGTGTAGTGTGATTGTTTGCCTTGCAATTTGTCATTTACTTGGAATGTATGCTTGATACTGCAATTATCAGTTGTATGTTTGCTTTTATATGTATTCACTGAAGGAATGGGTTGGATAATATGTTAAGTAATACATGTTGTGGATGAATGCTAAGTATGTTGCACTCTAAGTTTGTGAATGTATAAATCTGTCGGCTATAGCACTAAGTGGAACATTGAAGTTAAGCGTAGTGTTGGAACACACAGTAGTATAGGCTTTTCTGATCACTTGCAACCCGTTGAGAGGAACTTCGACGGGTTGAAGAAAAAGAACGTTAAGTAGGATTAGAACTACCCTTGGCAGAAACACGTGATCTAGCTGACGCACTGACTATTGAAGGACCACCACGAGATAAGTTTTTGATAGCTTGTTGTCGTGGCGTGGGAAGTACTCTGTATTGCGCAATCATTAGAAATGCTAGTGCGCAAGTGTCCCATTGCTTAAGTATTTACCGCGGAACAGAGGTTTTGCGCAGTTGTCTGTCTTTAGCCAGCCGCAAGGCATTGCACTATTGTTAATCATCCCACACACGCATCACCCAGTTACAGAAACCTAATTCAGTAACCACCCCCTCAGCTTCGCCTCAGGTTGAGCGCAGACTGTTGTCGAAAGGGCCGGTGAATAGGGGTTTTGTTGGTTCCTTGAACCGCGAAGTACCTGGGTCTACATTGGAAAAACCTCTAGCTCAGTTATAGTTAACCCAACACCTGTCAACTCAACATCACAATCATCAATATACATAATACCAAAATTAACAATTCCTTTCAGATATCGAAGGACTTTCTTTGCAGTTATCCAGTGAATTTCAAGTGGTTTAGCCATGAACTGACTAAGGATGCTGGCAGAATATGCTATGTCAGGTCTGATAGTGGTGAGATATTTTAAACTTCCCACCAACTGGCGATACAGTATACCATTTGCCTCTTTAGTTTCATCGACACTAGATAACTTAACATTATGTTCTAAAGGTGTTGACACAAACTTTCTTTCACTCATATTGAATCTTTCCAGAATTTCCCTTGTGTGTTTACTTTGAGTGACCATTGTTTTACTACCTTCTCTCCATATTTCCAGACCTAAACAATAATGTATTTCACCAAGATCCTTCATTTCAAATGTCTAAGCTAACTGAATTTTAATATATTCAATCAAGTGAGAAGCACTTTCTGTGTTAATCAAATCATCAACATATAAGGATACCAAATCAACATTCCCATTTTCATTCTTTTTGACATACAGATTAGGATCATTTTTTCTTTTCATGAAACCTTTCTGAGCAAAGAATGAATCATTCTTAATATATCGAGATCTAGGTGCTTGTTTCAAACCATATAAATCTTTCTTAAGCTTACAGACAAGATCTTCTTGTTCTTTCTTTATAAATCCTTCAGGCTGAACCAAATAAACTTCTTCTTTTTAATCACCATCCAGAAATGCATATTTAACATCTAACTGATGTACTTTCGAATTGTATTGTGTAGCTCATGCAATCATGACTCTAATTGTATTTAACTTAGCTACAAGTGCAAAAGTGTCTTTATAATCAATTCCTTCCCTTTGTGAATACCCTTTTGCAACTAATCTGGCCTTATATTTGTCAATACTTTCATCTGCATTAAATTTGGTTTTATACGGCCATTTGCATCCTATGGGAACTTTGTTTTCAGGAAGTTTTGTTAATACCCAAATCTCATTCTTCATTATTGATTCATATTCTTCATTCATTGCAATATTCCATTCCTTATGATTTTTGGCTTGTTCATAAGAAACAGGTTCTACAACATTCATTACTTGTGTCATCAATGCATAATATTTATACCTGGAGGGTATCTGAATTGTTCATGATGAATTCGTCTATGGTCCACCACTTTCTTCACTTTCACTTCTTCTTTTATGAGGCATAGGAGTGTTTGTAGTATCTATGCAGCTTTCACTTTGTTCCTGTACCTGTTCTTTCTGTTGTACTTTTTCCTTTTCCTGTTCCTGTTCATCATCTATATCAATTTTTACATGAACATCATTGTCATAAGGAGTATGCCAGACATCATATTTACTTATTTCATCATCTGTATTTTCATGAAAAATCACATCTCTACTTGCTATGAGCTTATGTGTACTAAGATCAAATAGTTTGTATGCCTTGTGATCATCACAATAGCCAAGGAATATGCACTTAAAAGATTTTGCATCAAGTTTTCTTCTCTCATCTTTGGGAATATGAGCAAATGCCTTGGAACCAAATATTCTCAAATGACCAACTTCAGGTTTATAGCCATAATGGACTTCAAAAGGCGTTTTTAGATCTAGAATCTTAGTTGGACTTCTATTTTTAAATAAACAGTGGTGCTAATGGCTTCTTCCCCAAAACCATTAGAGATATTTTTACCTTTCAACATGTTGCGAGCACATTCCACTAATGTCCCATTCTTCCTTTCAACTACACCGTTTTGTTGTGGTGTAGAAGGCACTGTGAATTGTTGAATGATCCCATTGTTCTTGCAATATCTATCAAAAGCTCCCGAGGTATATTCTCCACCTTGATCAGATCTGAGTATCTTAATGCATTTGCTTGTCTACTTTTCCACCATAGTTTTAAATTCTTTAAAATATTCAAGTACATCACTCTTTTTCCTTATTAAATAAACCCGAGTAAATCTCTATTTGTCATCAAAAAATAGAAGAAAATACCTTGTACCACCAAGTGATATGGTTTGCATGGGACCACATACATCAGTATGTATTAATTCAATTATCTCTCTATGTTTCTTCTCTTTATGCACTAGAAATTATTCCCTATGTTGCTTCCCTAGTGCACAAGCTTCACATTCTATATGCTCATTTTTCAAAAAATGAAGCCCTTCAACCATCAATTTCTTCTAAAGTAGCACTAACTCATTTTGATTAAGATGTCCATACCTGTGATTCCATAACTATTCAGTTGTCATTGTTGTAGATGTCAATGCTTGATGTTTGCACTTTGTTACATCAAGCTTATATAGTCCTCCAATCCTTGTCCCTATGTTTCTTGGTTGAAACTTGCCTGCTCTGTTTCTGTCCCATGGCTTGCCCCTGTATGGTTGTTTTCCTTTGGCTACTAACGCTAATTCTAAAGTATGAGAGTCCATCTCAAACACCTTCATTCTTTCTTCTTCTTATAGAATAATTCATGTTAACTCATTAAATGTAGGTGGCTTTGCTCTACCTCCTAGACTTGAAATGAAGACATGATAATCTCTGATTAAACCTTTTAATGTAATAGTTACCATGTCAGAATTTGAAACCTTATCACCAATTGCACTTAACTGATCACATAAATCTTTAATTTTGGAAACATAGGTGGTGATATTTTCATGTGCTTCCATTTTCATGGACAATAACTTAGTCTTCAAAAATATAATTCTATTTGAGTTTGTAGTTTCATACAAACCTTTCAAAAATATCCCCTATCTCCTTCGAAGTTTTACAATCTCTGATATGCAGAATTATGTTGTCCTTGACAGACATCCACAACAACACTTTTGCCTTTGTTTCTCGTTTCTCCCAGTATGCAACAGCAACACTCGTGGGTTTGGATTCATCTCCATTTAAAACAGTTCAGACATTCCACGCTTCAAAAATAGTTAAAATCTTAAATTTCCAGTCAATGTAATTATCACCATCAAGCTTGGATGCTTCATTCAGATAATTATCTGCAAATGAATTTGGCATTTCTGCAAAAACTTAAACAACTCAGAAAAATACCTCTTCTCCTAGGCGAATTCTTCTTCTACTTGGAATGGCGAATCAAATCCCCAACTGTGTATGATGGCAGGGGTACCAATATCCTTGCCACGATTACCAGCTGACTAGCATTGGTTCCATAAACTGCACCCAACATTGTTTTGTTACAGCAAACACATGCTCAAAAATTAACCAAAATTTCTTTGATTAAACCCTGCACAAATTGATGGTGAATATCTAGACGGTGAACAGATCTATGTTCAGATTCAATTTCTCCAATATAACTTGCAAGGGCATAGAAATTTTCTAAATCAGCGATATTGGGGTAGGGACTGTAGGTTTCAATGGCTTATATTCTGAGGAGAAAGAGATCTACGGTGTAGATTAATTTCATTGCTACAACTAGAAAGGACAAATAAAATTTTCACAACAATGAAATGGGGGTAGGATCCACTTATCTCAAGGGCTCAGATCTAATGGATAGATGGATCAATGAAGAATATCTATTTCGCCATTCCAACATGTACGACCAAACCAGCTTTCAAAATCTACGAAAACTAGACGTGGCTTCTGTCACACGACCACGCTGGTTCTGTTCTCCATGCGGATTCCTCAGTGGACGCGGCTTCCTCACTTCACTGCTCGCTCACAGTGATCCTATCCTTACTTACACAAGACAGTAACATTGTGCCTCGATGGGCTTTCACAGCAGGTCAAACAAAATCTCACAGCAGGCCAATCAAGGATTCAGCTCTCGCGCTGATACCAAAATAGAGTACACATAATAGAAGCAAAAACGAATTGAGGAAGGTCTCAGCCAACTCTTATTAAACTCAGGAAACACATTACAATTATATAGTTGTCACGCAAGTAATGGGATCCTACAAATACGGATCTAATTAACAACAAACTGAATTAGCTACAACCGATTCTATTTTAGGAATTTATACATTAATATCTAACAAGGATTACATACTTCATATGTAAACGACCATCAATAGCACATTTTACGACAACCACGGCGACTGCCATCAGGCATCCTCACAAGAAGCGTAAAACCATTTTCATCCTATACAGATGGCTTAGGTGGAAGATAAGCTTTTCTGGCTGCAAGTTTGAGCTCTGATTCATGTATCCCCAAGCAGTAAAGTCAAACTTTGCCCCAAAGGAAATGGTTCAAGTAATAGATGATCAAATAAAATTGCTTCAATCACAGATTAAAATGCACTGGCATAGGCTGCTTTCATCAGATTCAAGATGTTGTCATAACTCTCTATTTAGGATTCATAATCATTATAACAACTAATTAATATTATTTTGTGGAACGTGACATCTAGTTGGAAATAATCTCATGAAGACTCTCAAGCAAAATTGCACATAGCTATCGTGTGGATCACTTGGTAGAAAGTGCATAGATTTTACAAATGATCGTTCAAGAGGAAATACAAAAAACATACAAATCAACATGAATTAATCCACTGGAAATATATGAGAATTGAATTTGAAAGTTGACTACTTTCCCCCTTTTCTAAGAAACAAAATTGATCATGGCTTAGAATAGTGAAATGTCTCCGCTTAAACAATAGAAGTCTTATGTGCATCTTCAACATGCACTGAGCATAACATTTGAAGGAAATTCCCAAAAACAAATCTATCAAAGGGGAGTTTGTAGAAGTAGCAAATTGATGTAATGAAACGGGCACATCCAATGAGATAATGATATTAACAATTACTAAGAGACAAATATTTGCAATATTTCCATGTTAACAATCTAAATTAGTATACAAAGAGAAAATATGGAAAAAAAAATGGTCCCTTGACACAATTGCATATAAAACCTTAAAATAAAAAGCCTACTCAGGGTGGACTGCTTTGTTGAACAAGGAATTCACAAAGGTTTATTCAGGAATGTCATTCCTTGAAGCAAGATGCAATTTATAAATATTTATGTATGGAAATCATACTTTGACAATTTGTACCTATGGGTTCCTTATACGCAATAGCCAAGCAATCAGACAAGATTTGTATGCTGGACATGACCGATGGCCTCTACTTCCATGTTGAGCCCTTTCTCTACCTGGAATCTGAAACATAACACAATGAATCAAGTAATTAAGAAAAAACCTCTAAAATAGAGTAGTTACCTACATTTTATAATAAAAAGAAGAACAACAAGACTGCACACATTATTATTCAAGACAAAACAACTTGCAAATTGTTAAAATGGTTCTTAACTGCAACTATAGTTCCATTTGCAAGTTGACCTTTGTAGACAAGATGAACTATGGCAATTTCTAGATCTATTAGAGTAAACCAATAACCCCATCCAAGATACGAGACTTTAGGCATACCACTCATCGGTGAAGGTATTTTTTTTCAAAAAATACATCTTATATTTATTGGAAATTATTTACAATAAAAAATCAGAATGTGGAACGGTATATATAATGAACTTCATAACCCCTTCCTAAGAGATTCTAGAGCATAAATAAAATCAAAATATTCTATGTGATCCAAAATTTGGGCATCTTTGGTCAAAAGGACTCCCTTAGGAAAATTCTGGTGGTATACCTCATCTTTCAACAATATACAAAAAGTAGACAGAGAGCTAATACCCTTATTAAAAACAAAACTTGCACTTGATATTCCACAACACAAAGAACTCCTAGATGCACAAGCAATTCCAAATCCCTTAAAAGGCACTATGGAAATGAGAATGGCTGTCACTGAACAAAGCAACATGCCAATAAACCTAGTCAATCATGGTGATGAGGGGTGGCCTGTACCTCCAACTCTCTTTGTGTGCGAATGAATTCATTGAGAAATGATGTTTTCTTGTTGTGTAAATATCCAAAATCAATCTCATGGTTATCCATGTGCTGGTTGTATTCTGCCTTGCCTACCAATGGTTGACACAAACCATTGTCTTCATATCTCATGCCTGCCACCCCATTTGGGATTTTTTATTAATCTTGATTAATTTAAAATAAAATTATTATATTTTTGGTATTTTATGTTTTATTATATTCCATGGAAGGGGCTTCCCCTATGTACTTTACTGTCTTTTTGTGAAAAACTCTTTGTAGAGTGTAGTTATTCCTAAAACTCATCCCCTATCCCCTCATCCCTTGACCACTATGAAACATAGGGTATATATGATTGTAATCTAACTTTTGGTGCATAAAATGATTCCCTATAAACTAATTTCATTTAAAGCCACTTTTATCTTCAAACATAGAGCTTTTAGGTTTCAAATACATTTCTGTCAACTAATACCATGCTTTAAATGGATGGGATTCCTACAAGATTTAAATTTCTAGCGTGACAAATCCTCAACTCCACTTCAACTAGTATAGTAAGCTAAATGCAAGTATGAAGATTGTTTGCTTGCCTACAAATGTTTTTGCATCTAAACAACTTTGAAGCCTCTACAGGATTGCTTTGAGGCATTGAACTCAGATTGCAATTTTTAAGGGGGGGAACTTCATTTATTGATATTCATTTGTTTTCAAATAAAAATAAATTTTTAGTATTTTTTGTAATATTTTCATGCTAGGACAAAAAATACAGTGAACCGGACTAACCGGTTGTTGATAGATTGGGTCTGAAATTTGATATCTAAATAAAAATTGGGAATGCTTTTGTATTGTATCTTGAAGGAATTAAGTTTGAAGAATCAAATGAAAAACTATTGCATTATAAAGTGTATAGAGGCCTAAAACTTGATATTATATGAGATATTGTCCAAATTTTGATTTTATAGATTGTAATCAAAACTTTTATTGTAAGAAATAGAATCTGAAATTGGAACTCAAATTGAAATATGACATCTCTATTGCATACTTGCTATGGAAACTAATTTTACATTATGAAAGCATAATGCTCACTTTTCCTGTAATTAATCATTTGCAAATCTCTCTCTCTCTCTCTCTCTCTCTCTCTCTCTCTCTCTCTCTCTCTCTCTCTATATATATATATATATATATATATATATATATATAAGCATGCACACATGTATGCTTAGAGATTGGAGATTGTTGTCTTTATTTTGGGAAATATGCTTTTATTATCACTGTGGCAATCATATTATTCCCCATTTTGGGATTATTACAATGGAATGTAGCTGGATTTCAGAGCTCTAGAAAGATCCCTTTAACTGAGAAGTTGTGAGTGGGAACTTGCGCTTGGCCCTAACTGCATGAAATATCCCGAGAAGTTGTGGATGGGGACTTGCACCTGGACCTAACTGCATGAAATAGACTGCTTTCATAGGTGAGATGGACCACTAGGGGAAAAATGTGTGTTTGTAGGATTTGAACCTTGGTCTGCGGTATGAAATCTCTCTATTTACAAACTAACTAAGACCCCTTTGACACATTGTTGATTTTAATTGATGTTACTTTTGGAAAATTCCATCTGGATGTTCCACATATAATCAAAGTTAAATTTTCCCAACTAACCTCCTAAGCATGGATATGTAGTTTACATTTCCACCCTTTTTCTCTCAATTATTGAATCAAATTTCAATGGATGTAAACTTACACATATCAACTTCTTATGACAGTTTGTAAACATCTTGTTTGCTTTTATCATTTAAAGTAATTGGGTTTACAAGGGATTTAAGTGGGTTTGCATAAGATGCCACTTGTTTCTCAACAGAATGTTAATGGTTATGATCAATGTTATGTGTATATGTCTGCAATTATGTAAAAATCATCCTGGCTTCCTATTCTCACATGCTTAATTAGTATGGGTGATGAGTTATTGTATATTCTCCCTTATTCTATAAATTACTCAACATGCATCCATCTATTGATCTTGCTTCCACAAAATAGATTAGTAAAAATGCATTCATTATTATCACTATCAATTGATGCCCTAGAAATGGAATGCAAAGTAATGGCTTCACTTTGGAGTTTATGGTATTCTCTTTTGTTTAATGTTACATCCAATTTGACCTTTTAATTATATAAGCACATTGATACAAGGTGTGTGAATGGTTAGCTAAGTAATGGGTGTGAATAAGGCCTGGATAGGATCACTGAATCATGAAGCTTGAAGGGTCACAAAATGACATTTGTGAACCTAGATGCATTTAAATGACATTTGTTTACCTGGAAGGGTCACAAAATGACATTTGTGAACCTAGATGGATTTAAATGACATTTGTTTACCTGGAAGGGTCGCAAAATGACATATGTGAACCTAGAAGGTTTCAAAGATTATATTTGTGATTTACCCTTGTCCATGGCTAGCACTAGTAAAGGGAGCACTTGAAAATTATGATACTTCACTCCAACTCATTTGTGATCACTGGAGCTCTAAATAACTTGAGATAATACTTGAAAAAATGTGATGACTTGAGCTATACATAACTTGATATTTTTGCAAGCGATGAGAGCTATAATTTGTACTTGATATTCCTTGTGGTTCCTTAATCCGGATCCCTAACGTACTTGGGCTACAAACCCCCTGGATCTAGAGGACACTAGCAATGGTGAGCTGCTGGTACAAAAATGCCCATTAAAAGGGAAACTTTGCTAAAAATTTGAGAACAACAATGTACATTGAAGGCCCATGGATACTCATAGAATTAAACCAAAAAAACAAATTCAAAATGGAGCTACCAATATAGAACTAACAAACCCCTTGGTCACTAAATCGAATGATACTTTTACATGTTTCCTCCTCAAAATGATGATTAATGGATTTCAATAACCTCAATAAACTTGGAAAAGTAGCTTATGGTTTATTTATTTGCTGGATACAATGCACAAATGACCTTAAGTTATTGTTGCAGAGCTTAAGTTAATTTCTTTAAAGGATTTCAGAATTGAAGATGGGGTTTACAATGAATTCACTCCACCTGAGCAAATTGACACAATTGAAAAAATAATGAGCAAACAAGAGAAACTAACAGTACTTGTTCAAAGTCTTAGACTAACATTAGATGTTAGCAATGAATTATGATAATTTCAAATATATAATTTTGATGAGCCTATAAGAAAGGCATGAAAGGAATAATAAATGTGAAGTCTAAAAATAAACATTGAAAATAATCCCAAATCTTGTGGATTAGTTTCAAAGCAAAAATCTATGGAGAAGTTTTGTTTCTCAAAAGAAATCCAAGTCCTTTAAACCAAATATTGCACCTTTAAAATCATGCTACATATGTTATGAAACCCACGAGTTGAGACATGCCTATAATTTCCAAATTTTATATACTATGAGAC
Source organism: Larix kaempferi (assembly GCA_027924585.1). NCBI lineage: Eukaryota > Viridiplantae > Streptophyta > Pinopsida > Pinales > Pinaceae > Larix > Larix kaempferi. Next base: position 1,993,698 of record BSBM01000706.1, read on the forward strand.
ATTCTCTACTCAATCAGATGAAACTAACATTTAGTAAGATTCTAACAGCGATGCCCACATTGTCCATATAATAATTACAATAACATAAGATAATGAAATTCACCTAATATCTAATGTTTGCAATGAATGTCGAGAAATGTGCTAATCACTTTTCCACCTAAATGGTTTTGGCACGTGATTTCTGCATATAGTTTTGGCACGTTGTTTTGGGTACACATATTTGTAGCCCATGGTTTGTGGCATGAGATTTGTATTTATATATATTAATCATTAATATGATTATAGAATGTATGCTAGAGAACGAGATCCCACTGAGTGAGATACTCCGTGAAGATACTTACATTTCATGGAAGGATTGTCATTGGCATGTAGTGAATTGCAATAGGTATGCATTTTGCTATATATAAAGGTTTATTATGCTCATTTGTATGGCCTAGTTCTCTTGTTTAAAATGGTGAATGTTATCTTGCTATATGGTCATTCAGGCTTCTTTTTAGATGACATTTGAAACCAGAATACTCCTAAGAATGAGACCCATTTCCGAGTCGATTCATTCTTTTATCCCTCCCAACAGTAAGCTTTATTTTTAAGGGTTTACCTGAATCCAGTGCGTTAGTTACCTCTTATGGGATGATTTTACAATTGAAATCCAATAGACAGATATAGATCTCGCGGTGACACGACTTGCTCAATGGGAAGAACACAGAACAGGAAGGGCAGGGACGCTCACCCTGGAACAAATGCCAGAATAAATAAATAAAAGACGCATGCCAACATAGACCATTGCCCCAATATTTGTGAAACCTAGTTTATTTTTTGGGTCAAGGCCTATACTAATTGATTATATATAAATGTGGAATCCTTCGTAATATTAAAAATATTTTAACAATCTCAGAAGTTGGAATAAGAAATTGGAAAATAGGATTATGTACATTTGTTACAGGTATGTAATCTGTATCACGACCCACCTAAGCATAAAATAAAATATTCTATAATACAAAAAAGATGCACTTATAGATTGTCGCAGTTTCAAGAGAGATTGCACGAATTCAAATCCATGTCTCCAGAATGTGTAATTAGCTCTTCATAATGTGTAATTAGCTCGAGATTTGATTAATCGTCCACCCAGGAGTTTGCAAACGAGCTGGAGAGCACACCACAGAAACCGACACAGAGGGTTACTAAATGGAATTCACATCGGGATCCACACAACTACAAACTGTAACTGCAAGATAAAACAACACTAGACAAAGCAAATGGTAAGTCTCGCAACTTCCCTATAAGACAGATGCAACTAGAAATGCGGCCACTAGAACTGGAAAAACAAAGGACGCTTTGAACAGCCAAAAAAACCATATCCCACAAATAAACCATTGCTCTGATTTTGCATTTACAACCATTAAATGTAGTGGAACAATTGAAACCTCAAAAATGCAGAGAAAATTGCTCACAACAGGATTCTCACCAAAAATAGTTTGATTTGTTGTAGCAAGGGCTCTCACAGACAATTGACTGTGCATTAAGTATCCTCTACCCAATTCACACAGAATTAGGTACACAATTCAATGTAAATCTCTCATATAAAACCTAGTACCAGGGAAAATGGTTACGGGCGGCGGTTGCACAAGTATAAGCCAGTCAAATTTTCTTGGTCATGGAGATCCCTCTACGTTCCAGTGCTTCAAAGCAGCCATGCATTTAATATAAGGTATTCCAAGGGGGAAAATACAATTAACTTACCCTTGGTGCTGTCTCACTGGTCGGACTGCCATAAAGCAGTATGCAATAAATCCTTTGCCACGCACCTGCTTTGAAATTCAAGATAATACCCCACCTGGAATACTTATGCAGACAATGATAGTTTGATAGAGATTAAAGTTTGCAACTAAGGTTGTGAAGTATTTTTCATATATTTATATTTTGTTTAATCGTCGATAATGATAAAATTGGTCAAATCATACTCTATAATCCAATAGAATTGTGACACATTTGAAAATAATTATTACTAAAAAAATCAATAAATCATTATTTTCTATAAACATTAGCTATGTATATAGTCATTTTTTGTCCCCCTAAAATTCTTACAGTTAGGCGGGACATATAGTCTCTGCCTACGGCAGGGACTAACAAAGTTGATGGCTTCAAGTCCACTGCAAACCCCCTTCCCCCAAAAAAATCTACAATATATATTCTCCAAGGGGTAGAGGAAGTCACAAGAAATTAAATCCATCTTTCTTCTTCCTTAATTTAGTTGTTTTGAATAAAAAAATAACTAATTTAATTAATTAAAAAATCTTCAATATCATCAAAACAAAACCATACAATTTTGACATGATATTTATTGGCTATTTTAAAAAATGAGATTAAAATTTAAAATGAATGTTTAACTCACATTCAATGATGGATATCAAAATTAATAAGTTTATATAAATGATATCATATGCACCATATTATCTACTTCTAATTAAAGATAAACAACAATTTGATCTCTATTAATAAATAAATAAAACAAATTCACAACTTCATTTATTTATGTTTAACAATCTGATTTTTACCGCAATGGAAAATGGTTTATACAAGAAAATAACACATTGGTTGCATTGTCTTTTTTATTCAAGATTTATGATTGCCATAATTGAAAGCCATAGTTTTTACAATAGAATAATTAGTAAGTCTTTACAATAGAATAATTAGTAAGACGTGGCTTATGCAAGAGAGTAACCAATAGAATGCATATCATTTTTCAGTTTAAGATTTATGTTCACATATGAGGTATAATAAATGGTTAAATTGTTTCTTACAAACATAATAATAACATTAAACTATTAATAATCAACATACCAAATTCAAATTATATTTGTTTCCAACAATAATAATAGCATTTATAATCAACATACTTAATTTCAATGGTAAGAAAACAACAAAAAAGATGATCAACAATGATGGATATGACAAAATGTAGACAACTATAACCTTATAAAAAATGACCATGGTAAAATCCAAGTGTCATAGACAACTATAACATTATTGAAAATACGACACATGGCATTGGAACCATCGACTCCTTTCTAGATAGGATGATTGGTAATACACTTCATAAACATTCATGATATACTTTAAATTAAAATAGTTTGATTTTACGAGGCATTATATGATGGATAGTCTCAAGATAAATTTTTGATGTTTTATAAGTAAATTGTGAAGATGTGTTAGAAGCATATGCTATAGTGATAAAATGTTACATGAAATGTTACATGACTTTTTTGTTGGCTATTTTGAAAAATGAGATGGAAATACATAGTGATTGTTTATGTCACATTCAACTATGGATGTAAGGATCTATACATAACATCATATGCATCATAATATCTTTTACTAACACGATATATATATGTATTATGCATCATAATATCCACTTCCAATTAATGATAACCAACAATTTGACCTCCTTTAATAAATAAATAAAACAAATGCATTAGCTTCATTTGTTTATGACCAACAAATTGATTATTGCTGCAATTGAAAACCATGTTTTATGCAAGAGAATAAATCATTGCTTGCATTGTATCTTCATTCAAGATTTACGTGGTTGTTGGTTGCATATCATTCAAGATTTATATTCTCATTCAAAGAATAATTAATTCTTCAATTATTTTGTGTGACATAATAATAGTATTAAATTATTAGCATTCAATATATTAAATTTAAATTGTATTTTTTTAATAATAATAATAATAATAAACCATCCGTAATCAATTTATTTAATTCTAATTGTAACAACAACAAAAGTTATTGGATTTAAACGAACTTTGTAACCAACAAATTCTATTCCAGATTTCAACAAGACTTTATGGCTTCTCACTTCAACAATATTATAACCAACTTATTTGTTTTTCTACAAGATATATTCTCAATGGGATAATAGTCATGGAGAGAATTTACTACAATCTCTTAGCAGCTTATCCAGCAACACCATTATTAGAACCAAGCATAACCATTCTCTTTGGAAGGAGGAATACCCGATCTCTTTGGGTGGTGAAAAAAGAATCCAAGAATAAAGGTCTATCTATTCAATCAGTTCTAATGGATGGAAATCCATTAGGTAAGAAATACCCCATAATACACGTGCAATCTTTACTTGGACTTTTAGGAAAGAATCTATTAAACTCATTACTTTATTTACCAGAGCAACAAGATTCCCAGCATTTCTCTACCTTAATTCATATAGAATCCAAAATGAAAATGCCATTGTGAGACCAGTAGAGCTTCTAAATGTCTTCTATGCAGAAAAATGATTTGTAATGTGGTATTTTTTAGACTATGGAAAATGTGTTTCATATAAACAATGAGTTTGTGGTATATTATCTTTTAAAGCACACAAATTTATTAAATTTCCTTCAATAACTGACTTCTTTGAGTTTGATCTCTTCATGCCATTGGAATCAATGGATACTTGATCATTTGGATGCCAACCCCAACAAAGAGATTGGTGTCACCTTATGAGGACACTATTGGTTGTGGATCCTGATCTTTCTTATTTAGAGGTCGTGTTTCAGCTGTGTCTGAATCAAATCCCATGACGAGGGGGTTTGGGGGGGCATCCCCCCCTCCAAATATAGTCTTCATGGGGGTTCAGGGGCATGTAATATCCTAGTCAAGATCTAACCAAGATATTGTCTTCCACTTCAGAGGTTAATAAAATTTTACTTGCAATTTTTTTGGCAAACTCTTAGACTATGCAGGATGTAAGTGATGAGGATGGAAACTCTGAATGGGGATGGTAGTAATGAGATTAGGTTCTGGAAATTATAGGTGAGAGTGTGCAACAGCAGAAAAATATGGTTTAGCAGAATTCCTTGGCACAAAGTACTAGATCCATTCACTTTTAAACAATAGAGTAAGTCTATTGCCTAATTCAAGGCTTCCTAGGATTCTAACATATGCCAACAAGACTGGGTGAGGATTAACTAAGTTTAGGACAGAGATATATCAATCATGTAACTCATAAAATATGCTGGAATAAAGGCTGGGTGAACTTGGAAGGGTTTGGAGTAATTTGGGGGTTAATTGAACATGGTGGATTGCTGAGCTAGTTAGGTCTCTCGCTTTCCCAAATCGTGTTTAATGTGATGAAGGTTGCATTGGTAAATTGGCACTTAGTTGAAAAAAAACTTAGGCAAGGAACTTCCTGTACATCAAATTCAAGTGGGAGAATGTTAGGAGATGAAGTCAATATACAAATCTTCAATACTTTCCTAGAGAGTGGTGACTGGTTATCCCCATGTGTGATTCATATGTGTCAAGAGGGCGCAAGGGAGGTTTCTTGTTATAGCTCAAATTGGCACTTCCCTATTCATAATGAAAGTATCCCAAAGATAGACAACTAAGTGCCCATGTCTGTCAACATAATGAACTTCCAAGTGTAGAAGAGCCCATAATTTGACTCCATATGATTGTCCATATCCCCAAAATGAAATCCCAACTAATTTTGCTTTGAATTGTCAAAGTTACAACCACAAAAGAGACCAAATGCTCCCTTTGAACTAGCAAGGCACATGACACACGATTTTCCCTTGAGAAAGGTGCATGGGCATAAACAAATTGGCAAAAAATATAAAAATTTGAAAATGTGATAAGTTATGACAATTTTTTATAGTTATGGTCTCGATTGTAACTTTCTAAACTAAATGGTAACCAACTACAACTATCTCAATTACTCATAAAAAGAGAAGATATGGGCTTGACCAAGGGAGACACACATTCATATAGTCACACTGGAGAAATCTCGCCATATATTTGATTCATTCATTCCCTCATCCCTCATTGATCCCTATCATTGAGCATCCCTTTTAGAAGTGTTGGAGTTACTCACCTTATGTGACCCCTACCTGATACACATTTGGAACACTACTTGGTTAGTTAAGCAGTGAAAAGGTAGATGTTATATTTTTTTTCATTGCATCAATAGAGATTTGAAATCTTTCCCTCCCCCAAATGAAGAGTGAAATAATTCATTGTTGATTCTTTAAAAGTGATTTGTAATAGATAAGAATATCATTTCATTTGATTATTATCATATACACATTCTTGTTTGGCTTGGATCTTTCTTTGTAGCCAAAATATTTTGAGGAAGGGTGGTTGGTCTTTAGCAGGTTGGATATTGCTATTAAGGAGCAGATTGCAAGAGGCCAAGAGGAGCAGTGGTGACTTATGTTCGTAATAAGGTGCACTTCTTCTTCTTATTCTTCTTCTTCTCTCTCTCTCTCTCTCTCTCTCTCTCTCTTCCATATTTGTTCGCTTACTTAAGCCTTGTATTTTGGTAGAATTACCCTTAAATGAGCCTAATCAACTTGTATAATTGGTCGTTAGGTCAATATCTATCCAATTTAGTATGTTGGTGAACTCACGCTAGTCATTAGGAAGAATTTTTGCACAACATTTTCCCCTCCCCAATTGAGGTTGTGGAGCCCCCAAGGAAAAAAATTATAGAACCTTCCAATGTATTTTGGTTCCTTCTAGAACCCTATTATGTACTCTATATAATGGAAATGACCCCTGGCATTTTTGTACAAAAATGCATTGTAAGTTCTTTGTTGAGTAATAATAAAAGTTGAAATGGCCATTGCCCTGTGGTTTTACCTGCATACAGTAAGGTTACCATGTAAATCTCATTTATTATTATTATTGTTGTTGGCTTCTATTTTTATATTTTCTATGACCATCTTGATGGTTGATTAATTTATTGTTACAAGTGTATTTTCCCAATACTAATTTCTATTAGTTCACATGCATTTTTGCTATTTTTTAAATCAACAAATAGTCTAAATTGTCGAGTATGTGAAGGAATGTGATGGGTTTACAATAGCTTTATTGAGCTACCTTTTTAACCGAACAAATTACTCAATTGAGGTATTTGAAAATTTTCATTAATCCTTCGATTGAAGTTTTTAAAATATCTCAATTGAGCTATATTGCTTAATCGAGGACTTAAAATCATGACTTCCATCCCTCATGCTACACAATTTTCTATAATTGCAATTTCTAGGGGTGAACCCCCTTTATCTCATTCATATTAGGTGGTGGAGTTAAGGCTAGTGGATTCCTCAATGAAGCCTCTATCTAATGGCATATCATTTTCACACTTTCAATTTCATATTATATAAATTTATTTAATTTATTTTAAAACTTATACTGAAATTCATTTTCCAAAGTTTGAGAGGTGGTTAGATTGGATCCCTTTAGATTTTTCCTCTTTAAAACAATTGTTAACACTAAAAAATTCCTCACCATGCTCATTCCCTAGCTACATTACCACATTCCTTATTTTTCCCCATAAAAACCTTCACTAAACAATAAAGCCTAAGTCAAAATCCACAAATTGGCCCAAAATTATTATTTCCCTCTCCAAAATAGGGGGAAAATGGTTTAATTCTCTCCAAAAAAGAAAAGAAATCCCCCAAAATAGGGAAAATTCCCCCAAAGAGCAAAAATTAAAGAAAAAAAGGGGAAAAGGGGAAAATGTTCAAAAAATAATAATAAAAGAGGGATAACCCTAAATTGCTGCCCAAAACTAAGAGCCCATACCCTGGTTTGACTAATACCATGGGAAAAAATCTTGGGGCAAATTTTTCTATAATTATATGGTGAAGGATCACATTATTCTGAATCACTTGTTACCTTACCGTCACTTTGCTTAAATTTCACCAAAAACCATGGAAGCTCCCATATGATTTCTTGTTTCACCCTCTTTGAGTTTTGGCTACCCATTAGTGGCCTTTGTATGGAGAACAACCCAAAGCTGCTTGGAGACCAAGGACTCACTCCTTCCCCTCTACTCACTCTATGTGTGTAACCTCATTATTGTATTCTTTCGTGTTTATGAAAATATAAATAAATAAAAAATCCTTACCCTCGAATCACCTAGCAACTAGTTTAGTAACATCTCATGAATAACTGAGCAACTATTTTTAAATTGATGTAAATATTTAGAAAAAAATTGAAGGTAACATAAAGATATATAAAATGTCATTCAAATATTAATTTATTGAAAATAATAAAAAATATAATCTTCTAAAAAATGTGGAATCTACATCCTCATATATTTTGTTTGTGAAAATTATGCATTGAATACTCAACAACAAATTTAGTTAAATGAAAATTTGATATATTTAATGATATTAATATCTTTTTATTATAAGACAACATATTTTTTTACAATTTTTGTTTAATTGTATATCAAAATTCATAAAGTGTTTGAGAGATTTACAAAGAGATTTAATTGTTTCTTTAATTATTCAAGTAACCATAAATATCCATAAAGTGTATATGAGTTTTGAGAGTTTTACAAAGAGATTTAATTGTTTCCTAAGAAACCATAAATATCTGACTTGGTTAAAAACCATTGTGTGTTGGGGATGCTCACTTTGACACGATAAAAAAGAAGACAAACAATGATAAATACAACCACATGAAGGCTGTGGATTATAACTTTATTTCTATAGAAGCAACGATAAATACAACCACATGAAGGCTATGGATTAAAACTTTATTTTTATAGAAGTAAATGTTCAGACACTTTTAAATGAATTAAGGTCGTAGTGAGTTAAAAGTGTAAAAAAAGACCCGAGACATTCATAGGTAAAACCCCCCATCTACCATAACCAAACCTAAGTTTTAGTCCATGGTCTTCACCGAGAAAACAACCACGGTAATGGTGGCAGGTTGGTCACAAAACTATCACAATTGGAGCCAACACAACTATAACGTTACCAAATACAAAAGAATACATATGACAGATGGCTTTGGAGTGCATCAAACCCTAGCTCGACACGATTACAATAAGAACATTGTTAATGTGGACGATTAGTAATGGAAACGATTACAATAATTAATATTTTATCTATGATTTTAATTGATAACCATTAAAATATCATTTAGTGTCATTTAAACAACTCCATTGTATTGTTTACCTAATCTTGATGACTTTTACGACTTGAAATGGATTCACACTAAATGTTTTAACTCATATTCAACCATGGATACTAAAGATAATTAATAACCATGTATGCAAGATACCATATGCATCATAATTTATACATGATGCCATATGCATTATAATCTATACTTCCATTAGTGATAAACAACAAATTACTTTCAATAAAAAAACAAATTCATGAATTCATAATTCGATATTTAGCTCAATGGAAAGTCATAGACTATGCAGGAGAATATATTACCGGTTCGTTTGTCTTTTCCAATCAAGATTTATGATTGCCACAATTGAAAGCCATGGTTTATGCAAGAGAATAAGCCATGCTTTATGAACACGTTACATTCTATTTTTCATTTCAAGATTTATGTTCCCATAAATAATCGGAGGTTTAATTGGTTTTTCCTCCCAAATAATAACATTAAATCATTAGTATCTAAAATTGTATTTTATCAATAATAATAAGATTAAACCATTTACAATTAATATACTTTTAATTACAATAAAAATTTATAAGATTAAACCATTTACAATTAATATAATTCCAATTGCAATAAAGACTTTATAATTAATAAATAATATTCCACTTGCCACCAAGAATTTATGGCTCCTAACTTCAACAAAATTATAACTAATTAATAATATTTTTATTTCTTATAATTTCTTGATTCAATAAAATTATAACCAACTAATCATATTTTTATACATATGACTTCAATCCAATAATAACCTAAAATTGGCTTTCATTAAAAACAAAGTTGATGACTAATAAGCCATGATTTATGGAAGATAATAATGTTTAAGTTATGGTTTATGGAAGAGAATGATTAATAGTTTTACGAAAGAGAATGACTAATAAGTTGTATTACATTTTATTATTAATATCCAACATATCGAATTCAAATTGTTTTTTTCAATAATAATAACATTAAACTAATCATAAAATTTTAGTTACAATAAAAATTATTGAATTCAAAAGAATCTTGTAACCAACAAATCATATTCCACATCCCAATAAGAATTCGATTACATTTTATTATTAATATCCAACATATCGAATTCAAATTGTTTTTTTCAATAATAATAACATTAAACTAATCATAAAGTTTCAGTTACAATAAAAATTATTGAATTCAAAAGAATCTTATAACCAACAAATCATATTCCACATCCCAATAAGAATTCGAGGCTTCTCACTTCAACAAAATTATAACCAATGAATCATATTTTCATTATCATGACTTCTAACTTTAAAAAATCATACCCTACTAATTAGATTTTCATTTTTATAACTCCAAGAGAAGCAATAACCAAAGTACAACTTCCATTTTTCCGTTTAAAACAAAATTCGTGGCTTCAACCCAAATGACCACTTCAATTTTTCTTTTTAAAACAGAGTTCATGGCTTCAAGCCCATTGTAAAAACCAACGAATCATTTGTTTACAAGATATATTTTCCAAGGGGACAGAAAGTCACATGAAATCAGATCCATTTCCCATTTCCCATTTTGACATGACTTTTTGTTGGCTATTTTGAAAATTGAGATGGAAATACATAGTGATTTTTTATGTCACATTCAACCATGCATGTAAGGATATATACATGCCATGATATCATATGCATCATAATATCTACTTCAAATTAATGATAACCAACAATTTGACCTCCTTTAGTTAAAAATACAAATCCATTAGCTTTATTGGTTATGACCAACAAATTGATTCTTGCTGCAACTGAAAACCATGTTTTATGCAAGAGGATAAATCATTGCTTGCATTGTATCTTCATTCAAGATTTGCGTGGTTGTTGGTTGTATATCATTTTTCAATTCAAGATTTATATTCTCATTCGAAGTATAATTAATTGTTCAATTCTTTTTTGTAACATAATAATAGTATTAAACTACTAGCATTCAACATATCAAATTTAAATTGTATTTTTTTTCCAATAATAATAATAAACATAAACCACTAGTAACCAACCTGCTTAATTCCAATTGCAACAACAACAAAAGTTATTGGATTCAAACAAACCTTGTAATAAACAAATTGTATTCTAGATTCCAACAAGAATTTATGGCTTCTCACTTCAACAATATTATAACCAACTTTTTTTTTTCTACAAGATATATTCTCAATGGGATAATATTCATGGAGCGAATTTACCACAATCTAGTAGCAACTTATCCAACATCATCATTATTAGAACCAAGCATAACCATTATCTTTGGAAGGAGAAATACTCGATCTCTTTGGGTGGTAAAAAAAAGAATCCAAAAATAAAGGTCTATCTATTCAATCAGTTCTAACGGATGGAAAGCCATTAGGTAAGAAATCCCCCAGAATACATGTGCAATCTTTACCTGGCTTTCTAGGAAAGAATCTAGTAAACCCATTACTTTATTTACCAGAGCAACAAGATTCCCAACATTTATCTACGTAATTCATATAGAGTCCAAAATGAAAATGCCATCAATAGGTACAGAGTGAGACCAATAGAGCTTCTAAATGTCTTCTATGCAGAAAAATGATTTGTAATGTGGTATTTTTTAGAATATGGAAAATGTGTTGCATACAAAGAATGAGTTTGTGGTATATTATATTTTAAAGCACGTGCAAATTTATTAAATTGCCTTCAATAATTGATTTCTTTGAGTTTGATCTCTTCATGCCATTGGAATCAATGGATACTTGATCATTTGGATGACAACCCCAACAAAGAGATTGGTGTCACCTTATGAGGACACTATTGGTTGTGGAGCCTGGCCTTCCTTATTCAGAGGTTGTGTTTCAGCCGTGTCTAGATCCCAACCCATGACGAGGGGGTTTGGGGGGGATTCCCCCCCCAAATATAGTCTCCATGGGGGTTCAGGGGAAACGCCCCTGTAGAGAAAATTTTGGAAAAAATGCCTTATAAAATGTTGTAATTTCATAGTCACGACTTGCTCAATAATGGGTGATTTACGGGCCCATGTTATTGGGTGTTCCATAGTATTTTCCCATGGCAATCCCTCTTTAAAAGGAAGGCATTGTAATATGGTTAGGTATTGTAGTATTGTAAATATCTCTATGATTGTGTAAGAGAGGCTATGATAGAGTGAAGAGGAAATTGTAGCGGATATCCTGCAAGTTGTATCCCTTCATTTGTTGGATGGTATAATAATAAGGACTGGCAATTTCTGTGTGGATGTAGCCCATCTTGGGTGAACCACGTTATATTGGTATTTCTCTTGTATTGTGTTTATGTGATTTATATTTGCATCTTGTTTATTGTTATTGCTCTGTGATCATGTTTTTCTAACAATTGGTATCAAAGCCAAATGTCTATTTGGCAGATAAACCTGTAGGAAAGAAGGGTTCCTGGTTCGAGTGGGAGCAATGGCGGAAGCAGAAAAGTTTAAGGTCGAGAAATTTAACGGCCAAAGCTACTAGTTAAGGAAGATGCAAATGGAGGATTATATGTATTAGAAGTATATATTCCTACCATTGGGAGGAAAAGAAAAAAAATATGGCGACTATGAAGGACAAAGAATGAGATGTTCTTAACAGAAAGGCATTGTGAACAATACAATTTTTCTTGGATTCGTCAGTGGCTTTCAATATTTCAAAAGAAAAGACAATAAAGGGTCTGATGAGCGCATTGGTTAAATTGTATGAAAAATACTCGGTCTACAACAAGGTATATCTAATGAAGCGTTTATTTAATATGAAGATGTTAAAAGGTGGATCTGTTGTTGATCATTTAAATGAATTTAATACGATTACAAATCAGCTAAGTTATGTAAATGTGAACTTTGATGATGAGGTTAGGGCTCTTCTAATATTATGCTCATTGCCAGAAAGATGGAACAAATTGGTCATGGTTGTAATTAACTCCATCTTTGGTTCAAGCACTTTGAAATTTGATGATGTTGTTGGTGTTATTTTTAGTGAGGAAATGAGAAGGAAAAGCACAAGTGAGACATCAGGTAATGCATTGACCATAGAGAGAAGGGGAAGACAAAGGGAGAGAGGAAAGAGCCCAAGTAATCACAACAAGTCTTGGAAGGGAAGATCCAAGTCCAGGCTGGGAAAGATAGAGTGCTGGAACTGTGGAAAGAAAGGACATCTGAAGAAAGACTGTGATATCTCCAAAGGAGAAAGGAGATGGATAGTAGGAGACTACTAAGGAAGCAAATGTAGCAGGTGATGTGTTACAAGATACTTTGATTATTGCATTTAAGATAATAATAACTAGTGATTATTAGGTAGTAGATTCAAGGCTTCATGTCATGCTACACCCCATAAGAAATTTCTTTATGATTATGTTCAAGGTGATTTTGGACATGTTTTATTGGGTGATGATGAACCATGTAAAATTGTTGGAATGGGTAAGGTATGATTAGAGTTAAAGAATGGAGGTGAATGGCTATTGAAAGATGTAAGGCATATTTTTTCTATGAAAATAAATATGATCTCAACAAGGAAGTTGGGAGATGGTAGCTGCTTATCTACGTTTGGAGAAACGTGGTGGAAGATCACTTAAGGATCGATGGTGATAGCAAAAGGAGACATGATAGGTACGTTGTATTTATGTCCTCATAATATTGATTGTTCTATCTCTTTAGATTACACAGGAATAGATATAGCATTGTGGCATCATAGGCTTGGCCACATGAGTGAGAAGGGAATGCAGATTCTCCACTCAAGGAATTTTCTATCAAATCTAAAACAAGTAAGTTTGGAATTCTGTGGGAACTGTGTTTATGGAAACAAAATAGAGTAAGATTTCTTAGGTTTGGGAAACAGAAGAAGAGTGAAAAGTTAGAGCTTGTGCATGCAGATGTATGGGGACTGGATCAGGTACAATCTCTTGGTGGCTCTCATTATCATGTTACATTTATTGATGATGCAACTAGAAAAACTTGGGTTTATTGCATTAGACATAAATATGATGTGTTTGCTACTTTTAAGAAGTGGGAAGCTTTGGTTGAGAGTGATACAAGAAAAATGTTGAAGTATCTCAGATTTGATAATGGAGGTGAATACTACGGCAAGGATTTTCATAGTTACTGTTCATACCACGTGATTCGTAGAGAGAAGAAAGTCCCCAGAACACCACTACATGAAAATAGTGTGTCAGAAAGGATGAATATGATGATCATGGAGCATGCAAGGTGTATGAGATTTCATGTAGGGTTTCCCTTACAGTTTTGGGAAGATGTTGTAGATACTGTTTTTTACTTAATAAACAGAGGGCCTTCAAGTGCTTTGGATGGTGGTATTCCAGAGGAGGCATGGACAGGTAAAAATGTAAACTACTCATTTATGAGAACTTTTGGTTGTGAATCATTTATCCATATTGATAAAGAAAATAGAACAAAGCTTGAGGCTAAATCCGAGAAATGTATCTTTATTGGATACAGGGTTGATGATTTTGGTTATCACTTATGAGATTATGAAAATTACAAAATCATTAGGAGTAGAGATGTGGTATTCAAGGAAAAGGTCATGTATAAAGATCAGTTGCAGGGAAAGAAACAGGAAAAGGAAAACACAAAGCACATAGTGCTTGATGAAATAAAAGAAAATGAAGTTACAAATGTGCCGAAAAATCAAGAACAATAGCAGGTACCTCAAACTCCTGTAAGTGTTAGAAGATCTACCAGGTTAAGGAGGCCCCATGAATGGTACTCTCCTTCAATGTATTATTTATTGATGACTAACTTTGGTGAACTTGACTGTTATGAAGAAGCAATGCAGGTGGAAACTAGAAAGAAGTGGGAGTAAGGAATGAATGAGGAGATAGACTCATTGATAAGAAACCAGACTTGGAATTTAGTTGAATTTCCTGCAGGTAAAAGATTATTGCAGAATAAATGGGTTTACAGGTTGAAGGAAGAAGATGGAGGAAAGAAGCGATACAAGACCATACTTGTTGTAAAGGGGGTTTCACATAAGAAAGGTATAGATTTTGATGAAATATTTTCTCATGTTGTTAAAATGACTTCAATTATGACTATTTTAAGTCTAGTGGCAGTAGAATATTTGCATTTTGAACAACTAGATGTGAAAACAACCTTTCTCCATGGGGATTTGGAGGAAGAGATTTATATGCAGCAGCCACAGGGGTATGAGGTTAAAGGGAAGGATAATTTGGTATGTAGGTTTAAGAAGAGCTTGTATGGCCTGAAGTAAGCTCCAAGGCAGTGGTATTTAAAATTTAACAGATTAATGACAGAACATGGTTATAGTAGATGCCATTTTGACCACTGTGTTTATTTCAAGAGGCTAGATAATGGAAGATATATTATCTTGTTATTGTATGTAGATGACATGCTTGTTGCAGGGTCTAACATGCATGATATAAATGTGCTCAAAATGAAGTTAGCTAATTCATTTGTGATGAAGGATTTGGGTGCTGCAAAGCAAATCCTTGGTATGAGAATAACAAGAGACGTGAAAAATCGTAAATTAACATTGTCTCAGGGTGAGTACATAGAAAAGGTGTTGGAGCGGTTTAGAATGCATAATGAAAAACCAGTTAGTACACCTTTGGCCAACCATTTCAAACAAAGTAAGGAGATGTGTCCCAAGACAAAGGAATATATAGATTACATGTCTAGGGTTCCCTATTCATCAATAGTTGGCAGCTTGATGTATGTCATGGTGTGCACAAGACTAGATATTGCACATGCAGTGGGATTTGTGAGTATGTATATGAACAATCCAGGTAAAGAACATTGGAAGGTGGTACAGTGGATTCTCAAGTATTTGAGAGGTACTACCACTCATGCATTATGTTTTGAAGGTTCAGACATTGTTCTACAAGGATTTGTTGATGCAGATATGGAAGGTGATAAAGATAACATGAGGAGCACCACAGAGTATGTCTTTATGTAGGTGGAACAACAGTAAGTTGGATTTTGAAGCTACAAAAGGTTGTTGCACTTTCAACAATGGAGGCGGAGTATGTTGTTGCTACAGAGGCTAGTAAATAGATGATTTGGTTACAGAGGTTCATGGAGGAATTGCGTAAGAAGTAGGAGAATAACAGGTTGTACAGTGACATCGAGAGTACCATTCATTTTGCAAAGAACTCAGTCTTCCATTCTAATACTAAACATATACAAATCAAGTACCATTTCATACAGTCTATTATGGAAGATGAATTGTTGAAGCTGGAAAAGATACACACTAGCCAGAATCCTGTAGATATGTTGACAAAGGTAGTAACCAGATAGAAACTGAGTTCCTACTCGGTAACAGTTGGCCTTCGAGCATGAAGATGAAGATGACAAATTTTCCAGGTCCAAGGTTTAGAGCATAGTCCAACAAGTGCAGCAACAATGGGTTGTTGTGATCAGTCTCCAAGTGGGAGATTGTTGGTTGTGGAGCCTGATCTTCCTTATGCAGAGGTCATGTTTCAGCTGTGTATGGATCACAGCCCATGACAGGGGGTTTGGGGGGATTACCCCCTAAAATATAGTCGCCTCCCCCCTTGTGTAACAAATATAAATGTTATAAATATTAACATTAAATACTAATTAGGTTAATTAGGGTAATTAATTAATTACTCAAGAGGTGGCTTGAAAAAGTCACCCCCCATTCCACTTAGGGTATAAAATATCCGACATTATTTCTTGTAAATCATCTATCTTACATCTATTCTACTTTACATTATTTACTTTCCTTACATGGCATTTCTACATTACTTGTATTTACTATTCTATTAGTGGGAACTTTAGTTCCTTTAGTGGTATCAGATCCCCTTCTTGGGCAATTCTAGACATTGGCTATTATTGGGAGTTTCTCCCTTCAATTGGTTTTTGACCATAGAGTGGCCCTTCGCCAAAATCCATTCTCCAACTCCAAAAGAGTAAAATAACAAAAGAGAAGAAAGAAAAAGACAAAAGTAAAAACAAAAAAAAACGAGAAAATAAAAATAAAAATAAAAGAAGATAGTGAAAAAGAAGTAAAAATAAAAAAAAAGGATAAAAAAGAAGAAGAAGAGAAAATAAGTAAGAACAAGAAGTAGGAATAACATTCATGAAACTGCACATGGTTTTATGACAATGCACATGGTTTTGTGAGCCCTTGGTTTTATAAACCGTCCCTTGGTTTTATCAAACCAACTCTTAGTTTTATATATTATTATAATAGTATTAGTATTATTATATAATATTTTAATTTTATTAGAAACTTATTACTCCACCTTTATAATAAAAGTATTTAAATACAATACTTATTATTTTTATTCAAACAAAAATTACAATAATATTATTATTATTTATAATAATATATATTGTGTTGTTTCAAAACTCTATACCCCTTCTATTCACAAAAAAATATAATATTTATTACTATTGTTAGTAATAATTAATATTATTAAATAATTGTAATTAATTACAATTATTTTATAAAAAGGAGAAGGAAGCCAAAAATCAAGGAAAATCGGCAATCAAAGATTCAAACATCAAAGGAAGACCAAGTATCATCGGAAGTCGAGACCATTCACCTTCGAACGAGTCCAAAAAAAAAAAAATCAAAGTCTCAGAAGATATTAAAGCAGTCACTAACGCCAATTATGGAAAAATTATGGAAGACATATATAAATTCAAATTTTGGACTAAGTGTCCTTATTGTGAAATGGAATTCCAATATCCAACAGCCTTTAAAAATTACGATTGACCCTGTCCAATATGTGATAAGGGCTGGTGCAAGGTAATGATACCCAATTATGACACATTAGTTGCAATGACATTCTGGAAAAACAGAAATATTATCATTAAAATGAATTATTAGAGGTACCTACAAAACTTTTTTGGATTAGGTGTAAACAGATGAAACGTAGAAAAATGGATGACCTTCTGGAATATATAACTGTTAGGTGAGTTATATGTCGTAATAATTACGTTGCAGTAAATTGCCCAACTATTTACTTGTCAATCCGGGGTACGTAAACTGACGAAGCACGTGCACTGTTTGTGCAGGACTGAAGTAGATCTAATCTAACTTAATCTAATTTGCTGAAATCAAATTAATCTAGGAAAGCATGGAAACACTAACTAAGAAAGCATTGAAATTGCGTAAGAGAAATACAACATGTGAAGAGTTAACAACAATGACATAAGTGAGCTCACATCTATAAATCCATAATCAAATGGTAAACATGAAAGCATAACAATGGAAGCTTAAATCACATTAAGAATCTCAAATCAAGGACTAATCTAACAAGTACAAAATCCAATCCAATCCAACTTCATTACAATCCTCTTACAAGCTTAATCTAACCTAATTCCAACCTAATGGAATGGAGAAGGAGCACTCTCTTTTATACATGAGAGTCCTTAAGAAAAAGATAAGAATGCATTAATTACATATCCATTATTCTCTCAACTACTCTCAACCACTTTCCTATTATTACAAGATATGGTGCCTTCAAATCCTCCACATATCTCTCATGAATCCTAGATAAGATATGCCAACCAAATCTTCCATGATCTTCTCCTTAAGAATAGGCTTGAATAATTATCTCCTTTGAAATGGTGTAAGAGATATTTGAGAAGTCTCTTTGATTTAATCATTCACATATTCCTACACATTACAAAGCTCACACATAATTGAGATATATATGAAAACATGTATATTTTCTAATATTTAATCATAAATTCACTTTTAATACTAAAATGAATAAAGTGGAAAATAATAATGTGAAACCCAAATGTATTTATGCAAATGATATGATGAAGGTTTAATAGGGCGATGAAATGTAAGGAATAGTGAAGGGAAAGGTGGATGAAAATACGACATTTCTGAGTCCTAACATCCTCCCCAACTGAAGGTGTTGCATGTCCTCATGCAACCATGCATGGATCTTCTGAAGAACCTTTGGCATCTAAACTTTGGCTTTGATTGATGGTGTCTTTTTAATGATGAATGTTTCCAAGATATGTGGGAGACATGAGTAACAGCTGGCATTTTCCTATGGTTGGTTCTTGTGTAACAACCATGAATATAAGAATGTTGGTTCTTGTGTTAACAACATTCATTTTTTAATTTTTTTTTTTTTAATTTTTTTTTTTTTAATTTTTTTTTTTTTTCGCTTGCTGTTATGATAATAATTGTAACCACACACTTCACTGGAAATCATAAGCTATCAATGTGAATAAGAGAGCATCACTGAGTATAAGAAAGCCATTTTTTCAATTTGGTATGAATCATGCCAATGTATATTAATGCATGAAGTAAAGTGCATCAGGGAATTGTTGGAAAAGAAATTTTTGGGAATGGTAAATGGGATGAAAATGGAATGATGATAAAGGAAAAAAAAATGTGGTGATTATGACAATAGTTCCCCCTCCCCAACTAAATCGGTTGCATGCCCTCATGCAACATAGTGTAGGTCATGGAAGGGAAAACGAAATGAAGTGTGGTGAGGGAATTTTCCAAAATATTCAAGTCAGCATAGAAGGAATTTCATGATCAAAGCTTAGAAAACAACATACCTCCACTTACCCAAAATGTAGATGAACTATGCAATAGAAATGTAGTTGTTGCAGCCGCTGGAGCAGAAAATCGTGACTAGTACTGTAGCTGCAACTACTGTAACGGCTGGCAGAAAGAATATGGGACTGCGACGGCTGGAAGATGGAAGGTGTCACTGCTGTAGGATCATGTGAAAGGAGACTGCTACTGTAGCAGTACTACTGTAACAACAAGTGCTGGAACGGCTAAAACAACAGCTGCCGAAACTGATGTAACTACTGGAACAGCAACTGCTGTAACAGCAACGGCTGGAACTGCAGCGATGGTCACTACTGAATCAGAGCATGTGAAGTGGAGAGATCTGAACTGGTGCTGATGAATCATGAAAATGTGGAACTGTCAAACTCTCATAGATGGATTCAAGCTGCTGGAACTGCTGAGGGAATCAGGAAAGAGTGTATAGTCTTCACCCGCTACAAACCCGATGGTACAATTCTAAGCATGCGAATGGATGTGTCGATGTCGAGCATGAAGAGAAATCACTGGATTACCGACCATTGATGAATGCCGTTAACCAGTGCGAGGCAACTCACCATTGATGTCAATGAGTGCCAAGGTACCTGAGTACATCTTGCGAAGTGCGAATGGATGTGCTGAGGTCGAGCCACTTGCAAGATCTGATGATCAAGGGACATTGATGTATTCCCATGATTGTCAGCGAGAGAACTTGCCATTAAGGCATGCAAGCCTCTAGGTACTCAAAATGGACTCTAGTCTATATCCCAGATAAGGTGCTGAAGTCGATGGGGCAAGACTGTTGAAAGGTGGGCCTTAAGGAATCCCACATCAGTCAACGCGAGTTTTTACAAAAAGATTGGTAGGACTATAGAAAATATCTCAGTAGCAACAATGCTTATGGCAAGGGAATGTAATTATGGAGAGGGAGCGGAATGGTTTTATTGGCGAGGAAAAAGATGAACTGAAAAATGGGGTAAACTGTATGCAATTCAGAAAAATAGGCATGTGTGAAGTCATGACAGATAAGGTAATGGAATATTGGACTCCATCAGGGATGACTAATGTGCTTTGAAGGAGAAATGTGGGTAAACAAATCATGACGCAATTGGTTTATTTGTAACTGCAAATGTCATGAAATGTGCGATGAGAAGCAGCTCCTTCAAGCTATCAACAAATCATGTTTTCTCTGATTTTTTTTTTTTTTTTTGAATCACTGCAGCATTAAAAATGATCGTCTGTGAATCTGAAAAGAAACTTAGTACCAATTCTGCATGAAAACTGTCAGAGTTTCGAAAATATAATATGCAGAAATAAGTATTAATGCGGCAGATTAAAAAAAATAAAAGACATTGTTACCTGTTGCCGTTGCGCTTGCGCAACTGTTCAACGCGCAGCTACACTCAAATGGCCGTTTAACGCGCATTTGTTCAATGCGCAGCTGTTCAATACGCAGTTGTTCAATACGCAGTTGTTCAATGCGCAACTATACAATGCGCAGCTGTTCAATACACAGCTGTTCAATGCGCAGCTGTTCAATGCGCAGCTGTTCAACGCGCAGCTGTTCAACGCGCAGCTGTTCAATGCGCAACTGTTCAATGCGCAGCTGTTCAATACGCAGCTGTTCAATACGCAGCCATTCAATTCGCAGCTATACAATGCGCAGTTGTTCAATACGCAGCTGTTCAATGCGCAGCTGTTCAATGCACAGCTGTTCAACCAAAGCATGTGTCTTTGAAAATTTTTGTGATTCTCGAAAATCATTTTGGCATGAAATGTGATTGTCTCTGAAACCTGAATAATGTGAGTACTAATCCTGCTGGCGGTCCTGGCGAATCTAGTTTCTTCGTCAATTCCTGTTTGAAGTGACTTGAGAAAAACAAATTAGCGTGAAGCGTAAATAACCATGCATTTGTATTGTTTTGATGGAAATTTTTAACATTTTTGACAGAAAAAAGATAGGCCGTTATTGTCAAATTGCAAAGTGAAGCAGTAAAAATAACTATCGAAATCATGAAAATCATAGCAAACCGTGCATTTCTTCTTCTTTTCCTCTTTGATAGTTTTATGATTTTTATTGTTTTTGTTCTTCACACAAAAAGAAATTTAAAAATGATGCAATATGTCAAAAATACTCAAAATCAAAGAATTGATCTGCAGATCTGCATGCCCTCATATCCTTAAAGCTTCCAACAACACTGCTTGTCTCAGCTTCATCAAATCTTCCCATGGGCATAAGTAACAGTTTGTTGATTCTCCTAGCAATTGTCTCATCCTTAAGCCTGTCAGTTTTGTGCATGTGAGTAATCGCCAAGATCGTGGGAGATTGGATCAGTCAACAAATATTTTGAGATCCTTCTTTCAACCTGCGGCCACATACCATTGTAAGAACAACACAAACGAAATACTGTTTCCGATCATAAAAAAAACACACAAAACCAAAATGCAGAATGATAAAAATGGTTCATTAATACTCGTCTCCTTCATTCAATGGGTGTTTTGTGTTGCTGCAGACTTGGAAGAGTACACCTCTTAGCCCCAATGGATTCGTATATCAACGTGACGTTGCTTTGGCTGTTGAGTATTCGAAGCTCTTTCCTTGAAAATTTCATCGTGTGATTGTATCGTCGCGATAAAAAAACATTGTGTAATTCTCCATGTGTATCGGTCGACGTGTATCAGCATGTATTATCCCCCTGAGTAACTAAGTAGAAGGCACTTGAAAGCTTGACTGAAGCATATCGCAAATGAGACAAAAATTTCTATGAATATAATCAACGACCAACGTGAGATTGAGATATATTTATTCATAGTTATATTAACTTAGTCAACACTGCGTGTTCCGTGCATTCCAAAAAAAAAACGATTATAACTCAAGGAGGATTTTGCTCTTTCTCTACAACAGGTTCATAGTGTACGTCGTCAAGCTTCAGTGTGTAAACATGACACTTTATAAAGAAAACAGTCATATAATATTCAAGAAGGCACTTTGCATGTTCAGTATTAAAAGATAGCCTGAAAGGCGTACTGTCAGAAGCTCCAGGCACAGCGTTTCAAGGAGAAGATACTTTGCATTCTTTGTATTAAAAAGATAGGCTGAAAGGCTTACCGTCAGGAGCAGCTGGGCTACCGTCTGATTTGGAAGAGCCCATTATATTTCTGTATATGTGAAGCCAAATGTCCTTACAGAAATAAACCGTATATTGACACTAACACTTCGACCTTGCCAATACTGATAAAAGTGCCTTCGATACTATGTATCATTAGCAAAAGATTACGCTCCTCGATCTGTGAAGCATTTATTGAGGCCTGGTACTTTGAGTGCACTGTTACACCATGAAGAAACTTCGTAAACCCATGAAAACCTAGTTTCCCATTTGTGCTTCTGATCCAATTTTGCAGAACTGTATGTGCAGTAGGTGCAAGATTCATTTCCAGAGCTAGTTCCTCAACTGAAATAACTTTATTCCCTTCCTGTTCAAATAATTCACATGCACTACTTGCAATCTGCTCCCACTGGTCCAGGGCTTCCAGCTGATATATACTAATTGTAGCAGCACAGAACTCTTCAAAGTCCATCTTTCTTGAAGCAAGATGTTCCATCGAATTGAGAATATCGAGAACCTTAGACTCCTTCATAGCCTCAGTTGAATTCCTCATTAAGGCCGATCTGAGGTAAAATAATTCATTTTCTGTCAACGACTTTAACACTGCCTTCAGAGCTGCCTGTTTCAATGGAGAAGCTCAAATATACGCTTTGACTAATCTGAAAATCAAAATATCCAATGGAATTGCATGTTGCCCCCGAAGCCACGGATGTGTAAGGGCCTGCGCGCAAGTCTTGTTAAGAAGTCTTTTCACAAAATACTTTGCATCAGGAGACACCGACGGCCATGGTGCATCATCAAAATTAGGATCAGCTCTTAAAACTGCACGGAAAATTCCTGATTCGGTCCTTGCCCAAAAAGGTTGACTTCCACATAATAAAATGTATGTTATGACACCAACACTCCATACATCAGCTCCCATCCTATATGATCGGTGAAGAACTTCTGGTGCAATATAATATGTGCTGCCTACTATATCATTTAGTCTCTCATCTGGTCTGATGAAATCAGAGAGCCCAAAATCAATAGCCTTCATAGGTGCATGTTCATCCTTAGTGGTGAATAGGAAATTCTCTGGCTTCAAATCATGGTGCACAACACCTTGAATGTGACAAAAGGCCATTATGCTCAAGATTTGTCTCACAATAATTTTTGCATCTTCTTCTGAATACTTGCCACCACTGACAGAAGTGCCTTCAACACTACATATCACCAGCAGAAGATTATGCTCCTCGATCCTTTGAGAAAATTTATGAATGTTGCCACGGTTTCGTTTGCAGCCTTCTCTAATGGCCTCGATTGTTCCCAAGTTGGATGCATATAACCCATCCATATTTACTCGTTAATATCGAATCCATTTCTCTTTGTGTGGATATGTCATGTGAGCATACAGGTTTTCAAAATGCCTTCAATACTTCGTAGGCCAAGGGCGGCCTCACAGGATTTTTGCAGATCAAAATAACAAAGTAATTGCATTGGACAATACGATTAATCGAGTTGGAGTACTCATACCTGTTCACGTCTCGATTTGATTTTTCCCGTCGTCAAATCTGGATTTTTTTAGAACTGGGCTTGGGCTGAGATGGAATGTACGTGCCAGTGTTTAGTTAGGGATCGTTGCATAGAGCAGGGAGACATGCGCCAAGATAATTTCATTAAGAGGATGATGTGGTTATTACGTAAAATGTGTTGGGCCATCTTATAAAGGTTCTCGCAACACACTATTGGTATGGTTCAAACTTTAAACTTCATGCATTCCTCAAAGATAAATTTTCAAACTCAAGCAGTCAGGCGACAGAGGGAAATCAATGATTCACTATCTTTGCAATCATGCCTACGACTATCATCCCTTCCTGTATGATCTATGGCTTCCACATCAATGTAAGTGAGTGAATCGCATCCTTATTATCTACGACGAGAAAGACTCAGCTTTTGTAACCGAGGTTGTTTACATCGTTTGCTTAATGGACAGAACTACAGACTTTTGCATAAAACCCTTTCTAGTTTCGTTATCCCTCCAGCCAAAACCTTTATTGAAAATGTACTATGCAGGGACGATGGAGGGCACACATTCGAATGGATAACTAAACCTGAGATAGGTTCAACCAATTTCCTTTTACTAATAGCATCAACTTCTGGATGGGACAGACCGTAGATTAAGATCATCATATAAGTATGGAAGAGATGAATTGGAAAGAAGATTGCAGCTAGAGATAGTACCGCAGAAAGATATCTCATATCTCCAGTCTTATTTTGGAAATGGAGAGCAGTCACGGTGGAGCCTTCAACTGCCAGCAGGAAAAATGCATCCTTCCTTGTTTTGAATGAATAATATAATTGATTCTATTTTCCAAACCTTGGAGAGATTGATCATCAAAAGAGTGGAATGGGAGCATACCCAGAGAGGATTACGTCTAACTTATAAAGGAAATTGGTTGTGATCCAGCCCAAAATAGTTGGTCAAATGAGGTAGATGATCCGCCACCCAATTTAGCAGATACGTGAAGAATTGCAGGCAGTTGAAACCGCCAGAGAGAGATTCGCAATAATCAAAATTGTAATTATTTGCGTGGTTTTTATTCGGATAACTATTTTAATGCAACTTGTTCAAGATGTGGATTTTGTGCAACAAAAGTTAAATAAAGATAGCTTCGGTTGTGCGCCAGCCAAGGAATTGAGCGAATAACCATCATCACTCATTAATGCTCGAATCATTGGTCAAGATTTCTCTTGCAGCTTAACTTCCTCCGTAATAGGTTGTGGTTGAGTCGATCATGGTAATGAGAATTTTGCAAGGCGGCATGGGAAAAAAATGTTTTGATTTGCAGGTTTATTATTTGCTAGGCTTTATTCAGAGTCAAAGGATGTTCGAGCAGGTGGATGAAGTGTGCTGTTACAGCAGATTACAGAAATGGTTTGGCCAGCAAGCTTCACACAGTTTCAGCCATATATTTGCAGCATTCGTTTGTGCAGACCATTTTTTATTTATTTATTTTTATTTAAATTTTCGTTTTGTTTTTATTGTTCATCCTAACGAAACTAGTGTTTTATTATTTTGCAGATCGGAGGAGGGGCGCACAAAATGTCTATGCGTAAAATCTTAAATTTTTTATTTTTTATTTTTTTAAATTGACAGAAAAAAAGAAAAAGAATGCGACAGTGCTGCTCTTACAGCAGCTGTTCCAGCAGCACATTTTTATTCCTAATTTGTTTCATTTTGCAAATGGAGTTAAACTGTTTTACAAATTAAAGACGAAATCAACTAGGCATGTTTGCAAAACAGTAATTTATTCATTTCTGAAAAATTTAAAGGCATCCTACTTTCTGATCCTCGTGATCGCACGAAGCGCGGAGGAGAGCATACTTATTCAACACTAAAGAAAATATGAAAATGAAAGTAGAAATTGAAAATGGAATACTACCTACTCTATGCTAATTAGGATTTAGAAATATGCTACGTGTAGTCAAACTTCCAATGGAACCATGCGCGTAAAAGTAACAGCAACATGTTCAGTGGTAATTTTTCAAGTGAAAGATGAAAATTTAGAAGAATGAGTGAATCTTCTTGCTGTAATGGCAAACTAACTAAATAGAAAGAAAAACTAAATTGATCTAATTGCGTACTTACCTGGAACCATCTTTCGATATGGCTTTCGTAAGCGCATTTTCCCTCACTCAGATCATGCTGCAGCTACTTGTCATCTTCCTCAATCTTTTGTTCGAATGATTGTTCGTCATCAAATATGCAGGAGTCTTCAGATGCTGATTCCTCGTTCGTTTCTGAAGGAGTATTTAAACTTTTGGCTGCTGTCAGGATCTCCTCTTCCAGAGAAGAGGAGACTCCGATTTTTGCAAGGATGTGAGCGAGTTGTTCCAAGCTGACACTCATAGTTAAATCATATTGTAAAAGGGGTTTTTACATGATCCAAATCAAAATCTGAAAACTGAAAATCACACTTGCTGAAAACAAAACACTCTTTTTAAAACACATGAAAACCTCTTCACAGCTGCAGAAATTGAAATTGCAAAAACATGCTTACAGAAATTGAAATTTACGCTAAATTGCAGAAATTGAAACACACTTGCAGAAATTGAAATTTAAACTAATTTGCAGAAATTGAAATTTATTCTAAATTGCAGAAATTGAAATTTACGCTAATTTGCAGAAATTGAAACACACCCTTCATTCCCTTACCCATATGTCACCTCAGAGTTAGGAGCATGAATAATCACGCTTGCATGAAAAATAAATAAATTAATACCTCAATCCCTTGTGCTTCCCCGGCAACGGCGCCAAAATGTTAGGTGAGTTATATGTCGTAATAATTACGTTGCAGTAAATTGCCCAACTATTTACTTGTCAATCCGGGGTACGTAAACTGACGAAGCACGTGCACTGTTTGTGCAGGACTGAAGTAGATCTAATCTAACTTAATCTAATTTGCTGAAATCAAATTAATCTAGGAAAGCATGGAAACACTAACTAAGAAAGCATTGAAATTGCGTAAGAGAAATACAACATGTGAAGAGTTAACAACAATGACATAAGTGAGCTCACATCTATAAATCCATAATCAAATGGTAAACATGAAATCATAACAATGGAAGCTTAAATCACATTAAGAATCTCAAATCAAGGACTAATCTAACAAGTACAAAATCCAATCCAATCCAACTTCATTACAATCCTCTTACAAGCTTAATCTAACCTAATTCCAACCTAATGGAATGGAGAAGGAGCACTCTCTTTTATACATGAGAGTCCTTAAGAAAAAGATAAGAATGAATTAATTACATATCCATTATTCTCTCAACTACTCTCAACCACTTTCCTATTATTACAAGATATGGTGCCTTCAAATCCTCCACATATCTCTCATGAATCCTAGATAAGATATGCCAACCAAATCTTCCATGATCTTCTCCTTAAGAATAGGCTTGAATAATTATCTCCTTTGAAATGGTGTAAGAGATATTTGAGAAGTCTCTTTGATTTAATCATTCACATATTCCTACACATTACAAAGCTCACACATAATTGAGATATATATGAAAACATGTATATTTTCTAAT
Source organism: Larix kaempferi (assembly GCA_027924585.1). Lineage (NCBI taxonomy): Eukaryota > Viridiplantae > Streptophyta > Pinopsida > Pinales > Pinaceae > Larix > Larix kaempferi. Next base: position 2,021,349 of record BSBM01000706.1, read on the forward strand.
ATTTAATCATAAATTCACTTTTAATACTAAAATGAATAAAGTGGAAAATAATAATGTGAAACCCAAATGTATTTATGCAAATGATATGATGAAGGTTTAATAGGGTGATGAAATGTAAGGAATAGTGAAGGGAAAGGTGGATGAAAATACGACATTTCTGAGTCCTAACAATAACTTTTATTTATGGAAAAGTGGTATAACCACCCCAAAATGTCATTATTCGAAGATTGGTATGTTATTTTTTTCTCAAACATAATGCACATGTTTTTGTTGACCCACCCGTTTGCTATGTAAATTTTCAATTTACAAGAAAAAAAATATGTAGAGGCATAGGCAACATAAGAATCTTGTGCGGGGCTATTTTTCCAAAATTTTAAAAGCCAATTTTATATATTTTTTAAATTACCAAAGTCAGTGAAGCCCTAAAACGACATGGTCAAGGGTTGAGCCACCATACATTGGTCTAAAAATAATCAAAACACTTTTTTTTTAGGTTGTAGGTATTTTCATGCTCTTGTGCGGGTTCTCTTCCGTTTTCGAAATAGGTAAGCCAATCAAAAGTTATAGGCCAAATAAACGACCTATGTTTTTTACAAATTTGACATGAGTGCATTTAAAAATGAATTAAAAATAGAAAACAACAACAGATCTATTCAAAAATTATATATTTAAAATCTGCACACAGAGCTCGACAAGCATGTGCAATTTCATCTGCATTGCACTCGTGGCGCTTATGTGGAACTAGTTGTGAAAATCTGAAAGTTACAGCATTTGATGTTTTCTGCCATAAATCAGGCATAAATCAGACTGAGCCTCAAGGTGCAATCCGAAGCTAATTCCAAGCCTGTAAGGGCGCCAAAAACAATTTGAATTCAGACATGCGTGTGCGTAAATGCACGCACGCGTGACTGACAGTGCGCACGCGTTAATAATAGCGTGCACGCGTCCGTGCGGGCACGCGTTATTGTATGATTTTGTATGGTTTATTTAATTTCCTTTGTCAAGGGGATACATGAAGTTGATGAAGATGTGATGATGAAGAAGATGACGATGATGGAGATGTTGATGAGGAAGGGGGAGATGACAATGATGTTGAAGATGTTGATGATGATGATAATGATGATGAGATGATGGTGATGGTGATGATGATGAATATTTTGATGATAATGACAATGGTGATGAAGATGACAATGAGTATGATGAGGATGATGGTGATGATGATGATGATGATGATGATGGTGATGAGGATGATGGTGACGAGAATGATTATCATGATGGTGATGAAGATGATGATGATGATGATGAATATGATCATCATCATCATCTAATCATCATCACCATCACCATCATCATCAACATCTTCATCATCATTGTCATCTCCCCCTTCCTCATCAACATCTCCACCATTGTCATCTTCTTCATCATCGCCATCTTCTTCATCATCATCATCATCATCTTTATCACCATCGTCATCATCATCAATATCTTCATCTCCATCATCATCATCTTCTTCATCCTCATCACCATCATCATCATCATCATCATCATCATCTTTGTCATCATCATCATCGTCATCATCAACACCATCATCATCATCGTCCTTCTTCCTCATCATCATCAACATCTAGGTCATCATCTTCATCGTCAATGTCATCATCATCATCATTATCATCCTCATCATCACCATTGATGGTGATGATGATGATTATGTTGATGATGAGTACGATGATCATCAACATCATCATCATCTTCATCATCGTACTCATATTCATCATCATCCATCATCATCCATCATCATCATCATCATCTTCGTCATCACCCTCTTCCTCATCATCGTCATCAACAACATCTTCGTCGTCATCATCATCATCATCATCATCAATGATGATGATGACGATGCAAAGATGATGATGAGGATGATGAAGAAGATTGCGATGACGAGTATGATGAGGATGATGAGGATGACGATTATGATGACAAAGACAATGATCATTGTGACCATGATCATATGATGATGATGATGATGGCAAGGATGATGAAGATGTCGATGATGATGGCAAGGATGATGAAGATGTCGATGATGATGATTTTGATGATGATGATGATCATATTCGTCGTCATCATCTTCATCATTGTACTCATATTCATCATCATCCACCACCACCATCATCATCATCATCGTCGTCGTCCTCACAATGATGATGATGATGATGATGATGAAGATGATGATGATGATCATGTTGTTGATGATGATGAAGATGCTGATGATGACAAGGATTATGTGTTGCATATTTGTCATCATCAAAATCATCATCATCATCTCCATTAGTCATCATCATCATCATCATCTTCATCATCATCGTCGTCATCATCATCATCATCATCATCGTCATCATCATAATCCTCATGCTCGTCCTCACAATGATGATGATGACGATGATGATGAAGATGATGATGATGATCATGCTGTGGGTCATGTTGTGGATGATGATGTGCTGCATATTCGACATCATCTTCATCATCATCATCATCATCTGCATTAGTCATCATCGTCATCATCATCATCGTCATGATGATGAAGATGGTGATGATGATAATGTTGATGATGAAGATGGTGATGATGATGATGTTGATGATGATGATGATGATGACGATGATGATGATCATGACAAAGATGATGATGATGATGATGATGATGATGATGATGACGATGAAGATGATGATGATTATGATGGTGATGATGATGATGATGAAGATGGCGATGACGAGTATAATGAGGATGATGAAGATGACGATTATGATGATGAAGACAATGATCATCGTGACCATGATCATATGATGATGATGATGATGGTGAGGATGATGAATATGGCGATGATGACGACTAATGAAGATGATGATGACGAATATGATGATTTTGATGATGATGATCATATTCTTCATCATCATCATCATCATCTTCATCATCATCCACCACCACCACCACCATCATCATCATCATCATCATCATCATCCTCGTCCTCATAATGATGATGATGATGATGATGATGATGACGATGATGAAGATGATGATCATGTTGTTGATGATGATGAAGATGATGATGACGATGAGGATGATGTGTTTCATATTCGTCATCATCTTCATCATTAGCATCATCATCATCTCCATCATCATCATCTCCATTAGTCATCACCATCATCACCATATTCATCATCATCATCATCTTCATCATGATCTTCATCATCATCATCATCATCATCACGAAGATGATGATGATGATGATGATGGTGATGACAAGTATGATGAGGATGATGAAGATGACTATTATGATGACAAAGACAATGATGATTGTGACCATGATCACACGATGATGATGATCAGGATGAGGATGATGAAGATGGTGATGATGATGACTAATGAAGATGAGTATGATGACGAATATGATGATTTTTCTGTTGGTGATGATTATCATATTTGTCATCAACATCATCATCTTCATCATCGTACTCATATTCATCATCATCCACCACCACCATCATCATCATCATCATATGATCATCATCTTCATCATCCTCAGCATCGTCCGCGTCCTCACAATGATGATGATGAGGAGGAGGAATTTGATGATGATGATGAAGATGTTGATGATGTGTTGCATATTCCTCATTATCTTCATCATCATCATCATCATCTCCAAATTAGTCATCACCATCATCGTACTCATATTCATCATCATCCACCATCATCATCATCATATCATCACGACGATGATGATGATGATGAGGATGATGATGATGATGATGACGAATATGATGATGGCGATGATGGTGACTATGGTGACTAATGATGATGACGAATATGATGATGGTGATGACGAATATGATGATGGTGATGATGATGATGACGAATATGATGATGGTGATGATGAATATGATGATGATGGTGATGATGGTGACTAATGAAGATGATGATGACGAATATGATTATTTTGATGATGATCATATTCGTCATCATCATCATCATCATCATATCATCATCACCATCATCATCGTCATCCTCGTCCTCACAATGATGATGATGATGATAATGATGATGATGATGATGAAGTTGATGATGATGGTCATGGTGTTGATGATGATGAAGATGATCATGATGATGAGGATGATGTGCTGCATATTCGTCATCATCTTCATCGTCAACATCATCATCATCATCTCCATTAGTCATCATCATCATCATCATCATCATCATCACCATCTTCATCCTCATCATCATCATCATCACTTTATACAACATTAATATATCTACTATGTATTTTATTATTTTTGATGTAATACATATGTTTCTAATTCAAAATTAAATTAATGTTTTGAAATCAAAATACATATTTGTAAGTATACCCCTAAACACCTAGAAGCACTTAAATGCACTTAGGGATTATAGGTTAGAAGAGGTCCTAAAGGCCTTTATGGGGGAGGGGCTCTAGGCACAACTCGACACATTTATATCTGTTGGGAAATAAATACAGTGAACATTACCCACCAAACATTACAACGTTCAGCAAGGATGCACGTGCCTCTAGCACGTGCGCGTCCCTGTTGAACATAAAATTTAGAAAATCACCCGCGTTCTTTCTCCCACATTTTTTTCCTCATTCATCGCGTTCTCTTCGCTGGTTTCACGCACAGTCCGACAAGAATTCACATGGTAGATTGAATTCATAGACCATTTGGTGCTTCCTTCACCATTTGGATAAAATACACAACATTTTGGGCTCTATTTGGCTCTTTGTATTGAATACACACCTATTGGGCTCTATTTGGATCAATTGAGTGAATACACAACAGTTGGACTATATTTGGCACCTTGGATTGAATTCTCATGCTACTTGGACACACATGAAGTCTTCTTACATATATTGGACACATCAAAAGAGCATTTGACATTTGAAGCAAAGAGCAATCATAATCCTTGAGGTATGGTGATAATTTTAACTTCTTAAATGTAATTTAGTCTTCATTCACTTGTTTGAATGGCATCTATTTTGGTTTTTCCTCATGAATTGTATGATAGATCTATTTTATTTTTCTTAATATTCAACATAGACAATAAAAACATCTTACCAAAAAAAAACTACAACATGCACCAAGCAATGCTTTCAACCTTTCATGAAGATAATAAAAAAAATTACTTGCATCACCACCAATAACATTTCATAATCACATTCCTCCATCTAGTAGACAAACATTTGTTGAATTCCTCATGGTTTCACTACAACAACTCACACAATCACCTAAACAATTGAAAAATCTTAGTATTTTGGGGCTATTTTCCCTCATCCATACCATGAAAATGAAGTGATTATGAGCTTTTAAGATTATATGAAAACATTCTCACTAGATGTTGTACATAATCAATTGATACATCGAGCTTTAATAATCATGCACATCGAGTTTTAACATCTTGTTTGTTGTTCATTCTTGCAGGGGTGATATTTTTGTTTTTCCAAAAAACGCATTGAATATGGGCAACATACGTAATAATAAAAGAAAGTCTAGAAGGACACAGCTGCCCCCTGAAAAGGCCCATGAGATAAGAGAAAATGCCAGGTTGTACATGCAAAACCGTAGAAATCAAAATGTTAGTGCCTTAGATCCATCAACAAGCAATTACAAAGTGGTTGAAGTCAATCAAATCTTGCCTGATGTCGAGTATGAAGGGATGGATGTTGAACAAGTTCTTAACTGGCAACCTCCCCAAGAAGAGCATGCACATGGCGAACACACTTCCTTGCAAGACCAATTTGTGAACGAAGGTCCACAACAAACCGTTGACGAGACTCGTACTTCCTTGCTGACTCCCTTGCCTCGACTATCAACCGGACGACGAAGAACTCCCAGACGTATTCATGTGGATGAAAGTTCATTTTCAGGTCTTGAAGGTAAGATGCCCAAACACACTATTGATTTCCATTGTAGCAAGATAATGAAAGATTTTTTTGAATCCAAAACCGATGCAGCAAAATGTCAATTGTTTCTTGCTTTGTTAAAATCACATTGTCTATCTCATGTTAGGAGAATTTTGGGCATAAAGGTAATTAGAAGTTCAGAGGTCAACAATCATGTTGTTAGAAATCTACAATCTACATTTAATTTGATTGGAAAAACTTCTCGTACAAAATATTTTAATGTGGCCCGTCGTGTACTGTCGGAATCGATTGTAGACAAATCCACACGGCAACGTCGCCTACTATCACACACATGTAAAATCTTTAAAGTAGATAGAAAGAATCTTCGAAAGTATTCTGCCATTAGAGAAAAACTTGACACCCCAGGCCAAAAAGATTGTTGGTCCTTTGTTGGTAGGTTACCTCGTTCAGACATGAAGCTCATTGATGTTGTTAAAGAACTAGTGCAAAATTTTTGGCATGATAACACTAGACCGTCATCCAATCAAAGAGATGTTTTAAAGTTGAGAAAAGGTGTTAGGGGGGGTGAACCCCATGTCAAGCACTTCCTTGACATGAAACAAATAGAACTCTATGAGAGGTTCAAGAATGAGCACACACAATTGAACTTGGGACAAAGGTCCTTTGAAAAATGCAAGCCCTGGTATGTTAGAATTTGCATTGATCGCAATACATGTTGTTGTAGATACCATGTAGAATTTGAGTACTATTATGATACATATAGACATATATTTTGTGGTTTGCATACTAACATTGTGCAGGATTTCCCATCGTTACAACCACCGAATGCATCTAGAGAATTTATACATAGCATAATGTGTCCAACACCTGAAGGACAAAAATATTATAAAAGATCATGTTTATATGGGACGTGTTCTAGTTGCAGTGGATTTTCATTATTGAGCCCCTGCATCCACGTAACCGCGAAGCACGAATTTGGGAAGATGTCAGTAGAAATGCAGAACTTCCAGTACATAACATATGAGGTAGATAGTTCGAAGGAAAGCAAAAAAATTGCATTGGTGAGTCACAGGTAATCTAAGTTTCCATACTTTCACACTGTACATGTTGAATTTGTACATATATATTCTGATTGAAAATGTCACGTTGTATTAATGCCCTTGGTTTTGTGGCACCAGGTACAAATTTGCAAATTCATGAAGGAATTCTACCAAAAGACCGAGCATTATGTATAGCACGATGGCAGGATGAACAGTACATACAGTGCAGGGACACCTTTCCCAAGGGCACAATATTGTCAGTTGTGGACTTTGCAGAAAAATACACCCTACAGCCACAGAATGAGATTCAAAGTCAATATTACCATTCAAACCAAGTTAGCATAATGGTCCATATCACATACAGGCACGCACGAGAGAGAAGCAACGACATGAGGATAATATTGAAAGAGACTAACTTCTACATCAGTGACGACAGGTGCCACGACCTGCATTATGTGCAACATTGCTTCAAAATTTTCTATGATCAGCTGAAGGAGAGAGGTATACAGATGGATCAGCATTGGATATGGTCAGATGGTTGTGCAGGCCAGTTCAAAAATGCACGTGTTTTCTAGTGGTTGAGTATTTTGCACAAGACTTATGATGTGCTGCATGTATGGAACTATTTTGAGACCGGTCATGGAAAGGGAGAGCATTATGGGGCTGGAGCATGTCTCAAAACTTCCCTATGAAGGGAGGAGATGATGTGCATGGGAGGCCCTCATATTCGGAATGCCGAATCCACAGTTCGATGGTGCAAAGAAAAAATTTCAGATAGAACCACGGAGCAACACATAACAACAGGTAGAGGACATGTTGTCAGAAATTTCTGGAATGTAGTCGATATAGATCGATCGCGTTCTTATAGTTGTAGTACTGTGCAAGGCACTCGTGGATTTCATTCGGTTCGAAGCTCAAACAACCCCTTATTTGGAATATGGATGCGAAAACTTGCTTGCTTTTGTGGGTCTTGCAGCAGTTGTGAGTGGGATGAGTGCGAATCAATTGATTGGGTTGAGGAATGGGACCATGTATCACTTGCAGTGGAACCACATGTAGTTGTTGAAACAATCCAGTTAGAGGAAGGCCAGTCCTCTATTTCGAATGAATATGATCATATATCTGATCGTGTACAGCCAGGTAAACATTTCTGCATGCATATCCCGGTTACCTCCTTGTTTTTGTAATTATCCAAGTTATCAAACCACTACTTGTTGGAATATGACCTTAAAATGCATTTTTGAAGGAAACATTTATGCAGTTGTTTCCCCGACAGACAGTGCAATTGGGACGAATTATTGGTTGGCACGATGCATCCAGGGGAAGCAAACCCTCCTTGCACCATTAACGGATAGTGAAGTCATTACCTTTCCGACTGGATCGATGGTTGTTTAGGGGGAATATCTTACAGTGGATGGAAAGGTACCAAAGAGCAATGGCTACACATACACGGATTATAGACCAGGGTCGCGGGTGTATCACTTTACGCACTTGATTGTTGGTACAAACATCCAACTACAGACAATGTCAATGAATTCATCAAACAAGGTACGCTACTTACTACCTCATGCATAGCATGAGAGGTTGTTCGAGACAATAAAAAACCAAGAGGATCCAGAAGGCCTAATTGATTGAGGTACATAGTATAGCCATGTGATTGTTTATTCATGCATGACTAATGTTATTCATGTTAGATAGTTTATTTGATATCGTTATCTTATATCATTTATTTGATGTTTGAGTTATGATTAAGTTATGATTTATAGCCATGTGATTGTTTATTCATGCATGATTAACCCTAGAAGCACTAATATAACCCTACAAACATAATCTAGCCCTAGAAATCCTAGAAAGCTAAACTAACCCTAGAAACACTAATCTAACCCTCATAAACTAATCTAGAATCCTAGAAACCTAATCTATCCCTATGGACCTAATCTAGCCCTAGAATTCGTGAACCACCACACGTACCCTCAATGCGTGAGTTTTTGGAGGTCGACCTCCCACCCCACATGTCCTCTTCAAAAAAATGTGTTCTCTTGGTTTTATGCCCACCCAAACTTCATATTCATCATCATCAACATCATCATCATCTTCATCATCATCATCATCATCATCAACATCATGATCATGATCATCTTATTCATCATCATCATCTTCTTCATCGTCATCATCATCATCTTCATCACCCTCACCATCATCATCAACGTCTTCATCATCATCACCATCTTCATCATCATTGTCATCTATAGGTTCCTCATCAACATCTCCATCATCATCATCATCTTCTTCATCGTCATCATCATCATCATCATCACCATCACCATCATCATCAACATCTTCATCATCATCACAATCTCCATCATCATTGTCATCTGTAGGTTCCTCATCAACATCTCCATCATCATCATCTTCTTCATCGTCATCATCATCATCGTCATCACCATCACCATTATCATCAACGTCTTCATCATCATCACCATCTTCATCATCATGGTCATCTCTAGGTCCCTCATCACCATCTCCATCATCACCACCATCTTCATCATCATCATCCTCATCTTCATCACCATCGCCATCATCATCAACGCCTTCATCATCATCACCATCTTCATCATCATGGTCATCTCTAGGTCCCTCATCAACATATCCATCATCATCGTCTTCATCACCATCACCATCACCATCATCGTCAATGTATTCATCATCATCACTATCATCATCATCATCACCATAAGTGCCCAGCGAGCGATTTTGCAAATCTAACCCCAATGTGCAAAAATTGCACACTCCCTCACTGAGCAAAACCCTAGTTTCCAAGATGGACCTACAAGGTCACACCCAGGCCATGGGACGGGAGGAGAGGGGCACCCCTAGCACTATCCCAGCGTCCTTAATCCAACGGAGTCAATGGTTCGTCGATCGGAGCCACAGTCGTCATTCTATGGCTCATTCCGTCTCACATCCAAAAGGCCTTCAGGGACACCTATTGGATACCTATCGGGGGCATAGAACTCCAACCATGCAGCAAAACCGGTTTCCGGGGAAACATGCAGGTGTGTCCAGGGAGTTTCCGGCTGGGAACTCTAGCCATAAGTGCCCGGTGGCCGATTTTGAAAATATGACCCCAATGTGCAAAAATTGCACACTCCCTCACTAAGCAAAACCCTAGTTTCCAAGATGGACCTACAAGGTGACACCCGGGCCACGGTATGGGAGGAGAGGGGCACCCCTAGCACTATCCCAACGTCCTGAATCCAACGGAGTTGACAGTTCATCGATCGGAGCCACAGATGTCATTCTATGGCTTGTTTTATACCCCTACGTCCCGAGAAGGTTGAAGCTATAAAGCAACAACTCTCTAGTATTCATCCTGAAGCTCTCAGTTCGTGAGCTGGAACATATCGATCTTAATAGGATTTATACAATATTTGTTTTACGAGAAACTGACCTGAGAAATTCTTGTAGAAATGACAATGAATCCTTCATTTTGCATTTGTTAGCAGAAGAAGATCAATTTTGGACAAAACAATGTAGTTATTACGTGTGGAGGCAGCGGTTTCCCGTGGAAAACGAGTGTAGGGTTGAGCAGAGGAAAGATGTTGGGAAATGGGCTATTACATTAGCTTTTCCGATGGGCGAGTGAATTACAGAAGGAAATATGGTGGCTATAGGTATCTATGCTTTTCTTCCGACAAAAATTGTAACAGGATTTCCATTTATAATACAGGCAGATTTTTTACTGGTTTCGTTAAGAGAAAGTATCACTTTCAATGACAAGTAGAACCAGGGAATCCTTTGTTGTGTTCCATTAGCCTTTTGTTCAGCATTTCTTGCTCTGATAAGTGGTAATTCACCTCTATCATCGAAAACTTGGGTCTATAGGTACCTTCCCTTTCACATTCCTCATTATCCACAGCTAACACAAGCTAGAGATGCCATTCAGGCCCAATTGAAAGCTGAGGAAGTGATTTTATGTGGCATCAGCTTTGGGAATAAACGTTTATGTAAACCAACAGAAGCTCGGACAATACTCCTTGATTTTAAACGCATTTTGGAGAAGGCAAGAGGAAAAGTTCATCAAAGCGACTTCATCAGGGAAATTTTTAGGGGCGAAATTTCGCCAATTGGCTATTTTTTGGACATTTTTTCAAAAAATAAATTCGCTATTTGGTCATTTTTAGTCTCTAATATCGCCTATATTTACATAAAATATGTTTTTTTATCACAATATTCGCCAAAATTTACAAGTTTCAGTAGTAAATTGTATGTTTAATATTCACTATTCGCCTACTAATCTATCTTTATGTTTTTTTCAATCCAAAATAATCGCCTATAATACTATACTTAAGTATAATTTTATATTCCTTAAAAAATACCCTGGACTTAATTCATCTATATTCTCGTAATGTACACATAGTCCATCCTTATCTTGATAAACAAGAGTTTTATAATAGCTTGAATTCTTTGGGCGTGGTTATCTCCCTGTATTCGGTTGTCTGATTGGTTGACAAGCTTGCCTGAAAATCTGTACGTTGAACTTCTTTGTTTTATTGCTGAAAATTGGAACGGATTATTAAAGTCACCTGCAAAACGCTCCTTTGTTGAAATATGTAAGTTCTTCCAACAACATAGATTTGGCTAGTGTATCAAATGTTGTCATCCACACCAGAATTTATCTTTCGTCAAAGGAGTCGCGCATATTGTGGCTGACCAAATGGTCTGGTGATCTTGGAAGTGCCGCCAAATATTATTCCATGCCTGAATCTACCCAGAAGGCAATTATAAATTTAGATCCTCGAGAATGCCTGAATCTACCCAAAAGGAAATTATAGATTTAGATCCTTGAGAAGGTGAGAAACTATATGAGTGGTTGAATCAGTATCCTAAAATTACAGAGCTTTCTATCTCAAAGTTTGTTGAGCGGCTCCTGGATCTAGTATCAGTCTCAATAGACAGTAAACTTGTTATCACCAATGCACAATTTTTGCACTATTCATTTGCAAATGAATACGTCTGGCCCGAAGAGATTACCAGTCTTTTCAAGAATATTCCCCTAGTAGATGAAGGTGGAAAAATCATTAGGGTATGAGGTTCTCTGAAGTTTCTCCAACCTGCATCCACGAGTAATTGGGCCAAGATGTCCCTGAATGGCCCCGGGGTGCCCGACCAGAATGCCCGTAGCACCTGAACCATGGCTCGGTTTGCGAATCTGTCGATTTTCGTGGGTCCTAGACACCGGGTTTCAGCTAGGGGACCCCCCACAACATCCCTCCAAGACCCAGAAGTGGTGCCAATGTGCCATCTCCGGAGCTAGGGTTTTGCCAAGTGAGGGCCATTCCAAATCCGCTCAAGGCAATCATTTCTCCTCCGGATGCCCCCAAGCGTGCGTGGCCACCATGGACAGGTCCACAATGGCCACGTGGACCTGTGGGAGGCCCTGGAATCCAAGTCCACTCTCTGGTTCGGGTTCTATGGCCCCGGGGCAAATCCTCCAAGCATCCCTTAATGGCCCCGGGGTGCCCGACCAGAATGCCCGCAACACCTGAACCATGGCTCAGTTCGTAAATCCATCAATTCTGGTGGATCGAGGACATCGGGTTCAGCTAGGGGAACCCCACAGTGTCGCTCGAAGACCTGGAAGCGGTTCCAATGGGCCATCTCCGGATCTAGGATTTTGCCCAGTGAGGGCCCTTCCAAATATGCTCAAGGGGGCCATTTCTCCTCCAGATGCCCCAAAGCATGTGTGGCCACCGTGGACAAGTCCACAATGGTCACGTGGACTTGTGGGAGGCAATGGAATCCAAGTTCGCTCACCGGTTTGGGTTCCGTGGCCCCGGGGCAAATCCTCCAAGCGTCCCTAAATGGCCCCGGGGTGCCCGACCAGAATGCCCGCAGCACTCGAACTGTGGCTCGGTTCGCAAATCCGTTAATTCCTGTGGGTCCGCGATGTCGGGTTTCATCTAGGGGACCCCCCACGGTGTCCCTCCATTACCCGGAAGCGGTGCCAATGGTCCATCTATGAAGCTAGGGTTTTGCCTAGTGAGGGCCCTTCCAAATATGCTCAAGGGGGCCATTTCTCGTCCGGATGCCCCTGGGCATGCATGGCCATCATGGAAAGGTCCACAATGGCCACGTGGACCTTTGGGAGGTGACAAAATCCAAGTTCGCTCATCGGTTTGGGTTCCGTGGCCCCGGGGCAAATCCTCCAATCGTCCCTGAATGGCCCCGGGGTGCCTGACCAGAATGCCCACAAAACCTGAACCGTGGCTCGGTTCGTGAGTCCGTTGATTCCGGTGGGTCCGGGACATCGATTTTCAGCTAGGGGATCCCCCATAGCGTCCCTCGAAGACCGGGAAATGGTTCCAATGGGCCATCTCCGAAGCTAGGGTTTTGCCTAGTGAGGGCCATTCCAAATATGCTCAAGGGGGCCATTTCTCGTCTGGATGACCCTGATCGTGCATGGCCACCGTGGACTTGTGGGAGGTGATGGAATCCAATTCCGCTCACCGGTTTGGGTTCTGTGGCCCTGGGGCAAATCCTCCAAGCGTCCCTGAAGGGGTGCAAAAACCCTAGCTCCGGAGATGTCCCATTGGCACCACGTATAGGTCTTCGAGGGATGCTGTGGGGGGTCCCCTAGCTGAAACCTGGCATCCCGGACCCACTGGAATCAACGGATTCACGAACCGAGCCACGGTTCGGGTGCTATGGGAATTCTGGTCGGGCACCCTGGGGCCATTCAGGGACACTTGGAGGATTTGTCCCGGGGCCACGGAACCCAAACCGGTGAGCGGACTTGGATTATGTTGCCTCCCACAGGTCCATGTAGCCATTGTGGACCTATCCACAATGGCAACGCATGCGCGGGGGCATACGGATGAGAAATGCCCCCCTTGAGCGGATTTGGAATGGCCCTCACTAAGAAAAACCCTAGCTCCGGAGATGGCCCATTGGTACCGCTTCCGGGTCTTCGAGGGACGTTGTGGGGGGACCCCTAACTGAAACCCGGTGCCCCAGACCCACCAGAATCAATGAATTCACGAACCGAGCCACGGTTCGGGTGCTGCGGGCATTCTGGTCGGGCACCCCGGGGCCATTCAGGGATGCTTAGTGGATTTTCCCCGGGGCCACGGAACCCAAACTGGCAAGTAGAATTGGATTATGTTGCCTCCCACAGGTCCACTTGGCCATTGTGGACATGTCCACGGTGACCACGCACGCCCGGGAGCATCCGGATGAGAAATGGCCCCCTTGACCTGATTTGGAATGGCCCTCACTGGGCAAAACCCTAGCTCCGGAGATGGCCCATTGGAACTGCTTCCGGGTCTTCAAGGGACGTTGTGGGAGGTCCCCTAGCTGAAAATCGGTGTCCCAGACCCACTTGAATCGACAAATTCATGAACCGAGCCACGGTTCGAGTGCTGCGGGCATTCTGCTCGAGCACCCTGGGGCCATTCAGGGACACCTTGGCCCAATTAACTTGGCCCAATTACTCATGGATGCAGGCTGGAGAAACTTCAGAGAGCCTTGTACCCTAATGATTTTTCCACCTTCATCTACTAGGGGAATATTCTTGAAAACACTGGTAAGATCGTCGGTCCAGACGTAATCATTTGTAGATGAATAGTGCAAAAAATGTGAAGTGGTGATAACAAGTTTACTGTCTGTTGAGACTGATACTACATCCAGGAGCCGCTCAGCAAACTTTGAGATAGAAAGCTCTATAATTTTAGGATCCTGATTCAACCACTCATATAGTTTCTCACCTTCTCGAGGATCTAAATCTATAATTGCCTTTTGGTAGATTCAGGCATGGAATAATATTTGGCGGCACTTCCAAGCTCCCAAAACCATTTGGTCAGCCACAATATGTGCGAATCCTTTGACAAAAGATAAATTCTGGTGTGGACGGAAGCATTTGATACACTAGCCAAATCTATGTTGTTGGAAGAACTTACATATTTCAACAAAGGATCATTTTGCAGGTGACTTTAATAATCCCTTCCAATTTTCAGCAATAAAACAAAGAAGTTCAACGTACAGATTTTCAGGCAAGCTTGTCAACCAATCAGACAACCAAATATAGAGAGATAACCACGCCCAAAGAATTCAAGCTATTATAAAACTCTTGTTTATCAAGATAAGGATGGACTATGTGTACATTATGAGAATATAGATGAATGAAGTCGCTTTGATGAACTTGTCCTCTTGCTTTCTCCAGAATGCGTTTAAAATCAAGGAATATTGTCCGAGCTTTTGTTGGTTTACATAAATGTTTATTCCCAAATCTAATGCCACATAAAACCACTTCCTCAGCTTTCAATTGGGTCTGAATGGCATCTCTAGCTTGTGTTAGCTGTGGATAACGAGGAATGTGAAAGGGAAGGTACCTATAGACCTAAGTTTTCAATGATAGATATGAATTACCACTTATCAGAGCAAGAAATGTTGAACAAAAGGCTAATGGAACACAACGAAGGATTCCCTAGTTCCACTTGTTATTGAAAGTGATACTTTCTCTTAACGAAACAGGTAAAAAATATTCCTGTATTATAAATGGAAATCTTGTTACAATTTTCGTCGGAAGAAAAGCATAGATACCTACAGCCGCCATATTTCCTTCTGTAAGTCGCTCGCCCATCGAAAAAGCTAATGTAATATCCCATTTCCCAACATCTTTCCTCTGTTCAAGCCTACACTCGTTTTCCACGGGAAATCGCTGCCTCCACATGTAATAACTACATTGTTTTGTTCAAAATTGATCTTCTTCTGCTAACAAATGCAAAATGAAGGATTCATTGTCATTGCTACGAGAAGTTCTCAGGTCAGTTTCTCATAAAACAGAGATTGCATAAATCCTATTAAGATCGATATGTTCCAGCTTACAAACTGATAGCTTCTTTATCTTAGACATCAACATAAGAGCTTCAGGATGAATACTAGAGAGCTATTGCTTTACAGCTTAAACCTTCTTGGGAAGTAGGGGTATAAAACGAGCCATATAATGACGACCGTGGCTATGATCGATGAACCGTTGACTCCGTTGGATTCAGGACGTCGGGATAGTACTAGGGGTGCCCCTCTCCTCCCATCCCGTGACCCGGGTGTCACCTTGTAGGTCCATCTTGGAAACTAGGGTTTTGCTTAGTGAGGGAGTGTGAAATTTTTGCACATTGGGGTAAGATTTGTAAAATCGGCCACCGGGCACTTGTGGCTAGCATTCCCAGCGGGAAAATCCTTGGACACACCTGCATGTCTACCCGAAAACCAGTTTTGTTGCATGGTTGGAGTTCTATGCCCCCGGCAGGTATCCAGTAGGTGTCCCTGAAGGCCTTTTGGATGCGACAGGGAACACGACATAGAATGACGATCGTGGCTCCGATCGACGAACCGTCAACTCCGTTGGATTCAGGACGTCGGGATAGTGCTAGGGGTGCCCCTCTCCTCCCTTCCTGTGGCCCAGGTGTCACCTTGTAGGTCCATCTTGGAAACCAGGGTTTTGCTCAGTGAGGGAGTGTGCAATTTTTACACATTAGGGTCAGATTTGCAAAATCGCCCACCAGGCACTTGTGGCTAGCGTTCCCAGTTGGAAACTCCTTGGACACACCTACATGTCTCCCCAAAAACTGGTTTTGCTGCACGGTTGGATTTTTATGCCCCCGGCAGGTATCCAGCAGGTGTCCCTGAAGGCCTTTTGGATGCGAGACAGAACAAGCCATAGAATGAGGACCATGGCTCCGATCGACGAACCATAAACTTCGTTGGATTCAAGACGTCGGGATAGTGCTAGGGGTGCCCATCTCCTCCCGTCCCGTGGCCCGGGTGTCACCTTGTAGGTCCATCTTGGAAACTAGGGTTTTGCTCAGTGATGGAGTGTCTAATTTTTGCACATTGGGGTCATATTTGAAAAATCGTCCACAGGGCACTTGTGGCTAGCATTCCCAGTTGGAACCTCCCTGGAGACACCTACATGTCTCCCTGGAAACCAGTTTTGCTGCACGGCTAGAGTTCTATGCCCCCGGCAGGTATCCAGCAGGTGTCCCTGAAGGACTTTTGGATGTGAGATGGAATGAGCCATAGAATGACGTCCGTGGCTCCAATCGATGAACCGTCGAATCCATTGGATTCAGGACATCGGGATAGTGCTAAGGGTTCCCCTCTCCTCCCATCCTGTGGCCTGAGTTTCACCTTGTAGGTCCATCTTGGAAACTAGGGTTTTGCTCAATGAGGGAGTGTGCAATTTTTGCACATTGGGGTCAGATTTGCAACATTGGCCACCGGGCACTTGTGGCTAGCGTTCCCAGCTGAAAAATCCATGGACACACCTGCATGTCTCCCTGGAAACCATTTTTGCTGCATGGTTGGAGTTCTATGCCTTTGGCAGGTATCCAGCAGGTGTCCCTGAAGGCCTTTTGGATGCGAGACATAACAAGCCATAGAATGACGATTGTGGCTCTGATCGATGAACCGTCGACTCCGTTGGATTCATGACGTCGAGATAGTGCTAGGGGTGCCCCTCTCCTCTCGTCTTGTGGCACGGTTGTCACCCTGTAGGTCCATCTTGGAAACTAGGGTTTTGCTCAGTGAGGGAGTGCGCAATTTTTGCACATTGGGGTCAGATTTGCAAAATCAGCCACTGGGCACTTGTGGACAGCGTTCCCAACCGGAAAGGCTAATGGAACACAATTGCATGTCTCCTCGAAAACTGGTTTTGTTGCACGGTTGGAGTTCTATGCCCCCAGCAGGTATCCAGCAGGTGTCCCTGGAGACCTTTTGGATGCAAGACGGAACGAGCCATAGAATGACGATCGTGACTCCGATCGATGAATTGTCGACTCTGTTGGATTCAGGACGTCGGGATAGTGCTAGGGGTGCCCCCTCTCCTCCCGTCCTGTGGCCCGGGTGTCACCTTGTAGGTCCATCTTGGAAACTAGGGTTTTGCTTAGTGAGGGAGTGTGTAATTTTTGCACATTGGGGTCATATTTGCAAAATCGGCCATCGGGCACTTTTGGCTAGCGTGATGATGATGAAGGAAATTAGAGTTATAGAAGGAAATTAAATTAGGGTTAGATTTAGAGTTAATGATGATGATGAAGATGGTGATGATGATTAAGACGTCGATGATGATGGTTATGGCGATGAAGAGGAAGATGATGATGGTGATGATGATGAAGACGTTGATGATGATGGTGATGGTGGTGGTGATGATGGTGGTGATGATGCAGAAGATGGTTTAGAACTAGGGTTTGGGTGAGGGTTAGGGTTAGAGTTATAGAAGGAAATTGAATTAGGGTTAGAGTTAGAGTTAATGATGATGATGATGATGATGGTGATGATGATGAAGAGGTTGATGATGATGGTGATGGTGATGGTGATGGTGGTGGTGATGATGCAGAAGATGGTTTAGTGCTAGGGTTTGGGTGAGGGTTAGGGTTAGAGTGATAGAAGGAAATTGAATTAGGGTTAGGGTTAGAGTTAATGATGATGATGAAGATGACGATGATTATGAAGACGTTGATGATGATTGTGATGGCGATGAAGATGATGATGATGATGGTGATGATGATGAGGAGGTTGATGACGATGGTGATGTTGGTGGTGGTGATGAAGCAGAAGATGGTTTAGTTCTAGGGTTTGGGTGAGGGTTAGGGTTAGATTTATAGAAGGAAATTGAATTAGGGTTAGAGTTAGAGTTAATGATGATGATGAAGATGGTGATGATTATGAAGACGTTGATGGTGATGGTGATGGTGATGGCGATGAAGAGGGAGATGATGATGGTGATGATGATGAAGATGTTGATGAAATACAGATGTCCAGAACTCAAACAAGTGGAAATACAATAAAAAAGAATAAGAAAACTATACTTGAGTAAAGAAGACACTAGAGATGGTGGAGGAGGTAGTAAACAAGGAAATTTTAGTGATGAAGACCAAGATAATATAGGGTACAATGAGGACACCAACCCAATAGATGCAATGAAGATGGAAGGGGTGAAAAATGGGAAGAAAGAGGCCAGGAAAACAAGCCAAATAATGCGACAAGGGAAGCAATACTCAAAGGAAGAAAGTTCAAGCAAGGTCATCAACCCACCAATACTAAAGTAAGATACAAAAATAAGTTAAAATTGCTCATTTAACTTAGAAGTAAGTTCAACCTACAAAAGGAGTAGATTTAGTAAGGATAGAACAACAATAACAATTACTAAGAGGTTATACCAATGTTGGTGGAAAAGGAACCAAAACCAATAGAGGAACGATTGGAATTCCTTGGAAAATGAAGGAAACTATTACAAAAGATGCAGACATAAGTAAATGAAGAACACACTAATCTCAATATTAAAATCATAGTAGAAGGAAAGGACATGAGAGATAAGACATAACAAACACATAAATATCATAAAACCCATAAAAGAGGGTACTTACTACCATTATGGTTGTCCCAATTGTATCAGACAAACCACAAGTGTTGATGGAAGCTAGTGATTATCCAATTATTCTCAAAGCATAAATATTGTGAGATGAAAATATTCAAATTGGGAGAGTAGGACACTAGACGATGACCAAAAGCTATAAATATATGAAAAAAAGAGTTGAAGGAAAATAATAAATAGATACAAGATCTATAGAACCAATTGACCATATTGGCATAATATGAAATATAATGTATGTTCCTTGAAATAGACATCCCAAATGGAACAAAAAAAAAAAAGCAATCCAACAAAAGATGGAAACAACAATTAATCAAATGCAGTGGAGAGAAGTTGGGAAATATGCAAGAGAAAGACAGATGCAGGAAGAACAAATGAAAATAGATACCAAATGAAAATAGATACTATTGTAAGAAGATTTACTAGAAGGTTCTACCTCCTAGAAAGTCCCTTCACTAGAAACTATATAAAGGAGTAGAAGCAATGTAATAGGATGTATGTGAAGAATATTGTAATTGGAGCTTTGCACATTTGGATGTTTCCCTCCTTGGGGTGGGAGGTCGGCCTCCAAATACTCAAGCATTGAAATGAGTCATGAGTGAGGTAGGTCTAAATAAAATTCTCTCATACCAAATGAGAGAAGTGTGATTGAGAGGCTTGATGGTGATTGTAGTAGTGGGCATGGTATTGGTGAGAATTATGTCATGATAGTGGAATTAAACATTAAGATGGTGACCCTAGAGCTTGGATCCTAGCCTAGAAACACGAGAGCCTAGCCTAAAAACCCTAGTTGGTAGCGTAAACCCTAGTTTGTATTCTAATCGCAATGAAACCCTATTATCTAGCCTAAGATCTAGCCCTAAATTAGAATACATGTAAAGATTAAATCATTTCATTGTACATATATATTCATTTGAATCCAAATCACTATACACATATATGCATAGTTTCTCATCTATATAGCAAGGGTGCATACAACTAGAAAACCATTGTACCTAGCACCGGATATCTAATTAAGAAACGTAATGGTTTGAAATTGGTTGTACCATGAAGATTTTTATATGGTGGATATGCACACCTATGGAAACCTTCTCAATGGATGGAAAACCTAATATTATCATAACATTAGTAAAGCTTACTCCAACATGTAGTAATGCTTACATGTTCTAGTGTTGATGACGCACTAATGGATGCATGCAACTTGATGAGGGTGTATTTGTGACTCCATTGATGTAATGCACTTGTCCTAAATGTCTTTAACAAGTGTCTGAGTGTCCAATAGATGAATTATGATGTCCTAATATCCCTCTATCCCTTCCAGACAATATTCGACAGCATTTGGGGTATTGGGGTAACAAGTTGGTGTGTTGAGGTGGATATAGCCTAAAAAATACACCTCATAGTAGTAATTTATTGTAATGTCAACTATACATGTGTTTAAGTCAACGTGTCTACATAAAATTAGATCGCTATCACATAATGATAAATTAAGGAAGTCCTAATTGTAAATGGTAGTGGATGTGATGGTCATCAAATCAAAGGTGGCTATATCCGTGAGTGAGAATTAATGAGCTAGCTATACATCGTGCTCAAGGTTGTCCTATTTGTATGGTGACAATTGATTAAGAAATGATTCCATAACTTGGTTATTAATTTGTTGCATGATCTTAAGTGGAAAAAATGGTCAAAATAAATACTAGTGACGACATTTCATTATGTAGAGTATGGACATTTTGGATCTCATTATGTAGAGCTATTAAAAATCATGTTGGATCTCATTTTAACCTTTTGACGACAATGTACATTTTCTATTTTAAAGTATTCTTTTCCTAGTACTCGAGTTCCCAATATATATCTTATGTGCCATGAGGTGTGATTTTGTCCATCCATTTATTCCATTTGTTTTTAGATTAATTCTCACACATGATTTTGTTTGAGTTAGCCTATGTTTACAATGTTTTCTTAACATAGATACCATTAGAAGCTTTTACATGTGGAAAGATAAACCAAGCTGAACTATGATATCCAACTTCTCTTCTAAGATCTAGGTAAAACCCAAATTTACACAACATCACATCATGATACACACAACATGAGACAACCACATTAGACAACGAGATATATAAATCACATAACTGAAAATCCATGTACATCGACGCTACAAAACTCATCCAAACATATACGATTTCTAGAAAATAGTGGAACATGGTTCCCAATGTACGTACAATGGCAACTCGTGCCCTACAAAAAATGCGACAGCTCATGCCGTAGATACAAAATACATGGCAACTCGTGCCGTAGATACAAAGTACATCAAAACTGGTGCACAAAAGTGCCACATCATGGCTAATGTACATAACACGTGGTGTGTCAAGCATTGTGACCACTGTCGTCACTCCCAGGCGCATCTCCAAAGTCGATATTCCTACTCTTCGAGCTACCGGTGCCTCGGGTCTTGTTCCATCTAGGAGTAGATCGTCTCTCCGGGCTCTGGAACAAATGATATAAGATACCGTCATTTTCAAGCATTTGCAACATTTACCACATTTATAAAACAAATGTATAATTCAAATCTTAAATAAATCACCTCTGATGTGAGTGGAAAACGTTGGATAGGTGTCCTGGATCTGCGAAGCCTCTCAACAATTCTAGCCTACAACATTTACAACAATCATTTCATTGAAAAGTAATAATTGCTTAAATTAATTTTTGTTAATGCATCAAAATATTTTCATAAATTAGCTTGATTCTCACCGTGAACACCTCCAACGATGGACATGGCTGGGCTTCTGGGCTAGCAAGAGGAGCAGATGGTCGGACAACCAGCTCCGATGCAGTGATGGGGGGGGGGGGGGGCAGATGTAGTGGCAACCAATACAGCTGCAACCACTGGAGACACTGATGAGGATACTCGAAGAGTAGATGCAACAATAGTGGCGGGAAGTGGGGATGATATGGTGGGAGAAGACACGGTGGTATGGGGTGGAGGAGGATGTCGTGGACGATGAAACCCTACCAGTTGTACGATAGAGGGTATCGAACGAAAAGGGCTATGGGGGATGTTGAGGGATGGTGCATGGGAGGGAAGTCCTGCATGGAGGGAGGAGGATGGACGAAAGGGAGGTTG
Organism: Larix kaempferi; assembly: GCA_027924585.1. Classification (NCBI taxonomy): domain Eukaryota; kingdom Viridiplantae; phylum Streptophyta; class Pinopsida; order Pinales; family Pinaceae; genus Larix; species Larix kaempferi. The sequence goes on from BSBM01000706.1 coordinate 2,043,876, forward strand.
TGGACGAAGAGGGGAAGATGGAAGGAAGGGGGGGGTGTGGACGAATGGAGGAGGATGGATAGACATGGGGGCGTGGATAAATTGGGGAGGATGTATGGACGGGGGGGGGGGGGGATTGGGGGAGGATGGATGGAGGGGGGAGTATGGCCGGAGAGGGGGGGCTGGATGGAAGGGAGGGGCTGGACGTAGGGAGGGGTCTAGATGGAAGCGAGGGGGGGGGACTCATGGGAGAGGGTGGATACATAGGACTAAAAAGGGGAGACGCAGCTGTTGGTGGCACCTACATATACATTTGTAATATAACAATTTAGTAAACAAACAATAAATTAAACCATAGTAAGTCGTAACAAATCAAATTAAAAGCATGCTTATAACTACACATTGTACCTGTGTATATGGTGATGTGCCAATCCCTGATGGGGGTGGTTGATCACCGTAGGAACGGAACACCTGTGGACAACAAAATGCATGCATGTTATGAACATGTTAAACAAGTCATTATCTAGGCAATCAAGATATTCAAAAACATTGTACGAACTATCAACGTGTATGCCATAAATATAATACTTGAGTAATATAAATGACAAAAGTAATAACAATATTGTGTCATGTATTGAAAATACCTGCGTGTGGGGTGCAGCAATTTCAGTTGTAGCTACCATTGCTGCATCCAGGTTGGGAGATCCTACGTTCTCCCATCTTGGTGTATCAGCTCTGAATAACTGTACATTGAAATAATAGTTTAAGTCCAACAAAAATACTTTAAAAATACTTTACAAGTTATCAAGCGATGATTGAAAACACATTAAAAAATTGATGACCTGATCCATATAACAACCCTCGATCGGGTCAGGGCAAGTGTGCCCACAATGAGGACAAAGATGTGGAATTGCCCCCGTCGAACTGGAATGCCCAGCATAGCTACCACTGGTCACGAGTCTATCCTGGCCCTGTCGTGAAGGCCTTGCACCTAGATCTCTATCAAGGTCACCTGACCTTTCCACTGTAGTCGCTGCTACAAAGGAGGTGTGTCTGAGGAGTCCAGGTGCAACATTCCTCATTGCCACCTCGATTTGATCAAGCTTGTGGGGAAACTGAGGTGGCTGGGGAGAGGGGTTTAGGTCACGCCTAGGAGCTGGTGGCCCTCTCATTGGGTTCCTCCTGGAAACAGGTGGATCTTGGGCAGAGCCACGCCCAACATCCTGGAACTCGGTTATGTCAAAATAGTTGACATGTAAAACGAGGAAAAACTCAGCCCATAGTTGGCGAAGGAAGTACTGTGGAACCTCCCTATTATTGCAGGGAGGTTTATCATACACCATGAACCACCTCCGCATCCAATTGTCCCTCCACAGTTGGTAATGACACCAATCCATGCAGACACGTGGCTTTGTAATGTTCGGTGGTTGGTTTGTTTTCGGATCGGTGAACATACTATATAATTGGGATTTTGTAATGTTCAAATATTTTATTGCTTCCTTGGAGATGCCCATGGAGTAGTACTCCCGCATCCTAGCTCTAAATTGAGTCATGTCGGTCAATTGCTGGTGTGCATGGATGAGGGAATCAATTGAGTTCTCAATTGACGTGGCAAGAGACAATTGAGACGGTTCCCCCGAGTTTTTAAGTTCGCAAGTGTGCACTTGCATTTCATTTACATAATGGTTAAGGTCATCTTGTTCAAAATTGGGTTGGGGGTTTTGGTTTTGTTTGCCATTTGGATTGTGTTCACGGTTTTCTTCGGCATTGGGTCCAAGGTTTGGGTTTTCTTGTGTTCCACCGAACTCGGGGTTAACATCTTGCTCACTCATTGTCCCAGTTTACAATCTGCAATTGAAAATTGGTTCATTGTTTTCAAAATTTCGGAATTATTTACAATTAAATAAACCAAAAAAATAAAAAAAATTGACACAAATAATGAATAAAATGAAAAAAAAAATGTGATATTTACCTATTAAACGAAGTGTTGATGAGCTTGTGGGTGTTGTTGGGTGGTCTTGGAGTCGATTTGGCCTCCTTTGGTGGTTGAATCGACACGCACACGGAGGTGGAGGACGTGCTTGGCCAAATGGAATAGTGGGGAAATTGTGCTCTATTTTTTTTTTTAACAGAGGTGCGTGCGCGCACGCGCACACACCTCAATTCGGTACCAAACCTAGCAGTGCGTGCGTGCTTCCTTAGGTGCGTACGCATCATTTTTTTTCCGCTAGCGCACCCCTATTGCAACGAAAATGGGGACCATCTTCGTGCGCCCGCCCATAAATGTTTTATTATGAGGGACGATCCAAGTCACTCACAATTGCAATCACAGTTACAAACAGTTTCATCCAAGCTAGAAAAGTGTGAACTAGCCAATAGTGTTCTACAACTCCAATTCAACAATCAGGAACGAATTAATGGTTTTCAAAAAGAACATATTACTACCTCAGAATTACGAATTCGATCATTGGAAGACAGTAAAGAAAACCTCACAAAAATGTTATCAGATAAGGACGAAAAAATTTCACATCTGGAAGGTATCATTCAAAAACTTGAAGACCAAATAAAAAAACCAAACAAAGTCGAAGAATATGCGTATGGAAATAGTATCGACTTAGAAGAGGAAATTAGTTGTCTAAACAAAGTCATCATGGATAAGGAAGACGAATTGGCACAAGTACATGAAAAGATAGAAAATCAAGAAACAAAGTTATGTCATCGTCAACAGCAAAAAAAAAACTCCAGCAGTAGTGTGACAATAGTAAGAAGACACATAAGTTGGAACTAACAAAATTCAACAATGTGTTATCAAGCAATACCGAAGAAATTTTTCGTCTACGAAATCATAACAAAACATTGCTTACAAAGATTAAAAAACTGAAAAACAATAGTAAGAGGGAACACTCCAGTGAAGACCTCGAAGGAAGAATACTAGAAAAACAGGAAGAAAACCAGTGTCAAAAGAATCTTATTCAAGAACTAGAGACACAAATCAAGAAGTTAGAAATTGACAAAAAGTCGCAAGATGAAAGAATTGAAAAGATTCAAAATTATAAAAATCTATTGGAGAACCAAGAAGTGCAAATCCAGGAAGATGCATCCAAAAATCAAGTCGAGGAAGTGAAGGCAGTCTTCGTCGTAGTTCAAAAGAAAGAAAGAAAAAACAACACATACGCCTTACAGACATCCCAATTATAATCACCATTTTGACCAACGACAGGGTCAAAATGAGCATTCACAAAAGACTTATGTTGGCAGACAAACAAATCGACATACTAAGAAACCATTGAGATGACCCATTCCCCAAAACGATCTCAGAGGTCCAATCAAAATAGATTTGGGATTGACCACAGCAGATACGATGCGACAATTCTCCTGGGGAATCCGTAACTTGTATCGTCTTATTTCATCAAGTATCGCAAAGGATCCAGAGATGACAGTTCAAGCAAAATCAGACATTATTGTCATTGAAGCTTTGAGGACAAAGCTTCCCTTAAGGGGAAGGCAATGTAACAAATATAAATGTTATAAATATTAACATTAAATACTAATTAGGGTAATTAGGGTAATTAATTAATTACTCAAGAGGTGACTTGAAAAGTCACCTCCCTTCCCACTTAGGGTATAAAATACCCGACATTATTTCTTGTAAATCATCTATCTTACATCTATTATACTTTACATTATTTTTTTTCCTTACATGGAATTTCTACGTTACTTGTATTTACTATTGTATTAGTGGGAACTTTAGTTCCTTCACCTTGGCAGGGGTTCGGCGGCAGTGCCCCCATAGCGAAAGTTTCAGAAAATGCCTTGTAAAATGTTGTAATTTCATAGTCATGACTTGGTCAATAATGGGTGATTTATGAACCCATGGTATTAGGTGTTCCATAGTATTTTCCCATGGTAATCCCTCTTTAAAAGGAAGGCATTGTACTACGACTAGGTATTCTAGCATTATAAAGATCTCTCTGATTGTGTAAGAGAGACTGTGAGAGAGTGAAGAAAAAGTTGTAGCGGATGTGCTGCAAGTTGTATCCCTTCATTTGTTGGATGGTATAATAATAAGGACTGGCAATTTCTGTGTGGACGTATCCCATCTTGGGTGAACCGCGCTATATTGGTGTCTCTCGTGTATTGTGTTTATGTGATTTATATTTGCATCTTGTTTATTTTTATTGTTCTACGATCTTGTTTTTCTAACAGACACAAAGATCCAACTTGGTAAAATACTATTGTCTGTTGGGGCTGCACACTTTAACATAATAGAAAATAACACAAACAACGATCTATACGACCAAATGTAGACTTTGGAATAAACCTTGATTTATATTAATGTTGAAAAACGTCTAAATGAATTGAGGTTATAGTGAGTCGAAAGGGGTAAGAACTCACTTGGGAGATTCCTAGGCAAAAGCCTCGTCTTCTATAACCAAACTAAGACAACTATAGCATTACCAAAACAAAACATTACAATGGCATTGGAGTGCATGGATTCAAGGACTTCTGGCTCGATAAAACTAGCATAGATCCATCTTAACTATGGCTCTATCAAGGGTCGATAGGGATCAAATCTATTTAAGATGTTTAGGACTCTAAAAAAAAGTTTGCACCTCAAGGGATTTTATCCCTGGTCTAGGTGCTTGATAAAGCGTTAAGATGGATCTATGCTGGTTTATCAATATGCAATTATTACAAAACTAATATTTATCTTATTGTTATATTATCAACTTAAAAATACATTTAATCTAATATATTTTAGGTTATAATCATTCAAGCACCAATTATTCCAATTTGGATATCTTACAAATAGGTCGAAGTTGCATTAATTAATTAATTAATTAATTAGTTATGAAGTAAAATAGATATTCACCCCAAAACTAATATCTAAACACCAACTATTCCAATTTGAAACCATGTTGTAAATGTTGTAAATGCTAACACATAAATACTACAAATAAGCAAAAAAAATCATCAATTAATTAATTATGAAGTAAAATAGTTATTTACCCAAATTTATTGGTGGAAGTGCCAACTATTACATGTTCTAAAGTGTAACATGACACATCAATCGTACAAATAGGCAAAAAATGCATTTATTCATTGGTTATGAAGTAAAATAGTTATTTACCCAAATTTAATTGTCCAAGTGCCAACTATTTCATGTTGTAAATTATATCATATAAATCCTACAAATACACAAAAGTTGCATTAATTAATTGTGAAGTAAAATGATTTCAATTTACCCAATTATTGGTTAATTTGCAATTATCACAGAACTAATATATTACTTATTGTTCTATTATCCACTTAACAATACATAATCCAATATATTCATCCATGTGCCAACTATTCCAATTTGGGATCCTAAACAATAACACATAAACGCTACAAATATGCAAAAATTGAGTTCATTCCTTGATTGTAAAGTAAAATAGTTATTCTTGTAACTATTTATGAAAAATATTATCTAAAATTGAGGACACGTGAATGGAAATAAATTGAAATTCAATGTATATTTATATAAATGTATTTTACAATCTAGCCAATTTAAATCTGGAGCCGACATGTGACAGGCGTGACACATCTATCCACTTTGAGTTGTAGAAAGGGCCTCTCGGCCCAACAAGTTGGTGTCTTTTTTATGAGTCAAGCATGTAGGAATGTGGGTGACTCCCTCTTGTTTCAAATTTGGCTTCAGGCTTCTAATTTGGGTCTTCTTGGAGGTTTAGGTACTAAATGGTCTCTTTTTATCAAAACACTAAATTGATGTGGGATATTTTTTGGGGATATGAAAACCATCAACCCAGGAAAACCATCAAAGACCTATGATGTCTATCATCCATACGATGAGCTCCTGCCCTCACACATCAGGGGGCAATCTGTTAACACCTAAAAAGTGCTCACTACCCTATTTCCCTCATCATATGACTCATTTGTCTATTTTTCCCACCATTTTTGCCTCCAAAACCTTAAAAAAACCATTAAAAGGCCACCAAAAGGCCAAAAAAACCCATTTTCCCCCCCCTCAAATATTTTAAATTTTCTCAAAAGATAGCAAAAACCCTCTAGAAGGGCCCTAAATTCCCAAAAATCAAATAAAAGGGAATAAAAAATATAAAAAAGAGGAAAAGAGGAAAAAAGGAAGCAAAAACCCTAAAACAATTGACCTAAACCATATGGTGCCAAAAACCATGGGTCAATACTCCACCACTAAAAAACCTATAAATAGGTGATAGAGGCTCCCCATTTCATATCCACAATCTATCCTATCCTCACGCTGCCAAATTCAATCTTGAAACCCTAGCTCGCCTTTGAGCTAACTTTCTATTTGAGTACCCCCATTTTTGGCCCATCATCCAGACACATTGGAGAAGGAGAAGGAACCCATTGTAGCACTGGAGCAGCCCTCCTGGACTACTGCAAGAGCTCCACCAACCTCAACACTTGAGGTAAATGTACTTTTGATTCCTATTTGTAATACAAAACCAAAGTTTCAAATATATTCTTGTTGTCTTTTTACTGTCTTTTAAATGCACATGTTAGCTTAGATTTTACTTTGTTTACTGTCTTGTTTTACTGTTTTACTGAACTGCTACTAAGGAGTCCCTTCTCCTTAGTAGGTGCTCATTAGCACAAGCTAGGGTGAAAACCCTAGCTACAAATTTCTAGTTTTAGCTCTTGGAGAATTATTGTTCCTTTGCACAAGTCTTTGCTAGGTTTTGTTGTGTGGAACATTTGGATACACAAAAATAAGGTCTTATTTGAAGATATTAGTCCCAGTATTAAACATGTGGTGTTCTCTATTATTGGTTCGTACAAAGAATGGAATGGGGCTCCAAACACTAGTACAAAATGAGAAATTAATGACTAAAATTTGACTATAAACGACTATTTTTGAGTTGGTGCCTAATAGTATCCGATTTCCACTATCTTATCTCTAGTCGTATTTTACTAGTCATTAATTGGTTGACTTATTAGTCATTGATTTAGTCATTGATAGTCACTGCTTAAGTCATTGATTTAGTCATTGATACTCACTTATTTAGTCACTGATTTAGTCATTGATTTATTCATTGATATTCATTGATTTAGTCACTGATTAAGTCATTGATTTAGTCATTGATTGTCACAATTAATGACCAAATATACAACTAAATAAACTACTAGATGATAACATATTAATGACTAAGCTAAATACGACTAAACGTTAGTCGCGCTATAAGATACTGGAAATTAGCTACTAATAGTTGTATACATGCGAATTTAGTCGTTTTCTTAGTCACTAATTTATGATAGGGTATGGAGGAATCGAACCACCAATCTCCTACCTATAATTAGGTAGGTGCTCTACCATTGAGCTAGCACCCTTTAAGAAGTTGTTATTGCTTGACAATGATGATATTCAAACAAAGTTTGCATGGGAACAAAATAAATGTCAAACATTCAAGAATAATGCTTCAATTACTAAAAGAATTCTAAGATATAGTAGTTCAACTATGACAATGATGAAAATTCAAAGAAGAATGATCTTACAAACTACACATGAATACAATAATCCATCATTGTACAAATTATCAGGAACAAAAGCAAGTTGCTTCCCTTCACAGACATAAAAGAATACAAGATCCATCTTGCAATAAATTTGTTTTAATTGTCTAGCAATTGTTGATCTCTCGATAGCTAGAGACGTTTGCCTGTCTGAGATCCAAAATACATACAATTATCTTCAACTTCACTTCTTCAAAACCAGTTGCAATAAAAAATATTCTAGGAATTGTCTTCTGAGCAACAACAACTTTTTTGAACAACAGGCTACCCTTTCATTTGTACAGTAGCAGGTCTGCTGCTATTCATGGCAGGCTGACTTGCCATCCTGCAATACAAAATAAATGGAGTTAAGTCAATAGTATTTCATAGAAAATAGAAAATATAATCTCCTTAAAAGCAAGATGTCACAATGAGGACCCTATCTAGGACGCTCTATTCTAGAGTATATGGGAAGTCGTTTTGTCGAAAACCCTCTTTCAAGGCTACGCTGCATCTTAGGAAAGAATTCCATGTAAAAAGAGAAACATATCAGTCTCCCTGTGGTTCAACAATTTCGTGAAAACAAGGCTTTGCTCGATAAATATGCTTAAGATGCTGGCAAGATTTAAAGCCTGGAGCCTCAACAAAATTGTTACGAAGATGGGTTAGTGATGTTAATGCATGCAACCCAGAAATTACAAATGTCCAGGCTCAGGCAAAAGCTTAACTGAAAATGGAATTATCATTGGCACTGTTGACTCTAAGAAATTTTTTAGAAACAACAAATAAAGTGTGGGATATAGCTCTTTAATGTCGTGGATCAAATGCAATCAATGAGAGGTTAGTCAAATTTGATATTTAATTTTTTGATGTTAAAATATTTGAGTCACTCGAACAGGGACAAGTCATATGGTAATTCCACCACAAGTAAAGAGGAATAACCTCCAGGATATTTCGTTGGTATTATCAGACATAAGTTATCACTCTTTAACTGAAACAAGACCTATTCTCTATTGTTATGGTTGTGTTGCAATATAAATTATATAGCAATGAGTAGAATTCATAGTTCCAAAACTATAAACAGGACTTGTGACAAAATTATTCCTGGAAAATCGCTTACAACAGATTACTGAGACAATGTTCCTGTAGACAAACAAAATCATCTGGTCGACAGCTGCATGCAATGGCAGAAAGATGTAGAAAATAGAGGCATATGATACATTCTAGATCCTGCAGAAAGATGTTTCGACCAAATACAATGAGATCACTTTTGGTTAGAAAAATAAACAAGCAACCAATTTAAAAAAGAAACTAAGAAACTCATCCCAACAAGCAAGATCTGAAAATAAATGTTTAAAAATGTACCTCTTCAGTGCCACCAACATGCTCAGGATGCTTTGGAGAAGTCATTCTAGATCCTCTCACAACACCCTTTCTCCAAAGTTGTTCTCTATGAATACACTCAGTATTAATTACACAAAGAAGCTCTTTCTTTAAAATGGGCAGTGCCTCTTTACTGCAACCACTCTGTAGAAACCGGCACATTTGCTAAATTAAATACTTCCAACAAAGACATTGAAAGACATTATTAACAATGTTGATGTTTGTAAAACTTATTTTTCCATTTATAAAAAGAATCCTAAGAGATTATGTTATAGTTGTTACACCGCATATTGTACAAGGTTTCACATTGTGATTTTCAACACTGTGGGAGTTTTCAGCTGGCACCTTTGGAGCATTGGATGGACTTGAGGGCATACATTTTCATGAGGCCTATTCTCTTCTTCATGATGGATTATTTGATGGAAGACATGAAGTTTTTCCACCTTTAAAAAATATGTAATTCCTATTTCAAGCTTTCTCTGGAATGCATATGCAGTTCCTCTTCCAATGAGTGCCTCATGAGAACTCGAATTATCCCTAGGTATCTTCATGTCACATAAATAATACTCACATCAAGAAATAAAAAATGAAGTTAAACCTGGACTATCTCCTAGTCCTGGAATCCAAACATAAGAGAATGACTTTCCTAGTTAAATATAGAAATGGCCTTATCATAACTACCATCATTAACTTGCAGATAACAACATTGGTTTTGTTCAATAAAACCACAAAATGTGAAAAATCTGCTCTAGGGCTCTGAAATGCTAAAACAAGTTCTGAAATTAAGAGAGAACATATATATAAAAGATATAACTCTGGGTGCAAAATCCTACAACAAAAGGAGAGCTTGACAAACATGCTGAAAAGTACATTAACATAATATATTGTTACAATGGAATGAATGGCATGAAGTATGGTGTCATACATGAACAACTCTCCCTTTATAGAAGTGGTAAGAGAAGTACATATCAAAAGGATCAACATATAACAATTAGATGACTAATTTGGCAAGAGAGAAGCCTCAACAACATTCTCAACTTGATCATTTGCAATTAAAGCTCTTTGTGCTCTCTAAATCTGATTCAACTACCTTCCTCAATTAGAAGAAAGAATTCTCAACTTCATCATTTGCAATTAACCTCTTTGTGTTCTCTAAATCTGGTTAAGCCACCTTCCTCAATTATAGCAAATCATTCTCAACTTAGGCATTGGCAATCAATCACTCTGTTCTATATTGCTACATTCAATTTTGCGCTCTAAATTAGACTTCCCGAAAACAATAAAAGGAACGAAACTCACATTAATCAGTAGATTAATTTATATGTAACCATCCTCACAATATTATAAAATCATCACCAGATATAGTTGTTCATATATTTAATAAACACTCATCGGATTTATATGCACATAAGCAGAGTAGAACCTCACCTGAAATCCAATCGGGACATAACTTGCAGAACCTGGAGCACAAGGAATACCTACAAATTTTTCATAATATAAATGTAGATCATTTGAATATGCTTATGTGCTAAGATTTGATGCACATGAACTTGAACACAAACCAAAATTAAGCATAAAAGTTGACTGAAAATCAATAGACATGCCTGATGCAGGTCTAATACTTGGATGGTAAAATCAGGATTCACACAACTAACTAGTTATAGTCAATAGACTATCAGTTATTGTTTGCCACCTGTGAAACTTTCACAACTGATGTCTATTTTCCCATGATCAGTTGAGGGAATCAACCATGACTAAAGCAACAATGATTTATGGCACTCTACTAAGTGAATAAACAACACTGTAACCAAAAAATAAAACCATGCAAACAGGAAAGAAAAGACATGCCAACAAAACATAAGAACAGGAAAACTAATGTTAAACTTGACCTGGTTAAAACGATGTTGTATAATAACTTGAGAGCCAGGAACTGCCTCGGTTTCATTAGACATGATCGCCATCCATCCACCTTAATAAAAAACTAAAATATATAGTTGTGAAACACATCAACACATAGCTTGTTAGTAGTTTATTCTATCCTTTTCATTTGTGTCATAGATGAAATAATCTCCAATTGATCAAACTAATCCTGATGCAATCAACAAAACATTTATTTCAAAATAATCCATATTATTTTGTTCAACACTACAGGGGGACCAAGATTGGTCGATTTTTCCCAATTACAACGCTGTTGTATAATAACTTGAGAGCCAGGAACTGCCTCGGTTTCATTAGACATGATCGCCATCCATCCACCTTAATAAAAAATCTAAAATATATAGTTGTGAAACACATCAACACATAGCTTGTTAGTAGTTTATTCTATCCTTTTCATTTGTGTCATAGATGAAATAATCTCCAATTGATCAAACTAATCCTGATGCAATCAACAAAACATTTATTTCAAAATAATCCATATTATTTTGTTCAACACTACAGGGGGACCAAGATTGGTCGATTTTTCCCAATTATTTCTGAGCAATCTCGATTATCGCCAATTTAATCTTTTCGTGGCCCTTGCACATTAATTGCCAATTACGATTATTTCATCTGTGATTTGGGTCATTGTCTGTATTGTAATATTTGTATAACTCCTCTACTAACAATCTCCCTCGTATTTATAGTCACAAAATTGGCATTGCATTTTGGCTAAATGCACACCCAAAACAATGAATGATATCACTGGCACAAGTGCAAGTACAATTATCTGCAATACCAATCTTCACACCACCAGATCTAATTCAATAAAGTACCAAATATGCATATGAACGACATTAATATGTAATCTTAGAAGAGTCTAAAGAGATACAATACTCAACCTGCCGTAATGTAGCCATCTGGATCCAAAGAACAATGTAAGCTATTATAGTGGCTCTTGTAATAGCTTGTCAGAACGGGACGTGCCAGCAACCCACAGGGAGTCTTGGCCTCTGATTTTATGAAGAAGAAATACATTCATTTTCCCTTGTCAAGTCCGGGCAAGTATCTGCATCTCCCACAGGGAAAAGAGAAGGAACATGGTTAGAAATATAGTTATCAAGTTTGAGTTTGAATTCGGTGCATACCAAAGAAAAAAGAAATATAGTTATCAAGTTTGAGTTCGAATTTTGTATTATACAAAGACAAAATGTTGATTCAGAAAAAAATCATCTATATATAATAAAATTTCACAATATAAATGAGTTACACAAGTCACAATATAAACAGGTTACACAAGTTGTAGACATATTAACTTCAGACCAGAAATGCCTCCATAAAATCTTTAAAAAATGGTGCAAATTAAACAATTAACACAGGAACCTGTAGTATCAATCAAGAAAATCGATTTAAACTATGAATAGAACACTCGAACTTCCATATTTATTTTCCCGATTCAAGCAAATTTGGTTAGTGTTGTTAGAAACGAGAAATATAAATTTTTAACAAGAAAATATTACAAGGAGACCTCTTCCTCCTCCTGCATTCAAATACTGCAGCTCGTCCAAGTTTAAAGCTAGAAGCATTCAAATACTCTAGCAAGTCCAGTTTAGTTTAAAGCCCGAAGCATTCAAATACTCCAGCTAAGCTAAATAAGAAGAAAAAAGCTTGCTGCTTCATCTAGCTAAGCTAAGTAAGAAAAAAAAAACTTACTGATTCAGTGAAAACCATGTATGAAGTTATGAACCCATCTATGAACCAGTTTTATCAGAACAAGACTGGTTTTGCAAAAATTGGCTGGGTCAACTGGTTTACAGGCCTAACCGGTCCAAATTGTGGCCTTGAACTCGAAATGGTTGGTTCAGAACTGAACCAGCCAATTCTATACTCGAACTGGCTATAAATGCCTGAACTAGGTGGTTTGGTATAGAATTGTGTGGTTTTGTATGGGTCTATACACTGTGGGAGAGCACGAATTTGACCCTGAAAATAAATGAAAAATAAAATAAGTAAAACAAAAACCATAAAACTAACCCTAGAACCTAGTAATTATTGGTAATATTAAATTGCTGAAAAGTTGACATTATCTTCATCTTTTATTTATCTGTCCTTTTACTTAAAAATTTTAAGATGACCATTAATTATTTGAGGATGTTTGAGAGTGGTTCCAACCTCATTGTAATTCATATGTAAAAGTAGTTTTAGATCCTATTCATAACTCAACAGACTTAACAATTTTTAGGATTGCAATGTTTCCACTGGATTCTATCATATGTGAGAGTATGGGATTGGCATTTAATCAAGAGAATCAACTTCTCTATGTACCTCAATGTTGGTGGTGGTCATTGTTGAACTCCTCTATCATGAGCTTAGTGAAATTGTACCCTTCACTCAAGTAAAATTAGTTATTAGACATGGGAAGCATTTTTTACCCTAATTTAATGCTTGGATTAGGAAGTTGTTTTTTACAACAACAAATATCTGAGATTTCTTTTGGGGAGACAACAACCTTCACCTGATGCCTAAGCAGCAGCCCTACGTTATCCTGTACGAAAGTTGTTTTTTACATCAATAATCAATAAATAAGTGGGATTTCTTTTGGGGAGACAACAGCCTTCATCTGATGCCTAAGGAACAGCCTTGTAGCAATACAATGGTGGTGACTGTGATCATGGTGGAATCATTTTGTTTATCAAAGTATTTGTTGCAGGAAACCACCCTTTGGGAAAATGAACTTTGCAGCAAGTTGATTAGAAGCGTTGAGGGAACTTAATGGATTCAATGGACAACTTCTCTGAGATTTTGAAGCACTGGCAGTTTTGTCATTTGGCTATCTATAAAAGTCAATATTCTGAGTTGACTGGATAATCTTCCATTTCAAAAAAAAATCACTCATAGTGCATCTTTTGGAACACTGCTGCTTGTTCTTTGTATATACAAGATTTTATTTATGTCTAAACTGTAACAAATGTTATGCTTGTGCATCTTTTGGAACACTGCTGCTTGTTCTTTGTATATACAAGATTTTATTTATTTCTAAACTGTAACAAATGTTATGCTTTGGTGTGAGTATATCACTCATGTGCTTTGGTAATATGTTGTGAATTTTTACTGTAATGTATTTATCTACTGCCCATTGGTAGTGGCAAGAGATTTACTGCAATGTACTAATTTTTGCATCACTTCAATATTTTTTAAATTGCACTTTATAAAACATTGGTTCAATTTTACTTCAATACGCCAGCTGGCTTAACACATCAATTCTTCTGCAATCTGAACTGGGCTACTTCTGTAGAGATGGTAGGTATATTCTAAGATGAATCAGAAAAGTTCAATTCCTTTTTAAATTTGTTCAATTTAGATCCTCCAAAGTGAGGATGAGAATGTGGGTGTTAAACAAAGGTTTGCTATATCTTTTTAAAATCTTTTTAAAATCATATTGTCCTAGTGACCATGGCATTGTATGAGGGAAACTGCACATTCACTATTTTAGAAGTGCCATGCAAAGTAGGCAGGGCAATTGGATACCCACATTACCCAAAGTGCCATATGATGATCACTCCTGCCATTGTGGGATTTGATGGTTGTAGTAGCATTTTTTGTCCAGTGTCTGTGTTAAGTTTGTTCCACTGAGGAAGGCCTGTGCTCCTGAAAAATTAATTCTTCCTGGCAGATTCGTATCTGTCCTCCATAATTCGTGGTGAGCACTACATTGAATTCAACTTAATCGCCTCATAGAATGACTGATCTTTTACTAGTGACTAGTTCATTTCGCTTTCAACTGTTTTGTATCTTAGGTGGATCCCTTGCTCATCCGGTGGGCTTTATTTTCGGTGTGTATGTTTTGAGCACGGAGGTTGGTTATCCAATTTCACCAATGGTATTTTCTGTTGTGAAATGTTGGCAGTCCAAATACATTCTACCCAAGTGGATTCTACTCTGAAATCTCCTATTTGTTTATGCTCATTTCCTTTATAATAAGATTTAGTAGTTTTACCTCTCCCCTTAGCAGGAAGAGGCCCAAATGTTGAAGATCCAAGAAGGTAGTTAGTAGTTTTGATAAGCATAAAGATGAGTTGACAGGATTTACTATGCATTGATCATTGGACCTTGATTGGGGTTTAATCGTAAGTCTAACTCAATGCTGATCAGACACTCACTATGGTTGGGAGGTTTGCCCACAAATTCTGATCAAGGGAGTTTTTACTGCACTTTTTTCATGGTGATTCTATTGACATAGGAATAGTTCTAGGCATAGTTCTATTTGGAAGTCAAGCTTGATGTGTTCAATCTGGGACTAACCTAGCAGTATTTTTCTTAACAAATTATGCTCATGGATCAAGGATTAACACAACTTTCATTTTTCTTTCTCAGGTCTGAATCCTTGAAGTTCTGTAATATTCATTGCAAAGCTTATATGGTTATACTATTTTTTTGTAATGTTGGTGTATTGTGCGTGTCTGTAATGAGATGGATAATGCAAGCAGAAAGCTTGGATTGGAAAAACTTAAATGATGAGATATTCTGCTTGATATCATCTCTCTTTGTAATCGATTGGAAGGCTAAAAGCACCACCGACAAGCTTGAAAAGCAATGGGTGTGGTCATTCTCATTGAAATTTTGCAGGGACTAAGCTGCATGCAGCTCTTGTTTCTTTAGTAATCAGTGCTTTCTATTTCTTGTTCTTGGTTTTGCGAAAACAGACTTCTATGCTTGAAAAATACAAAAATACCTTCTTTTCATTGTTGTTGTGTGCATACCAGTTTATGCCTGTTACTCCCAATTTCATGGGTGTGCCCTACAGCCATGAAAATGTAGTCTTGAAGCACAGTTGTGCACTGTAGGAATTTTTGTAGCATGGAAAATCAATAATGGGCAGTTGTAACAGTGTAAAGAAGGCAAAAAATCAGGCAGTTACCCCTTATAGCAGCAACCTTAGCATCAAAGATGAACAGTTTCTCACATGGAGATTGCAACAAAGCGGCCTTTTATCTAGCGACCCATTGTCTAAAGAAAGAGAACAATAAAAGAGTGGCCCAGACATGCCCAGGGAAGCCATCCAAGTTGAAAGAATAGCCCAACCTGTAGGATTACCTCGAAATTTCAATTGTCAAATGAATTGTGGTGGACATCAAAGGGTTTTTCTTCTCCTATATGCTTGGAGGGCCATCCCTATTATCTTTGGCATTTCTTAGACCATGTCGCATCCTTAATGAAGGAATGTTTTCATCTGTGGGAGGTTTTGAGTAGTGATGGAGGTGTTTGCATCAATTTGATTGGAAGTGATATACCTTTTGCACCTTTTGCCTCAGATATACCTCGAACAATTGCAACAATCAGCAACAAGATGACAATTACAGAGGGAAAACTTGTGATAAGTTGGATGTATGTCCTAGATCACAATCACTTGCTCTACTTGGATGTGTAGGCAGAGAAATGCAATAAGCATCATTCTCGCAAAAGAATTAAAAAAGAAATGAAGGAAAAGGAAAAAGAGGGCCTTACTGCTACTAAATTTTAACTCAGTGAACCTTCTTGTTTCTCCAAATTCTGCGTGATCCTTCTTGTTTCCAAATTCTCTTAAAGACGAAACTCTGATATTGTTGTGTTTCGTCCATGTATTAAGATTGATCTTGTCCTTGGTATGACTTGATCTGGTGTCTGTTTTATTTCTAAATGTTAGTTTGATTTTGAGCTTATTCTATTCCCGAATTTGGGGGTTTTCTTGTGCCTACTTTATCCAAGTGAGCTGTTTGTTTCCCCATGAAATTGAAATCTGCACTAATTGCTTTACTCTGACTCTGAGATTGATTTTGATGTGAGGTTTCCATGGACATTGGTGTGCAGCATCTTGCTTCTAATACAATTCTTACTTATTTTGGTTGAGGAGGTTGTTTCTTATTTTGTGATTATTTTGTCATCTGTGATTCAATTCGTTTGATGTTTCTAGGTCTTGTAGGGCTAGTTGCAATCTGAATAGGAAGCCACTCTTATTCTGATCTGGATGTTCTTTATATTTTGAATTCAATTCGATGGAGTATTTGATAAATTTACATGTGGCATTGTGCAGAGTATGCTTACACAGTCAACATGAATGAAAAAAGTGACATCTATAGTTTTGGAGTGGTGATTTTGGAGCTGGTGACCAGCAGGAAACCAATAGATCCAGAAGTTGGAGAGAACAAAGATCTTATAAAGTGGGTGTATAATAATATAGAAAAAAAGAATGGATTGCACAAGCTGTTGGATCCTGCTCTTGTGGGTTGCTTCAAAGAGGAAATGGTCATGGTTCTGAAAATAGGGCTGCTCAACACAAACTCCCTGCCCATTGACAGGCCATCAATGAGGAGGGTGGTAGAGATGTTGCAGGAAGCCAACCCCCAACACAGGGCCAAAACAACTGCCAAGGCTGGAAAATAGTCTTCTGGAACCTACAAGTTGCATTGTATAGACATGATGGTAATTGTATTTGGCCTAGACTTTTCTTCTTTGTAGAGCATTTACTGCCACTTTGTAGCTTTTAAGTTTGTTTAGGATTTGTTCATTTATACCGAAAATAGAAGCTTGCCACCCCTGTAACTTTTTGGACATCAATCTCAACGAGAGTAGAATGGTTAGAGGCGCATGTATCTACCCTTTCCTTGGCAGCAAAGACTATATGCCATGCAGACTTTGCATCAGATGCAACGCCCTTGGATATGATCGAAGTGCCCAAATTCAACTGCATCGTGGCTGATGCAAAATCTGCATGCTGTATAGTCTTTATCATCAGGGGGAATTGTGCTTCTGCATTTTTCATATGTCTGCCTTTGGTTAATTAGTTGTGATGTCTGGCTAAGACTCACAGTTCGTTTCTTGTCAAAAACCATGGGGACAGTGGGAATCACAGACAGATACCATCATCTATGTACAATCTTATTAATGGCTCCTCCCGCCGTACTCTCCTCGGGTAGAGACATTTAATTTTAAGCCAAAAAACGAAGGATTTTAATGTGATAGAGTTGGCAATCATATGATTTTATTGGTTCTGCCTTGTATTCTCATTAGCCTGTGGTCATAAATTGTCATTTGGTAGAAGCTCAATTAGGGACATTTAATTTTAAGCTAGAACAAGGTTGTCAATGTAATGGAGCTAGAATTATTAGAGTACCTTGAGCCATCGATAATGAAGATGAAATAAATGCAAAAGACATGGGCCTTGAACCCTAACACTATGTTGTACTTGTCTTTTTCAATTTTGAAATGCTATTAGGCAATTTTTGCATGCATGTAGCTAAAAAGTTAAAAATCATAACTATTGTAACTGGTTTTTCAAATTTATATCAATGAAAAAGTTGCTAAATTATTGTTTATCTAATCATTGGTTGATGTCAAAATTGTCATACCAATACACCTACCATGGCAACTTAGGGATAAACAAAAAGAAAAAAACTATAGCGATAACTAAAGATAAATACATCAATATGCAAAAAGAGGAGAAAAGAATAGAACCACTACTCTAAACTAGAAGTAGGAATATCGTTGGATGAAGAGTTGTCTCAATCATCATCAATCACCATGAATGGTGAAGGTACCAATGCAAAGTCTAATAATGTCATCTACAGAATGTTTGGGACTAAGTGGACTAGGCTGGGTAGCACTGGGGGGCACTCAAATGCTATCAAAATAATATTTCCTAACATCTACACTGGAGATATAAGCTAAGATATGATACTTTGATTAGTGTACAATGAATGACCACAAAAATGGGTCAATGGACTATGAGTGTACATGCAGTGTAATACAAACAGTGGGAGTGCAAATACAACTCCAATACTTATGATAACAACAACAATAAATGTTCTAAGAACATAGCTAAATGACTAGCTTAGAGAAAGAAAGAGTCAGAGGCATAATAAAGGCATGATTGCATTAACAAAAACTCATTGAGAACATGTTAAGAGGATTGGAACTATAAGTTGAGGCCAAAATAGGGGGGAGATGAGGAAGAAGTCTCCACATCTGAACCCTTAATCCTCATGAAGGGGTCGACAATAGATACACTATCTAAGAAGATCATTTGGAGAGAATCCAGGGCTAAGCGAGCTCCATTGGGTAATTCTAGGACGGATCCTAGGGTGACCCCTAGATAGTGGAGGCTTATCACTCCTAACAATGAAGGCCAACAGAAAGAATCTTCAGATGGCTGGCTAGTTTCCTCAATGGAGCCTAGAGAGTAGTACATTACACAAAGGGAATCTGTCTCTGGCACTGGCCCCCCCTAGAATTACAAGGACTACCAGGTCAGTGAGGTCTAAGCAAAGATCTAGGATGAGAGCTCGTCAAAAGTCCCACCGAGCTAGGACAACCCATTGAGAAGGGGGGTGTCAGGAACAGATCCAGGGTCTCCCTAATCTAATATGCAAAGAAGCTTGACCCTCTATCTGTTTCTTGTTTCCCCAAACTATCCAAACAACAGGGAAGAAAGAAGCCATCCTCCTCGAAGGATCTGGACAAGGAAGACCGCATTAGGACTGTGAGCTATACCCAGGAAAATCCCTTAGAAAAAGAGCTAAGTAGTTGAATGAGAAGGAAATGTAGAAATGGATATGTCAATGCAATAATCAAATAATTTTGGACATGAAAAACTATAAATTGAGAAGAGAGGTTCCTCAGAGACTGTTATAAATTAAGAATAAAGATCTCTAGTTATGGTTTGGAGAAAATAAGTTCTGTGCTCAAAATGGAATCTTTGAGATCACAAGTTGGGTTATTTTGCCAAAATTATTTATACACTATTACAGTCAAAGTAAATAATTTGAATTAATTTATTATTTATACATTATTACCATAATACATTAAAAAAATCATTAAATGCCACATTTAAAAAAACAGCATCCTAGACATGTGTAACCAAAGTAGATTTACAATTTACTTGCATTGGTATGTGGAACTATACATAACTATATCACACATACCTGATGATCTATCAAGGTAATTCCTTTTGAACGATTTTAGTAGGAATTTTAATAAGTTGGATGGTTGTGTGAAATAGATGGATTCAGTTATATGCATGATAATAGATTTGAAGAAATTCTCTCATAAAATATGAAAATATCAGTGCATGAACTATAATTAGCATTTAAAAGCCTCATCTTGCAATAGACAATCTTGTAATCGTGTTTTTATGAGTGATACTTATTCTTTATGCCCACCTAGGAATTGTTGCAATGACAAATTGCTTCTAATAACTGCAGGTCAATGAGCTGTTATCTTGAGGGATCAGATCGAGGGTTGTTTAGTGTTGAGGGATCAGATCAAAGATTGTTTAGTGTTGTGGAAGCAATCCGAGGTCTGTTCAGAGGTGAGGGAACAGGTCGAGCTCTGCTCCAGACCTGTCCCTTGCAACCAAGCCCTAACTAGGGCCTTATCTCTTATAGCTGAGCCCCCAATTGGGGTCTATCACTTCAACTCATCCCTGTTAGGGCTTAGAAGGATTGCAGCCTAGCCAAACAGTCAACAACAACATAATTTCAGTCTAAATCAGACTCAGATATACCTACCCCTGTAAAGTGAGCATCGAGCCAGTTCTACCATAAGATTTGAATTTTGAATAGAGAAGGTTGCTTCTCCATATGTAATGTCAAATCGGCCTTCAATTAAGAACTGATATAGTTGAGCTTACTACATTCCCATGCCGCCAATGCATGTGGTTGAAGGGCGAAATATTTATGTTCACATTACGGTACAGGGATCATTTATCAAACCACCAGAGAAGCCCTCGGCCTGTATCTATAAGGAACCCCAAACAATGAAGTTGCATACCTAGAGTTACGGAACTGGATGGGAATCTTCTGCCCTAAATTCCACCCTGGACACCTTCTTACTGGACTCTGATGTTTTTATTAACAATGGAAAATCCCTTTTATTTTTCTTAAATAGCCCCTTAGAGCTCAATGCAATATTGTTATAATATTAGGTTTCCTGAAAGGCTTGCTCCCATCTCTATCGGGGCTAACTTCAAAAGTAAACCAGTTCGACTTCATACCTATGTGCTACATATAGCGAAAGTAAAAAATCCATTCTATGCATAGCCTGAGATCAGATTCGTCAAACTCTTGGCTTCCATCCTCCATTCTTCCTCGAATTCACATTCGATCATGTGAGCGCGCACCACTTTTCCTTCTAACAACGCTTTCATATTCACACTAGTTCATTTGGTCCATCAAATGCTCACTAGCAAAATGCAATTCTATTTTTTTGGTTTTTTTTTGTTAACTATTATATTTAATATTATATATAAAACTATCAATTTTATTATTATTATTTCTATTATTATTATATATAGTTAAAATAAACAACAAAATTTATAGTTTTATATATACTAAAGATGTTTCTTATATCTCTAAGGCCATATTTACAATGTGCCCAATGTATTCTTTCACAAACTTTGATATTCTAAATAATTTCTAGTAACAAATAGGTCAAGTAATACAAATTTATTTTGTTTTTAATACAAATTTGTTTTGTTTTTAACTATATATAGCATAACTCTATAAAAAAGAAGAAAATTAAAAGGTGAAGTATTGCACAACTCCACTCTACACAACAAATTAAAGAAATGATAGATTACTCACAACCCCAAAAAAGCACCAATGCCATTACCACACCACTTTGCCATAAACAACTGCTCCATGGAAAGCAAAAGCACGTGGATAAATAATTTTCTTGAAAAACGCCAAATGTTTATAACTGTGCATGTCAATCTCCATACAAAAATGCATTAAAAAAGAGAGAGAGAACCCTACATTGCAGCCATTCCTACCTTTCCTTGAGAGATTTTGAACAAAACTCTACCAAAAAAAGGCTATAATAATAGGGAACAAAAAAATAGAAAGTACCATGTAGAAAGTACTTGCGGCATGAAAATGTGATTGACAATAAATGACCAAATACCAAACTTGACCTAACCCCAACACGATGTCACATGAGATGCAAATTGGTAAGTCTATCGAAGGGGTCAAACGAAAGCGAAAATGATGAAACGAGATATGCACGTGACAAGTACTTCAAACTAGATAGCAGGTGAGATCAAAATGATTGGATGACAAAATTTGATAGGTGATTCTAAGTCATTATGTTTCGACACTAAATAGAATCATATCAATTTTGAGAGTCGACACTAGCTAGAATGGTTCAAGTAGATCTAAAGACCTTTGAATCCAATATAGACAACTAATGGATCATGTGGCAACTACTACTCCAACAGGATAAGAATGATGAAACTACTATACCACCTCGAAAATGTATAGGGAATACCTCTTCCAACTCTCCAATCTTACAATATATTCATTTTGAAAGCATTTTTATGCCTGCAACCCATCATATTGATTATAATATCATACTGATTTATTTCCATACAGCTGTACGTTATAACCAACATTTTTGTTTTCTTGAATGAAAGTGTGAAGGTCTGGATATACACTAACCAAGTCACAACAGTATAACAGGGTTTGTAAACCTGACCAGTATCAATTACAAATCCAAGTTTGGATTAAGAGTCTAGACGCTTGGGAGAAGCACTAGATGGTGCATGTTCAGGTGCATTTGGGACTTGTGTGAAGACGGGTGTACCAATGTAGACATCTATAAGCATTCCAGTTTGATCAAAGCAGACTAAGCTAAATACCAAGCAAAGGAACATTCTAAAGACGAAATCCATGAATGGGGTGAAAAAAGGGAAAATGCTGCATATTGTTGAGTTTCGAAACAAGATTCTTAAGTTCCATCTTTTTATTCTCGTATTTTATCCATATATACTTAAATTTCACTATACGTGTTGCACAGACACCTGAAAATTCAAAATACAGATTTACAGGAAACCCAGTGTAGAGGTACCCACAATAGCATCTATGAAACTTAGCAATGATAGCTTCATAGGAGTCTTGCAGGTTTTTATCTATCAAATTAATATATGGAGACAATCACTGTATCTCTACCATCTTTGAAGAAAAATCCTTTTTAGGAAAGCAAGAAACTACCCTCTGAATTTGTAAGGGAAGAAAACAAGTAAGCCAGAAACTAACCTGCGAATTTGTAAGGGAAGAATGAGATTTTGACTATAGAGCTGCAAAATTCGTAGCTCACCTCTTCAAGAGCCTCCAAGTTCTCTCCAATTCTCTTTTATCCATGCAGGCAACACTGGAAATTAAATACCCAAATTCTAAACCATGTTAATAGTAAACACCATTTCCTCAACGGGTATCAATGGTAACCTAATAAATGCCCCAAAATTCCTCCAAATCCAATTCACAACTACTTCCTTCTCAAAACCCACCAAACCCTCCTCGCTTCCCGCCATTAACGGAAAGCGAGGAAATGGTTAATGCATTCATATTCTTCATGTGGTTATTAACATAATTTATTGAGAAGGTTCTTATATTTGTGAATACTTCAAGGCCATGCTCATATAAGTGAATTCATTAAGGCCACGTCAGTTTGGGTAAATCCCCCTCATAAATATGAAAGTGCCAAGTCAATTGCTAGAATTCTTGGATAATGTCAATTACAAGACCTGGGTTGAGCATACTAGAATTTAGATCATTTTCTCGTGGTCATGTTAGAAACTTGCATATCTAGTGTTCTAAAATTCAAAATCAATAGTACCACATCCCACTTCCAGGCCAAATATCCCCTATGGAGGGCCAATATGGTGGTTTGGGACTATACACGTGGACCATAACCCCCATAGTAAGATCTCTAAATCCATCTACATTGTTAAAATTTAGTAAAATATTGTACAAATTCATTATCAAAATTGTAATTTTCCATTAATGTCAGTGTGACACAACTAAATATGATTAATTCACATTAATCGTTGTTAGCTAGTCATATTTATATTCCCGTGACTAAATTAGTCATTTATGTTAGTCATTTTTATTTTAGTCACTTGTTATCTAGTCATATATTTTATCCCGTGACTAAAATAGTCATTTATCTTAGTCATTTTTAGTTGGCTTATTTAAAATTGCTCAATTTTAGTCGTTTATCCCCTGAAAAAACAGTGGTGACTAACTTTTTTAGTTGCCTAGTCACTTATCTCTAATTTTGTATTAGTGAAAACCTTAGAAGAATATACTTCTTCTCCCCCTGTATTTTTAGAAGTTTCTCATGTAGGCTTCTTTGATGGTGCCTACCAAGATGATTTAGAGATCAAAGGGGCTAGTGGCTTATTGATTATTGAAAAGGGTCATGTTCTTAGGTTCTAGATGGGTTGTGAACATAGTACGAACACAAGGGAAAAAATATTAGCTTTGTGGGTAGTCTTGTACGTTGCTTGTGACAAGAATATTGATTCCTTGCAGGTAGCAAGTGACTCCAAGGTGATAATTGACTGGGCAAGAAACAAATGCAGGATTCAGGTTTCACTTTTAGACTGGTGGATGCTCAGGATCTAGGCTTTGCAAGAGACATTTGCTTTATCCACATATTCAAAGAATTCAACAAGGAGGTTGATCTTTTGTCAAAGAAGGCACTGTCATGTCCAGAGGGCATTATTTTCATCGAAGAAACTATCCATTGTTTGGTGACAACTGTCTCATCCTATCAACTATTTTGAGATGTTTCCTTTTGTTATATTTCTAAAATTGGAACTTTTTTTTATGTTACGTTGATATTGTGGTGAGGCCACACACATATTTAACTGTATATTTTTATTAAACTTATGGTGATACTTTTAACACTGTTAGGGTGCTTTATGTGATAGGTTTATATCTGAACAATATTCATACAATGATCAAATGTCTTCCTTATGCCTTATTTTTGTATACTTTGATTATGTTAAGAATATCACAAACGTACTTTTTTTTGTTCTTGTATGAAAAAAAAAGATTACCTACCATTCAATGGTTACACATGAAAGAAGAGTAGATGAGAAGTACCTTCAACTAAAGCATTGCATTCCTTGAAAAGTGTAAATGACAAGTCCTTTTAAAGTTGATGTGAAGTGAGCCTTCCACCTTTGATAAACTTTCAAGAGTATTTATATCCTAATACATATAATACATAGTAAAAGCCATTCTCATGATCAAAAAGTGAAATCTAAAGTCCGGTTCTTGTGACATGGTGGTAAAAGTTTTGTAATTATATTATATAAAAAATATTATTCAAAAGTTGTGTAAGTATATTATATAAATATACTATTAAAAAACGTTCAGTCTTTAGCAATACTATGAGTTGGATATATCCTTTATTAATTCATTAGATTTGAACAATGGAAATAATGGCAATTATATGAGTCGCATCCATAACATAGATTCCAATTCATCTGGCACGGGAAAGACATTAAATGAAAACTCTGAAAATGATGACCCGGAGTCAGAGACTGAACTATTGATCAAGATGAATAACATGTGCCCGGTGAATAACTTACTAAACACTTTGGTTCCCACTTCTACTACTATTCCTGAAGCCCCGGGGATAAATGCACTCGACGACTCTGAGACATCCTTCCCTGCCCGGGATGCTGTAAAACTCTGTGAGGATACGGAGGAAAGTACAGATAAGAACCCAGGTGCCAATGAGACTGGGGGTTCGGAGACCAGTGGTCTGTTGCCGGTGAAGATGCCTGTGAGGGAGAGCCACAATGTGGATATCAATAAACCTGCAGAGTCGGGTGGAAAACAGTTTCACATTCCATCATACTCAGATATGGTAAAGAAATCGGCCATCCCTACATATTTCCGGAATCGGGTGGTGGTTCATGAAGAGACATCGGCTGATGGTTTGCCGGAATCCTTAGATATAAAGGCTCCTGACCTAGATGTGGGGGTTGGTAACATTGAACCTGTAAACTTGCCCGACACATCTGGTGACATATGCACTCATAAGGGGGCACATAGGGGTGGCCTTGCCCAAGAATTCTCACCACTGAAAACGAGAAGTGCCAGAAAAAGCAAGAAGGTCATTCTGGGGGGGATTGAGGATGACCTGAGCTTGATACACTCCCCCAAATCATCTGACTCCCGGGCTCTTAGAGGAATGAAATCCCTTGCGAGGGTTAGAAAATGATTTTCTTATCACTGAATATCCGGGGGGTGGGGGGCCTACCCAAACAATTGGCCCTCAAGCGTGTGTTAGAAATTGTCAAACCTGATTTGGTACTACTGCAGGAAACTATGGTTAGTGGAGAAAAAGCTCGTATTTTCTTTAACAAAATTAAGCCGGGATGGATGTGTTGTTCTGTAGACGCTGCTGGACTTTCGGGTTGTCTCTTAGCGGCTTGGAATCCACTTATTATGAGGTTAACCCCCTCACATGTCACACTGGGCATTCTGCTATCTGGGAACATCAGGGGAATGGAGAAAAATATTAACATTATAAACTGTTATGGGCCATATTGTGACCGGGAGAATTTATGGAACTTGGCTAGGTCGGAAAATTTGCTAAACCTAGAAAACTTGATAATTGCAGGTGACTTAAATTTTACCTGGGCTGATGGGGAGATTTGGGGGGTTTTGGCTAGGAGGGACCCGCTGGGGCCATTCTTCACAAATCTATTCAAGGATTCTTCTATGGTTGATGTGGCTCCTAGACCGTTGGCACCTACATGGACAAATGGCAGAACGGGGGATCAGCAGATTCAGAAACGTATTGACCGATTCCTAATATCGGATTCTTTACTTTCATGTTTTCAGAATTATAGATCCTGGATGCATCAAATAAAAATCAGCGATCATCTCCCTATCATTCTGCAATTTGATGATGAACCCTGTTTCAAAACCTACCCCTTCAAATTCAATTCCACGTGGCTTTCTGAGGAGGAATACATTTCGGGTGTGAGGAATGTGTGGATGCAGACTGATGTTGCGGGGGAGAGATCGGCCATGGACAAGCTGGCGGTGAAACTTAAAGTATTAAAAGATTTCACAATTAAGTGGGAAAAGAACAAAAAGGCCTTGATGGGAAAGGAATTATCTGAGATTGAACTTGAAGTGGAATACCTTATGAACAGAGGTGTTGATTATGAACTCAATTTGAGTGAGCTCACTAAACTCTCTACATTGGAGAGTCGGAAAATGAAAATACTTCTGATGCAAGAAGAAACCTGGCGATTGAAGAGCAGAGCAACCTGGCTCAAAGCGGGAGATATGAATACAAATTTTTTTCACCAGTTCGCTGACTCCCGTCGGATACAAAATTCAATCTGGGATTTGAATGATCATTTGGGTCGACGGATTAGGGGGGAGGAGAACTTGATGAATGAGGCTATATATCACTTTCAGGAGTATTATCGTGATCCAAAAAACACTACTCTGGCTGAACAATTCAAACTTATAAAGGAATATCCACGTATGTTCAATGAGGCGGAGGGTGACAATATCTTCCTGGATGTCACACTGGATGAAGTGGAAAAAACTCTGCGGGAGTTTGCAAAAGACAAATCTCCGGGTCCGGATGGATGGACTGTTGAGATATTCATTCACAATTTTGATATCATGGGGGAAGAACTCCGGACGGTTGTGGAGGAATCTCGAAAAATTGGCATTGTCTCTGGAGCAATAAACTCTACATATTTGGCTCTCATTCTGAAGACTTCCCATCCGAACAACTATGATGATTTCAGACCAATTGCGTTATGCAAGCTGGTCTATAAGATTATTGCTAAGATTATTGCTGAAAGAATCAAACCAGTGCTATCTCGGCACATCTCCAAAGAGAAGTATGGCTTCCTTAGTGGGAGACAGATCCACGATGCTGTGGGGGTGACACAGGAAATTTTTCACACTATCAAACAGAGGCGGATTGATGCCCTAATTCTTCAATTGGACCTGGTGAAAGCTTATGATAAGGTTGATTGGAACTTTCTGAGATTAATTCTTATCCAGATCGGCCTGCCATGGAGGGTTATGAAATGGATTATGGCATGTATTAACTCTGTCAATTATGCTATCCTGATCAATGGTCTTCCTACTGATTATTTCAAGGCAACTAGGGGCCTTCGACAGGGCTGCCCACTTTCTCCTCTGCTATTTTTACTGGTCATTGAAGGGTTAAGTCTGTCCATATATAAATCTCGTCGGGAAGGAAGGATTGTTGGCATTAAAATAACTAGAGAGATATCGGTTACACACTCTTTGTTCGTGGATGATGTTATGCTCTTTGGTTTGGGAATGCTTACTGAATGGATGATATATAAACAGATTCTTGACTTGTTCTGCCGGGTTACCGGAATGATTATCAGCTATATGAAATCATTCTTCTTGAAACACTCTTTGTCTGAGGAAGTTCAGCAGTCGATCAGTAATATTCTGCCTTTAAATTTCAAAGACATCGATGCTGGTACTAAGTATCTGGGTTTTTTCATCAAACCAACAAACTATTTGATAATTGATTGGTCCTGGCTTATTAGAAGATTTGAATTGAGACTTGGACACTGGAGCTATCGGCATCTTTCATTGGGTGGCAGGCTTACTCTGGTTAAAGCCGTCTTGTAGAACTTAGGGGTATATTGGTTCTCTCTATGCAAGATTCCTCGAACCATTCTGAATCTTATTAGAAGGAATATTTTTAGTTTTCTTTGGTCGGGTGGTGGAAACCTTGAGAAATTTCATCTAATGAAATGGAAGGTTTTGGCTCGGCCCTGGCATCTGGGTGGCTGGAACATAAAGGATATTGAAATGTTTGTTACGGCCCTTCATGCAAAGAGCCTCTGGCGAGTACTCTTTGATCAATCGACCTGGGGAAAGATCATCCGTGCCAAATACCTGCGAAATATTCCGGTCTCTAAATGGTTTCGTTTAAATTGCCCTGCAACTGTAGGTGTCTCTAATATCTGGAATGGTCTGTTGGGCGCCTACAGGGTTATTATGCAGTGGATTGCTTGGTTGCCTGGCAATGGGCGGGAGATTAAGCTGGGGCTTGATCCGTTCATGGGGGGTTCATCGAGACACTTTCTATCGATGGAATTGAGAGCTTACCTCTTTGCAAATGGTTATTACACTTTAGCACATGTGGCTGGTTGGTATGGGGACGGACATCCTCGGTGGATCTCGGCTGCACAGATGGGCCTGACGGGTACTTTGGGGCTTGAATGGGAGGAATATATTAAGCCGTTGTATCAATCTAATTTGAGGCTCTCTGATGACGCTGACAGGCTTGTTTGGACGTGGGACGTGGCAGGTGGGAGGGTCTCTGCCGCAATGGAATATGATGCATTATTTGCAGAGTCTCAGATATTGGTTCGCTGGTGGGATACAATTATTTGGAAACTTGCTTTGCCTCTCAAGATTAAATGCTTCATTTGGTTAGCGTTGAATAACCGGATACTAACTTGGGACAATCTCTGCCGGCGAGGTTTTTGCGGCCCGGGATGGTGCACTTTATGCTGCACTGAGGGGGAGACGGTGGACCATCTTTTCACCTCCTGTGCTTTCATAAGAGAACTCTAGTCATTTATTGCGAACAAAGCTGGTATATTTTTTCCATGGAACTATTGCTCCCTAAGTGACTGTCTTGATGCATGGTCTCACCTTGATTTTGGGGTTAAAGAGCTGCCATATTTTATGATTTGGGAGGTCTGGAAAGCTCGGAATCTGCACATTTTTGAGAATCGTGTCCCTTTCCTAGCTGGGATTGGTTTTAAAACTCTTGCTGCACATAAGGAATATGTCTCTATCCACGGTATGGTTGGGGGCCGTGATAAACCTGATAGAAATCTTCGATTTGCCCCCCCGGTGCTGATCTACCCATGTGGTTTCTTTGATGGTGCTGATGTTTGCAGTCCTGGGGGGGGCGGAGCAGGTGCTGTTATACACATTTCCAATGTTGTCTCCATCCATATTTGGCTTAATCTGGGCAATGGTTCCAATACCAGAAGCGAGCTATGTGCTCTTTGGTTATTACTTTTCTGGGCTCACTTGTGGAACATCAACTCACTTATGGTATTTGGCGATTCACTTGCCATCATATCCTGGGCGAGTGGCAAGTCCACACTTAATAGTATGCTACTTAAACACTGGATGGATGCGACACTGATGTTAATTAAATATTTCCATCACATACACTTCACCCATGTATACCGGGAAGCTAACATGGAGGCGGACATGCTATCTAAGAAGGCTCTTAGATCTGAATTTGGGAACATCATGTGGCAGGAATGGCGGGAGGACACTTTGTATTCACAGGGCACACATCTTCTTCATTGGACTTGATTCATTTTGCTCTATACTACTTTATTAGTTTTAGTATGTTGCTTTTTTGATATTTTTGCGAGCTGATATACTTACATTCGCTGTTAGTTCTATGTGCAGATTACACACAGGGGCTGATTCCAACTTCTTGTTGGACATTTTTGTATACATCTACTATATGCGGCTCTGCATGGTTATGTTTTTTATTTACTTAGTACTGCTGGACATATATGTATATTTTTGGATACTTGGCAGCCATGGCTGTTATTACATTTTGTGATCATTGATATTTGGATGGACTCTTTGTTGGTATCTTGGGTTGATGAACCTGTTTCTCCTCCGGGAGGGATTCATGGTTTATATGGGGACATATGGCACTTATTATGGGGTTTATGGATGTTTCCGTTGGCACTGTGGCCAAATTGATTGGCATGACTCATATGCACTGCAGGGCAGATGTGAGATGTATGTTTTTTTCTGACAGCTGGCACTATTTACTATTTCGTATATTAATAGTAAGTTATATTTTTCTGTGAAAAAAAAATGCTCATAATAATTTTGGTACAATATAAACTTTTTGGCTGTGAAGCACGTATACCAAATACATTACAGAGTGTGAGTTATGGACGATTTTTTTGTCTTCTGGATGCCGTAGATGAAATTGATTTAATGTTTTCACAAACTCTGCTTGAGGGGCCACGATAACGAGGAAGTCGATCGAGCCCTGCAAGCATAAAGTGTGACATTAAAAGTTGGAGCCGTGCACAGCGTAAATTGTGACATTAAAACTTTTGTATGGTTTAAAGATTCGAGTTGGAAGTCCTCCGGGTGAAGAAATTTAGATACGGATGCCGACATCTAGGTAGGCGAGATTCTTTTGAAGCTTAAATATTTTGGCGTTGCTCGAGCACTAAAATTTAATGTTACGACATCCACGTTGATAAGGCTCCGCTATCGTGTTTGGCTTAAGTTTTAAATTTAAATTTTTAAAATTATATTTTAAGCTTGTTTTAATTGTCAATAACATTTGTTGTGTTTACTTTTAGAAAATTATATGGTTAAATTTAAATTTGAAAAGGAACATAGGTGTTTGGCTTAAGTTTTAAATTTATATTCAAAATTATATTTTAAGTTTGTTTGATCTTAACTTTGGTTCTATCAAGGGTAGATAGGGATCAAATCTCTTGAGGAAGTTAAAAGAGATTTGTAACTTTGTATCTTAAGGGATTTGATCACTAGTCTCGATGCTTGATAGAGCGTTAAGATGGACCTATGCTAGTTTATTAATATGCAATTATTACAAAACTAATATTTAACTCATGGTTATATTATCAACTTAAAGATACATTTAATCTAATATATTTTAGGTTATAATCATTCAAGCACCAACTATTCCAATTTGGATATCTTACAAATAGGCCAAAGATACATTAATTAATTAATTATGAAGTAAAATAGATATTCACCCAAAATTAATATCTAACCACCAACTATTCCAATTTGGAATCATGTTGTAAATGCTAACACATAAATACTACAAATAAACAAAAATTTAATTCATTAATTAATTATGAAGCAAAATAGTTATTTACCCAGATTTAATGATCTAAGTGCCAACTATTACATGTTCTAAAGTATAACACATCAATCCTACAAATAGACAAAAATTAATTATAATTGGTTGGAATGTGGCTTTCTCATTTAAAAAATGCCTCACGATGTAAAAATTATATGAAGAATAATAGAAATGAATTCTTTAGTATGATAAATTACTATATTTATACATAATGAAAAGGCTAGTTACCTTGAGGATATTTTGTCTACTTGATTAAAAAAAATTTCCAGCGAAAAAAAACTACTATTGATATTAAAAAATGAATCAAATAGTACAATGAAGCTCATGATTCAGCTGCCGAATCAATTACAATAAGGTCTGCACAGCATAAAGTTCAGGATCCCTTCATCGATCTCAAAACCACCTTTATAGCACGAAAGATACAAACATCACTACATATAGGCAAAATGCAAAATCTGGAAACAACCGAATCAAAAAGATCACAGAGATTTACACCAACTTGAATCAATCAAAAAAATAAGTGGAGCCACAGTCCAGGATACAGTTGTCACGCCATTCCTCCCAAATCAGCTGCCCTTCCAAACTAGATAACGCTTGTTTTGATAGCTTGTCTGCAAGTGAGTTATGTTCTCTAAAGATATGCTCGAATTTGATATTCTGATGCTTTGAAATTTCAAAATGAGTCTGGAGGGCCCAGTGTCTCAAATTCATAACATTAAGCTTGAATTCACCCGCAACCCATTTAATGGTAACCCTGGAGTCACCATATACCTTGATATTAACCAAACCAAAGATATTAGCAACTTTAAGAACACACCAGAGAGCCATTAACTCCGATTTCATGTTTGATCCTGTACAACAATTGAGTCTAATAGAAAAATAATGAGACTCGTTCAGATATATGACACCCCCAATTGCACATAAACCATATTGTGAAGCTCCATCGAAGAAGAGAACAGGCTGATCCACTTTGAAATTAAAATAACTAATTCTGTTAGTCTTCAACTTATGCTCATCTTCCTTACATGATGCAAACATATTTAAAGCAGTCATGCTACATTGCAAAGTATCAGGAGTGGAGTTCCGAAAGATGGCGCAGTTTCTAGTATACCAAATTGCCCACGAAATGCATATAGCAATATAAAAATGATGCTTACAGTGTCTGAACCAATTTAATAAGCACTTATTAAAATCCCCCACATCCCAACACTGTGTAATATTCAAACTAGATGAAGCCACATCCCAGATCTTATTAGTGAAACTGCATTTGACAAAAAGATGTTGTTTTGTTTCAGCTTCACTTTTACAAAGAACACATAAACTAGGTCCAATCCAACCCCGTTTGCACAGATTTTCCCAAGTCTTCAGTTTATCTTGCAATAATAACCAACTAAAACATTTCAGTTTTAACGGGATAGACCAGTGCCAAAGCCTCTTGTACCACCAATCCTGAGGAAAGATGAACTTGTCTTGGACAATTCTAGAATAGGCAGTTTGTGTTGTAACAAAACCAGAAGCAGGATTTCCACCCCAAACAAGATGATCTGTGTCTTGATTCAATTTGACACCCGCTGAATTTAAGTTCGTGATGTAAGCATCCCAAGATCGAGCTAAATAGCCAGATAGGCCAAGGTCTCTCGTAGACATCCACTTAGCATTATTCTCATCCCCAAATCTGAACAGATGAATTTTGTTCAAAGTAGATAGCCCTAAAATCTGAAGATACTGAGAGATGATAGGAGGCAGAATATAATCATCTTCCATTCCAATGATGGGATCTATCCCAACACGTATTAATTCTCCTGTCCCCACCTGCCATAAAAGATAATTTTTGATCCAGTGAAAGATCTTCATAAAGCCCCTCCACATAGGAGAGAAGTTCCAACTTACTAATTTAGGATTTCTAATCCAGCAGAAAACATCCAATTTGATATATTTGCTATGAATAAGACTAGACCAAAGTGTTTTTCCAAAAATACCCCTCCAAAGACTTTTTAATCTGAGAGCAATGTTGAAGATCCCCATATCTTTAATGTCCCAACCACCAAATCTATAAGGTCTAGAAAGAGTGTCTGCATCAACCATAGGAATCTTTTCACTGCTTGCAGTCCCAGACCAAAGAAAGTTGAAGAGATATTTTTTGATGGTTTTGATGATGAATGATGGCACTTCAAGCAATGAAAACCAATAAACAGGTATGCTAGAGAGAACAGACTTCACTAAAATGAGCTTACCCCCTATGGACAATAATCTGTAAGACCAATGCGCGATACGTGCCTCAATTTTTCTCAACAGCCAATACCAATCCTTGATTTGATAATTGTTCGGCTTAAGATTAAAACCCAGGTATTTGAAACCTTGATCCATGGGATAGCAGTTAAATGGCAGGATCGAAAGGATGTCACTAAGATGCCCATCATTTAGAGATGAATGATAAAAGTTGAATTTAGCAGAACTGACTTTCATACCTATTGCACTGCAGAAAGTCTAGATGATTTCGTTGTACATACACCACTCCTCAACAGAGTCCACACCAGCCACTAAAACATCATCAGCAAACAGTATGTGTGTGATCACACAATCCTTTGCTATCTTAATACCTTTAATTTGCCCTCTCATTAAGGCTTGATTAACCAATCTGCTAAAACCATCCATGACCAATATGAATAGAAGAGGAGATAGGGGACACCCTTGTCTAATCCCCCTAGAGCAGCTGAAAAAATCAGACGGACTACCATTTACAAGCACAGAGATATTCATAGAAGAAATACAGGCCATTATCCACTTAATGATCAAAGGAGGCACCCCAATTCTGATGAGGATCAATCTGAGAAAGGACCAGTTTACCCTGTCATAAGCTTTTTCCAAGTCCATTTTAAGTAACAAGGCTTTTTTCTTATAAATCTTAATACTATGCAGCAACTCCTGGGAAATGCCAATGGCATCATGTATCTATCTTCCAGCTAAAAATCCAAATTGCTCAACTGAGATATGCTGTGATAGAACAGACTTTAGTCTATCAGCAATAATTTTTGAAATAAGTTTGTAAAGTAAATTACAGAGAGCAATCGGACGATAATCTCCAAAAGACCCGGGCTTGTCTTTTTTGGGAATTAGGGTAACAAAAGTGG
The DNA here is from genome assembly GCA_027924585.1 of Larix kaempferi. Taxonomy (NCBI): domain Eukaryota; kingdom Viridiplantae; phylum Streptophyta; class Pinopsida; order Pinales; family Pinaceae; genus Larix; species Larix kaempferi. Next base: position 2,078,561 of record BSBM01000706.1, read on the forward strand.
AATTAAGATCACCCGAGATATATCCATTGATCCTGGAGAAATTCACTATATCATTAAGTTCTCGACCCATCAGGTAAAAAAAATGCAGGTATAGCTCCACCGGCCACCCATCAGGCCCGGGGCTTTTTTCTTTAGCAAAAATTTTCAGGGTCTGTTCAATTTCTTCCAGCGAGACCTCATCTTGAATACAGTCAGCTTCCTTCTCATTAAAGAAGCGTGGATATAGAGAAGCCACTTTAATCTGCTCTGTTAAGCAATAATCACCAGGGTCACTGTAAATATGACCAAAGAAGGAGACATCTTCTGATTTAATGTTATCAAGCCCAGAATGCTGATGCCCTCTGTCATCGTCAATTTCCCATATGTATTTCGAATTCCTCCTAGCTGATGCAAAAGTGTGAAAGAATTTTGTATTTTTATCACCATGAGAAATCCAAATGGCTCGACTTTTAAGTCGCCGTTCTTTTTCTTCCTAAATAAGTAACTCATCTTTTTTCTTCTCAAGCTGTCTCATAACCTCAAAAGAGTCAAATGATAGGGAATTATTAACATTTGCAGAGATAGATACCTGAAGATTTTTTTCTAACAGAGATAACTCCATTTTGTCCGCCTTCTTTTTATCCCTAATCCATTTAGAAACAGTCTCTTTTAAACCCTTTAATTTATGACAGAAATTCTGAATCGGATTTGAATCAGAAACATCACAGCTTAGCCAAAAATCTCTAACCATACAGCAAAAGGAATCATCACCGAGCCAGGAGGAATTGAACTTGAAAGGAAAATATTGATTGTGGCCCAATTCATCTAGTTGGAGGACAATGGGCCAGTGGTCCGAAAATTTGCAGTCGAAAACCCAAGACCTATGCTTTTGGAAGGTGCCCAACAAATCTGATTTGACAAGAAATCTATCCAGCCACTTATGAACTCCATCACATCCAAATCTACCATTAGTCTAGGTGGGGACCAATTTATGCGGTTTGACATCCACCAAATCTGTGTCCACAATTAGCTGAGTAAAGAAATCTGCTAAATCATCCAGCCTGGCAGAGGATCCCCAAATTTTAGAAGCATGACAAGTGAAGTTTAAATCACCTGCAATAATCAAGTCATCTAAGTTCATAAGCCCAGAACCCTGGAGAGATACCCAAAAACTCTGTCTCTCCCTATAGGGAGCATAACAATTGAGAATGGAAAGTGAGTGGTGGTTCCCACAGAAAGACCCCTTTAATAGCATTCCCCAGGGGGTTGAGAAAACCTTAAAATAAAACACATTTGGATCCCATGCAACTGCTAGTCCCCCAGATAAGCCACAAGAACTTACTGCTGCCACCTCCCAATAAGGAAGAAGCTTACAAAGTTTATGGATAGCAAGGTTTTCATCACACATGGTCTCTTGAAGTAAAATAATAGCAGGGCCAGTAGTTTTGAACAGATTGGATAAAGCCTGTTCCCTAGACACCTTACCCAATCCACGCACATTCAGAGACAAAATAGACATCAAGGAACAATCAAATTGGGGGACGACGCTCTAAGCCCCAGGGAAACTACCAGATTAGACCTATCCACCTCCTCTAATCTCTGAGAAATAGGAGTGTAAGAATCTGAAGAAAGTTGGACATTTTTATCAAAAATCTTTTTCTTTTTACCCCTTCTAATAGTGACATTTTGGAAATTCAGGGTTTGAACAGGTTTAGCCAAATACCCACTCCCCGGATTTTAAGTGTAGGTAGGTAATGGAGGAAATTCTTCCCCATTCTCCGAAATAAGATAACCACTTTCTGCCAAAATAACATTGTCCACCGAATTGGAAGTACCAGTAGGGCAATCTAATAACTTGTGACCGTCCAATCTCAGCCCAGTTTCAAAGATGTATCTGAAGAACATCCAACAGGGGAGGTCGGGGCCATTCCCAATTTATCAGAATACAGAGACTGTAACCCCGAATTACTAGGGAGAGGAGACCTAACATGAATAGGGTTTGACAAGTCATCCCCTGCAAGGCGAGGCGAAGAGTTCCCTAATACAGTAGAATCTGCCTCCAGAACACCAAAAATATTACGACCAACTTTCGGACAGGGAAATTTATTCACCGGGCTAACTAATGGAAGACCCGTCACAAGATCATGGCGCATCTTAATTTCTCCTTTAGAAATGCGACTAGAAAGCATTTTTTCAGAGTTTTCAATAAAAGCAAGTTCATCATTTGATAATTCAGGATAGTTAATAGGGGTTTTGATTAAAGACTTACCTGAACGATCAATAGATGACTTAGGAGATCCAAACCTGGGAGAGGAGTGCTCTAAAGCAGAAGAACCCAAAGTATTCTTATAGCTGAAGGGACAGGAAGCCCGAACATGTCCAATCCTTCTACATGAGAAGCATCGAAATGGAATTTTAAAGAAATCAAGTGTCAGTTTCCAAACCCTAGATCCCCAAGCAATTTCAATTTCATCCGGTAAGCCACCCCTCATATCGATTTCAACCATAACTTTAGCATAGCGGTTGTCCATACCAAAGAATTTTTGTTTGTCGATACGCACAAATCTCCCAACGGAATTAGCTAGCCCCATAATGACGTCTTCTGTCCAGAGCTCGATGGGGAGACCTGGAATGATCATCCAGAGATGCCGAAGAGATTGATATTCATTTAGGGGGTTAAAATTTAAATGCCAGCGCTTTAAGAACATCGAACCCTGCTTGAAATCCCAGAAGGAAGACAAGATCTTGTCAAGATGGGCCGCTTCAGAAAAAGTAAATAAAATCCAACGATTCATCAAGAGATTGATACGGGGAGCCATGCCAGTAAGCGGAACCCAAAACTTGTTAACCCACTCCGTAATTTCTAACTTGCTACCCGAAGTAAACTCCAACCTACCCACCAGAGCCCTTTCAGCAAGGATGCCAATTCTGTCAAGGTTATAATCCCCGTCAATGTCAAACCTAGCTATTTCAGTCCTTGCCTTAATAGTTTTCAATAATATTCTAGAGTTGGCCTTCAAACCTCGAAGCATACCTCTGAGAGAACCTCCGCCCCCAACCCTACCAGGAAGATCACCCAACACAGAATCAGAAGGTGGTAGAGTAGGGTTAAGAGAATGAGAAGACTCCACCATAGTGGAAACCACAGCGAGATAAAGGTAAGAAAACCCCAGCTGTCGGTTTCTGTCAGAGAAAAAACGACAGCTGCCAGAACAAAAGGGAACAACACCGAGACCTAGAGAAGCCCGTAGGACCCCCACACTAGCCTTTAAAATGAAAAAAAAAACTAAATCTGGAGGTGGCCCGAGATCAACCAAAGATCATCACCAAATATAGAACTCAAACTTTATGCAGGAAAAACCGAAAAATCAAGTTAAACAGAAGAGAGGTAACCTACGACTAGCAAAATAGTTCCCACTTTTTTTTATCCTTGGCTGGTACTAGGCTGATTCTGCGAATCATCTTGACTCCAAGTCGTCGTAGGCCACACAATCATCCAATCAACCATCAAAATCAGAAATTCCTGCAGAATCGCTGAAAAACCCTAAAAACCCTCACCAAATCTCCATCCAGGGATTGTTATTATTTCAACTTAAACCGAACCTAAATTATATGTTTATTTTAAGTATATTTGATAAAAGGTCAACCATTACTCGTTGATGAATGTGACTATCTATTTTGGCGGTAGGGCGCTATCTCTCAAATCTACTTGATTAAAGTTAGTTTGTTTATATATATATAAATATAAATATAAAAGTAGGTAGAAGTAATATTTGCTAAGTGAATTGGATAAAAGTTTGAATTCGTTCAAATATATATAATATTTTATTTTTATTTTCTATTTTAAAGAATAGGAAGAAGTAACATTTACCAAGTGAGTTGGATAAACCATAATCAACGAAATAGAGGTTTTGACAATTCTCTAAATATTTTAGAGTTTAATTTCCTAGTATTTATGAGTGGCATCATAGGATCCAATTACATTATAAGCACGTCACATTATTAATTCTTTGAAGAAGTAATGGAATCTCAACTCTCCATTTAGATCTAGAACCATTCAAAGAAAAAGCAGTGTTGCTTAGTGACATACTAAGAGATCTCCAATTTCCAGGTGAAGTGCTCAAATAACTTAGAGGATAACATTATGGCCAATATTGGGGCCACATTTGAAGAATGACAACTCTCCTTTTTTTTGAGAGGGATGGAGTCCAAAACCTATAAATTATTTCCCTATGATTTAATTTCCCTTGTAAGAAGTGTAATTTCTTGTAATTTCTTTTCGGGATCCTCTATCCGTCCCTCCATCTCATTAGAAGACTTGTGAAGGGATGAATGTTTAATACCTCGGCTCCCCTCATATACTTCCATTATTAAAGTCCCCATGAAGATACCTTGGAGAGTTTCCGTAGCTTGAATTGGTTTTGGCCGACAATTCCACATTGATCTAATTCATTTTTTCTTATCTAGTTAGGCTTCTTACTCTAAAATTTTGAGAATTTTCTAACAAGATTATATATAGCCTTTTTGGTGTCCTTGGATTATAGGTGGCTATCTTGACAGTTAGGTGTGATGGTTGTGGTAGGTTGAGTTCATGGATGCAAGTCTTACGGTGTAAAGTTGACAAAAAAAGAGATGGACTAGGATACATGCATGGAATCAATAGAGGCATCTATATCCATGATTTTCATGCATATGCTACTCATTGATGTCCATCACAACTATTCCTAGTTGTTGAAGATCCACATTAACTACCTAATTTCTAGAATAAAAGCATCCCTTTCTTTATTTCCTTTCCAGACAATATAGAATCATGCTGAGGCTTCCAATTGTGAGTCATTAGAGACAAATAGGCAGAATTTAGATGCGTTTCAACATCATTTTCACATTTTTTTCAATCATTTCCTTAGTTCGTGAAGTTGAATCTTGTCTAGGGCACAATTCAAACATTATGGGCCACAATTCTAATGACAATTGAGGGTCGAAAACAAGAGTCCTAACAACAAGTTATGCAACAAAGGAAAAAGGGCCTTTACACATGGTTATTACCAAGTTGGGTAAAATCATGAACGTGGGTGTCTACTTTGGGGGGTATGAGAAAATAAATATGGTTTTCTCATGTTTTTCAACTTCCAACAAACAAAAGTTATGTTTGTGTTTAGAATTTCACGTTACAGTTAAAACAAAACTTATGAAGAATTATATTAGCTTTCTATTCATTAATTTTTTTTATACTGAGACTTGATAAGTTATTTAACAAATGTTTGACAATATGTTCTTTAAAAATTAAAAGACTAATAAGCAATCATGTTTGAAGAGCCCCATGAATTCATTGTTAAACTTTTGTTTACTAAGAACACAATATGCCACGACAATCTGGACAAATTGTATTAGCATATGACTATAATTTTGTATCTGTAATACCCCCATTTTGACCCTTATGATATATTGGCTTTTATTGTAAATATTGTATACTTGCGATGTATGTTTTCCTAGCATGGAGCTCAAGGCCAAGGCCCTGCTAGTGGATGCTCCAATTTTATTTAAAATGGAAAGTATGATATTATGGTATCCATGTGCTATTAAGCCATGGAACATTGTAAAATTATGTAAATATTAATATTGCAATAAAATACCAAAAAACTGTCGATGGAAGCAACTAATGAAAAGGGGCCATGTGTATTCTACTAAGGAGTGGTGAGGCGGTTGTGGCATTGAACCATATGCTGCCAAATTCCATCTTGAGAACCCATTTGACTTTCTTGCTGAAATTTAATTCTATTGTAAGAAAGTGGTTGAAGAAATCAGTCCATGGCTTCAATGGAGCATGGGAAGCCCATAAATTCGTATGGCAGGCAGGGATCTATTTTCTTGACCCACAAGTCACTTTACCTCATGGGAATTCATTCTTCCTCATTCCCATTCCATTGTGGGACATGGAAGATCAGTTTTCATCCATTACACAGTTCCAATAGTGAGAAAAACCAAAAATCGCAACTCTGAATTTAACCACATTTTGAAGTGCCAAAAACGCTTAGAAATTCGTGTGGACAGTGAAATCCAATGGGGGATCCATAGACCTAAACCTTCGGAATAATTTGAGAGTGTTAGATTTCCATAAATCCATAGGAAAACCCATATTTTATAGCTCGAAATCCAATTATGGGACAGATTTATTTGGCCATCGAATTGAGAAAATCGAAGCGTGAATAACAGAGCAGAAGATAGAGCGGAGGTTGGGACTACTTGATAAACCTAGTGAAGGATAAAATATCAAAGGATTTAGCAGCTTGGACCTTTCTATGCCCACCCTGAATAACACTGGAGGGAAGGGGCACCTGAGAGACTATGCAACAAAAAGGGGGACCTTCCTTGTGTTGGGTGTGGTAGGTATTGTGGGTGCCATGACTGTTGAATTTAGTTGAGATGCCTGTAGCTCTGCGGTTGAGATCACTGGCTTAGAATCTTCCTCCTTATCTCTTACATGCTTGATAAACCCAACTGTGTGTCGGCTTAGCATGATTGTTTGTGTGAAACCATGGTTGTGAGTGAGCCCGTTTAGTTCCTCCTTAGTGGATACACAGCCCAGCTCGGGGGTGGTCTCTCAGCTAAAAGAATATACGCTGGATAGAGACCTATGGTTGGGTGGAACATTGCTCTCATGTAGCTAGTTGTTGGAACAGTTTCGTTTTAAATTTAAGTATTATCTATGTGTTTTAATTCTGTAATGTTTTAATTATTGTCGACTGTTATGATTATATGTTGAATGTATGAAGTAATTGTGTGTGGATAATGTTTATTTCCGCTGTGTTTATTGAGTATGATCTGCACACATGAGTTTTTATTATTTATGAATTTGTTAGTAATGTATGGGGATGAGTTACCCAAATAAGCCCAGGAATGTGAGTCATGTTTTCTCCCTTGCATTGGATCGACGGGAGGGGACGTGACAGTATCCAATGGGGGAATATATTAATTTTTTAATTTTTTTTATGAAGATTCTACATCTCTACCAATTTCCACTAAAACTAAACAATCTAAAAGTACCGTTTTGAAGTAAACACTCCAATGATCGGTCCTATCATTTTTTCATTATGTTTATGAAGTTATTGATTTTTCATTTCACTGAATTTTGAAAGAAATCGAACCAAAATAGACACATATTAACAAAAAAATAATTAAAAATATCAAATCTTAACCAAACACAACAAAATTTGTACCTATGGAAAGTAGGCTCAGTGAAAAAAATAATGGTAACAGTTTCATAAGTCCTTTGGCAGTATTGAACATTGCTTTTACCTATTAAAGTTGGAGAAATTTGAAAACATATTCATTTTCAAATGTTAACAGGTTTTCAGTTGAAAAAAAGTTCAGACAAAAAGGTTTTTTCCATTAAATTGGTCGCTAATATCAACATCGCCAATTTTTCAACCAAAAATATATTTCAGCCGAGAAGTTGGTCTTAAAAAAATTATGTTGGCCAAAATAATGCGGGTCCACTTTTAATAATTAAGCACGTTTCAAGACATTGACTCCTCTTTCAAGATGGATCATGTATCTAGTGCCATGCTTGGGCCTTGACTCTTTATTTTCAAATATATTTTATGTTTTTTTATGTTAATAGTTTTGTAGGGACATGATGCAGGAGCATTGGGGCCTAGGCAAAATAGTCGAAGTTGATCGACAGGAGAATTCGACCAGGGGGATTGCCGACGACCACTGGTGCGAAAGGAAGATTGGTTGTTGAATCCAAGTAGTCAAGCAGGAAGCTATCGATATACGGTCGATAGGAGTTAGAGGTCGAGAGTCGACATGTCTAAGGTCGACAAACAATAAGAGAATATGCGGAGGTGTCGAAGGTCGACATGTTGTCGAATCGTGACACTGACGGGTTGCAACGAAATCCAAGCGTGGAGGACAGGGCTGATTGAAGCCAACAAGCAAAGTCGAGGGATGACGAACTGAAGTATGGTCGACGCAGGAGAATGGGGCCAACAACTGTAGTAGAGTCAGAGAAGTGCAGAAGTCAAGGTGACGCACTTGGTAGCCATTTGTGGTTGCTAAGGAAGTTATGAGCATGTATGAAGGTGGTTGGGATCATGACAGATGTCACCACAGGAAGAGGTTGTGCAGCACGGCCAGAGGGAACTGACAACGGAAGGCCTGCAGGATCTGAAGGATTCGACGGACAGAGGAAGAGTGTCTCGGGGAACGGAGTAGACCTTGAGAAGAGCAGCAGTAGGGTAGAGTAGAAGACCAGTGCGCAGGAACATAGAGGGGGGATCTTTCATCCATAGCTCAGCGAGTTCTTGCATCCCGCAGAGGACATGAGAGGGAAGAAGATAGCACATAGAGAGAACACACCATTTTACTTATGTATATTGTAACAGGATAAGTCTGACTAGTTTTAGTTGTTTACACTTTATATTGTAACGTTGTAATTTGATTGAAGTAATAGAAGCTAGCTTCTGGCATCTAGTTCACATCCAGTCTGTGTGAGCATTTGTATGTGTCATGTGTTATTTTTAAGCAAGAGGCTCCTTTTCGGGACCTCCCTTGCGCCAGTGGGTATCAGAGCAGCAGTATCCTGATAATAGGAGAAATCCCGACATTGGCTTGCATAGCATCAAGTGATAGTCGAGTGGAAGCATCTTGTGAACAGGAAGAGCCTGTGAGTGCGTAGACAACTCCAACTACGGTTGGGTAGAGTTGTGCACAATTGTGAAGTTTGGTTGTGATTGGAAGAGTGGGAGTTTTAGTTACGGTTGAAAATGGATCAAAGAGGCGTTAATGTCCAAGGTATGGGACGAAGAGCGCGTGGTGCAACAGTCACAGTTGATCGCAAAATGTTCGACGAGTGCATGCGAACAATGCCAAGTTTGACCAGTGAAGTCGCAACGATTAAGTAGATCCAGATATGTGGATGCATTCCTGATGCCCTTGACCACGACGACGAGGAAGTCGAAGAAGTGGAAGCATGGGAAGAGACAATCGAAGAACCAGGAGGTAAACTCATCAAGCTTCTGACATAGATGAGAGGTCGTAAAAAGATAGACGTATGTACCTACTCATGAAGTCTGGATCTGGAATACTTGATAGACTGGTTCATTGAAATGGAGAAATACTTCGACATAGAGTAAACAGAGGATCCTAAACGAGTTAAAACTACATGTATGAGGTTGAAGAGTCATACCTCATTGTGGTGGGACAATGTATAGGATGGCAGAGTTAAGAAAGACAAGGAAAATATTAAGTCTTGGGACAGGATGGTTGCCAAGCTAAAAGAGAAGTTCTGACCAGGTGACTATGTGATTTCCTTGTTTCGGAAGTTGCAAAAATTTTGACAAAAAGAGATGACCGTGAAGGAGTACACATAATAGTTATATAGACTGTCGATTCGGTTGGGACAAATCGATGAAGGAGAAGAATTTGTCGCAAGATATGTGAATGGATTGAAGTATGCCATATAGGACGAGTTGATCCTGTCGAGGTTCAGAGTGGTCGGTGTATCCAACCAACTAGCTCTGAAGGAAGAAGAGAAACTGTCGTGGAAAGCCACATCGAACGGAGGGAGGATGATTGGTCGAGTTGTGAATACTATTTCCATGAAAGGCCAAGGTAGCGGAACCAGGAAATAATTTATCAAAGATAAACGACATGCAGAAGGGACATCGACTAAGGAGAAAGTACAAGGAAACCAACGGGACGGTCGAGAGACCCGCAGTCGGGATGCGTATGGTCGAAGTGGTCCATCCGATAGAAAAGGAGTTGACATACCGGTTGTAGTATGTTATAAGTGTCGAGGAGTCAAAAACAAGGCATACGAATGCCTGGGGAACCTACACGCTACGGAGGATTCGAAACCCATACGTTGAAGAGATGAGCAAGTCGATGAGAGGGAAGAGTCGACATTCGGCAACAATGAGGATGGTAGAATAAACTAGTCGAACCATGACGGCCAGGAGAACGTTGGTTTAGGATGACCGATGCAACGAAAAGGAACCGACACATCGAAAGGATATCTTTCAAACCAGAGTGTTGATTGGCGAGTGGTATTGTAAGACCATAGTCAATGGTGGAAGTACAAAGAATCTTGTTTCGACAAAGGCCATCGACAAGTTGGGTTTGAGATGTCGATAACACCCACACTGTTAGGAACCCATGTCTTTACTTTGTTAGTATATTGTTGTTGGACTCATATGCTTTGTAAGTCGTTCCGTAGTATTTGTTGATCAATAGTTTGTGTTATTGTTGTTGGCGCATATGCTTTGTAAGTCGCCCATAGTATTGTTGATCCATAGTTTGTAGTGGCCCATGGTTTTGACCCATAGTATTGGTGCCTAGACTTAGTAAATAAGTGTGTGTTGAGACCTATGAAGGCACCGTGAAGTTATTTTTATTGAGCTTGCTCAAAGAAGGTTGCCCCCTCGAAGTGGCCTGTGATCAATATAAAAGTGATTCTGAGTTCTGTCATTTTTTCTATTTCGCATATTCTTATTAATTAATTGTTGCAGGTGCTTCACATCTGGTATCAGAGCACTTTCTTGGGCTCGCTGGGTGAAATTTCTGCCAAATTTTTTTTTCGCATCTGTTGCAGGTTCGGATTTGGGAATAATCCCTATCCGCTTAACTGTGGGAAGTACTTGGTCATAAGCCCTAAAAATCATTGTGAGGAGTACCACAGGAACCCCGAAGTAGCTGGGCCATTGAGAGGACCTGCCAGCGAAAAGGGCAACGACCCCTACCTGATTGACTAGTTCCCACCCGTGAGGTAAACCAAGAGCTGTAGTTTGTGGCAAAGCGGTTATCAATTTTACCTGAGTCGTGGAGTGAGGGGTACTGCCCCAATACGCAAGCCGTCAGACAGCATTGGTGGCCGAGTGAAACCCCTGAACTGTTAGGAAGCCGCACATACCTGGGGTCCATATCTATTTTCAGCTGAACTGTTGCTGATCACTGCCGTGTCGTTTCAGATCTATTCTAAACGTTGTTCCAGATCAAGTTGTTTTCAATCCATTCAGCGCCGTTTCAGATCCCTCTATTTCCTCTCACTTCTGGGCCGTTGCAGATCTATCTGTTTCAGATCCCTTCCGAGCCGTAGCCGCTCCAGTGTGGAAAAAAAAAAGGTATAATATTCAGTTTTTTCTTCATATCTCCCTTGTTTTCACTCTGTTTCCCTTGAAATTTTCGGGGAACCCCTGTCATCAGAAGTATAAAATTCAGGTTTTTCTTCATATCTACCTTGTTTTCACTCTGTTTCCCTTGAAATTTTTGGGGAACCCCTGTCATCCCATTCTGCATATTTCATTCCTAAGGACCCTATCCCCAATTCCACTTCCCAAAGCCCGAAATCCCACATTTGTCTATTTTTAGGGTTTGCCATAACTTCCTCAGATTTCACCCAATCACCTTCAAATTTTACCATAGAGTTCCTTTCTGACTTCTGCTTCTTTGATCCCCTCTACCAAATTTTCCCATTCTTTCACCCCGCTTCTGAAATCCTCATTTTTTGCCTCCCTATCTATTCGACAATGTCCAAAACCTAGTCAAACCCCAATTACCCTTCATATTTTTTCCCAAATCCAGATTGTCCTTTACTGAAGCAGTTTTTGTTTTTGTTTTCCTACCCAGTCAACAAAAAAAAAAAAAAAAAACTCTTGGTTATGGTTGTCACCCGTGCAGGAGCAAAAACCATGGAAGAATCACTTTCAGCCATCCAAACCAAACTACAGGATCTGGATGAAAAATTTCTCGGCCTCCATCTTGAACATTCAGCTATGAACAATAAACAACAATCCGAGTCTTCATCAGATAATGGGTTCTCTTCTTCTAGCAATTTCCATGGTCTGAAGCTTGATTTTCCCTCGCTTCAATAGTACTGATGCAATTGGATGGATCTATCGTGCCGAACAGTATTTCAGTCTGCATAATACTTTTGATGTCAACAAAGTTCTACTTGCATCCTTTCATTTGGAACAAGAAGCTCTTCAATGGTACCGTTGGTACATCAAGGCTCATGAAGAGCCAAAATGGCCAGACTTTTGCCAGCTCCTTTTGCAATGATTTGGTCCTAGTGCTTTTGATGACTTCATAGGAGCCCTCACTAAACTTCACCAAATTGGCACTATGAGAGAGTATCAAACCGAATTTGAGAAACTAGCCAACCACACTGAAGGATTGTCTGATGACTTTTACTGGAGTTGTTTTATCAGTGGTCTAAAGGATGCCATCCACTCTGAGGTCAAAATGTTTTGTCCCAACACAATGATGGAAGCCCTAGGGTTGACTAAGTTGGCAGAAGACAAGATTGCATCCCAACAACGCTCCAAGCCCACTTTTGTTCCCTTCCGAAATATGGGTTCTCAACGACCACCTATATCGCAGGCTCCTCGACCAACTCCTATCAAGCGTTTGTCTGAAACAGAGATGCAAGCACGCAGATAAAAGGGGCTTTGCTATAATTGTGATGAGAAATTCACTCAGGAACATAGATGTGTTCAACAAAAGCTCTATCTCTTGGATGTGGATTCTCTGCCTGCCTCTGAAATTGGTGACGAAGATCCAGAAATAATGGATGCTCAGGTCGACATTCAGGAACCGCCTATTGACCCTCCGTCTCAGGATGACCAGCCAGAGATATCTTTTCATGTTTTAGCTAGAATCACCACCCCCCAAACAATGCGGGTCAAGGGTTACTTCAAGAAGCTTCCTCTTACAATCCTCATTGATTCTGGTAGCACTCATAATTTCATTGACCCTCGGATCGCCAAACAAGCTGATTGTTTTATCCATCCTTGCTCCAACTTTGAAGTCATGGTTGCCAATGGGGGCACCTTACCTTGCAAAGGGAAGTGTTGAAATGTGTGTATCTCTATGGGAGATTATACCTTGCGCTCTGACATGTTTGCCTTGACCTTAGGCGGATGTGATGTGGTTTTGGGCGCTCAATGGCTATGCACACTTGGCCCTATCTTATGGGATTTTGCTGAACTTTGGATGCAGTTTTCCCTCAATGGACAAAAAAACACATTGACAGGATTACAGCCAGGGTCTCTCAGTATCATCAATTCACATCGCATGGAAAAAATCCTCAAGAAGAATTCACATGGTGTCATCACTCAGATTCATTCCATTCAGATGCAACCATCAGTGGTCTCCACTACTCCTTTGGATCTACAACAAATTCTGGATCGATATAGAGGTGTCTTTGCTGAAACAGTGGATTGCCACCTTCAAGGCCAGAAGACCATCATATTCAGCTCCTTCCTGGTAGCGTTCATCCCAACATCAATCCCTATTGCTACCGATTTCACCAAAAAATGGAGATTGAAATGCTCGTTCGGGACTTATTGAAGCAAGGTATTATTCGCCCAAGCACTAGTTCCTTTTCTTCTCCAACTCTTCTTGTCCACAAAAAAGATGGGTCATGGCGCCTCTACATTGACTTCCGAGCACTTAATCACCTCACCATCAAGGATAAGTTTCCAATTCCTGTTGTTGATGAGCTTCTTTATGAGCTTCATGGGGCTCAATTTTTCTCCAAGTTGGATCTTCGTTCTGGGTATCATCAAATTCGGGTTCATGAGGATGATATCCCTAAAATAGCTTTCCACACACATGATGGACATTATGAGTTTTTGGTCATGCCCTTTGGCCTCACTAATGATCCTTCCACATTCCAGGCCTTAATGAATAAAATATTTCGACCCTACTTGCGGAAATTCATTTTGGTATTTTTTGATGATATCCTCATCTACAGTAAAACATGGGATGAACATCTCCAACATCTGGATCTTGTCATGCAACTTTTCTCTGACCATCATCTCCACACCAAGCAGTCTAAATGTGTTTTTGGACAGAAGGAAGTTGAGTATCTCGGGCACATTATCTCAGCACAAGGGGTTCACGTGGATCCTACCAAAATCGATGCCATGAACAATTGGCCGCATCCTCAGACACTCAAGAGCCTTCGTGGTTTTTTGGGGTTGACTGGCTACTACCGCAAGTTTGTCAAGGATTATGGGAAGATTGCAGCTCCATTAACTGCTCTATTGAAAAATGATGCTTTTACATGGACACATGCTGCTCAGTGTGCATTTGACAAACTAAAACAAGCTATGTGTACTACACCTGTTCTAGCTATGCCCGATTTTTCCAAGCCCTTCACTATTGAGAGTGATGCTTGCGGCAATGGACTTGGTGCTGTTCTCCTTCAAGATGAACACCCCATTGAGTTCACTAGCAAAGCCCTTTCAGGTAAGAATTTAGCTTCCTCTACATATGAGAAGGAAATGATGGCTATTTTGTATGCAGTACAGAAGTGGCGACCATACCTATTAGGGAATCATTTCTGCATCAAGACTAATCACCAGAGTCTGAAATATTTCTTGGAACAACGTGTCTCCTCACCAGCACAACAGAAATGGGTTAGAAAACTCATGGGTTATGACTATGAGATCACTTACAAAAAGGGTAAAGACAATATTGTGGCAGATGCTCTTTCTCGCACATTTGATTCCCAAGGTTCTCTTTCATCTATTTCTATGCCTGTTCCAAATTGGTTGCAATCTGTTCAACAAGGTTATGTCAGTGACTCTTCCTTATCTCAAATCATCCAACGCTTGACCAACAACCCTTCTGCTGTACCACATTACTCTTGGGATGGTGCTTCTCTGAGATACAAGGGTCGTCTGGTGCTTCCCCAGAGCACAGATCTTCAACAGGCTGTCTTCTATGAACTCCATGCTTCTCCATCAGTAGGGCACTCTGGGTTCCTCAAAACGTATGAACGGGCACGACGTAACTTCTTTTGGCAGGGCATGAAAATGACAATTCAACAGATGGTGGTTGAATGTGATACCTGCCAGCGCAATAAGGGTGAAACAACACTCCTTCCAGGATTGCTCGAACCCTTGCCCATACCTACATGGATTTGGACAGATATTTCTATGGATTTCATTGAAGGGCTCCCTAAATATGGTGGGAAGACAGTGATTCTCGTTGTGGTTGATCGCCTCTCCAAATATAGTCATTTTTGTGCTCTCAGACATCCCTATACAGCCTCCTCAGTCGCTCATATTTTCCTGGACCAGATCTTTCGTCTTCATGGCATCCCTTCTTCCATTGTCTCCGATCGTGATGCAACTTTCACCAGTCATTTTTGGAAAGAACTATTTCGCCACACTGGCACCAAACTGAAGATGAGTTCAGGGTATCACCCACAAGCAGATGGTCAGACTGAAATTATCAATAAATGCTTGGAAACTTATCTTCGTTGCTTCACCTCTGAACAACAACATCAGTGGGAAAAGTGGCTCCCTCTCACTGAATGGTGGTACAATACCTCTTACCACACTGCCTCTAAAATGACCCCATATGAAGCAGTCTATGGTCAGGAACCTCCAGTTCTTCTTCCATACACCCCCAAAAGTTCACCAGTTCAGGAAGTTGACACGGTCCTTCAAAACCGCGATTAAATTCTTCGCATTTTACGGGACAATCTTTACATGGAAAGAAATCGCATGAAGCAACAAGCTGATCAGCACCGTTCTGAGTGAACTTTTCAAGTAGGCGATATGGTTTTTCTTCGTCTCCAGCCGTACAAGAAATCCTCCCTGAAACTCAAAGGGCATCATAAGCTCGCTCCAAAGTTATATGGGCCATATCGGATTCTTCAGAAGATTGGGTCCGTTGCTTATAAATTGGAACTTCCTCCTTCTTCCTGCATTCATCCAGTATTTCATGTCTCTTGTCTGAAGAAAGTTCTTGGCACCAACATCAGTGGACAAACGATTTTACCCGAACTGGATAATGAAGGATCCATCCTTTTGGATCCGGAGGCCATCCTCAATCGGTGCACTTGTCAGCTTCGCTCTCGCTCTATCACAGAGGTCTTAATTCAGTGGCATGACATGTAAACAGAGGATGCTACATGGGAACCACTCCTTCAGATTCAACAACAATTTCCACATCTAAAGATTTGAGGACAAAGCTTTTTTTAAGGGGGAGGGGATGTTAGGAACCCATGTCTTTACTTTGTTAGTATAATGTTGTTGGACGCATATGCTTTGTAAGTCGTTCCGTAGTATTTGTTGATCAATAGTTTGTGTTATTGTTGTTGGCGCATATGCTTTGTAAGTTGCCCGTAGTATTGTTGATCCATAGTTTGTAGTGGCCCATGGTTTTGACCCATAGTATTGGCACCTAGACTTAGTATATAAGTGTGTGTTGAGACCTATGAAGGCACCATGAATTTATTTGTATTGAGCTTGCTCAAAGGAGGTTGCCCCCTCGAAGTGGCCTGTGATCAATATAAAAGCGATTCTGAGTTCTGTCATTTCTGCTATTTCGCATATTCTTATTAATTAATTGTTGCAGGTGCTTCACACACACCCATACAAGATCTCATGGTTACAGAAGGGTCAGCATGTGAAGGTAACCAAAAAGTGCCTGATAAATTTTAAAGTTGGGAAACTTGAAGACAATGTACTGTGTGATGTAATCCCAATGGACGCATATCATCTATTATTAGAGATACCATGGCAATATGATCTATGATGGTCGACCAAACACAGTTACAATGTGGAAAAATGTAACGCAGAGGACTCTAAAGCCGAAGCAAGAGGATCGAGCTGATTGCAAGTTGGGCGAGAGTAACTATTGGGAGAATAAAGTGCTGATGTGCTCAACCAAGGAATTCCTTGCAGAAGAGGAGAAACAATCGGTATGTTTCGCCATCGTTCTGAAGGGACCATGTGTCGAGAAGTCGACAATGGAGAAGATTTCGGTTGAAGTCGAAAAGATGCTCGACAAGTTCAGGAGCATAGTAGTTGACAAGGCATCGACGGGATTTCCACCGACGAGAAGCATATCCCATCAGATCGACTTGATTCCAGGATCGAGTTTTCCAAACAAGGAACCTCACATAATGACTCCGGCAGAGGGTCAGGAACTCAATCGAAATATCTAGGAGTTGTTGGACAGGGGATTGATCAAAGAGAGTCTGCGCTCGTGTGCAATTCCAGTAGTACTAACACCAAAGAAGGGTGGAGAATGGAGGATGTGTATAGACTCCAGAGATATTAACAAGATTACGATAAAGTATAGGTTTCCATTTCCGACAATGGATGACTTGATGGATTGCTTGAGTGGATCGAGATACTTCACCAAGATCGAACTTAAAAGTGGTTATCACCATATCAGGGCCAGAGAAGGAGATGAATGGAAAACAACCTTTAAGACGAAGGAAGGACTGTATGAGTGGTTATTCATGCTATTTAGATTGAATAATGCACCCAATAGGTTCACGCGGTTGATGAACGAGGTACTGAATCCATTCTTGGGAAATTTCATCGTAGTGTACCTAGAAGACATCTTGATATTTAGTCGAACCAAGGTAGAACACTTTGAGCACATTTGAAAAGTATTGCGGAAGCTGCAGGAAGAGAAGCTGATGGTGAACTTGCAGAAATGCTTCTTCAGGAAGGAAGAGCTGGTGTACTTGGGATTTGTAATCTCGGGTAAAGGGTTGGTGATGGACCCATAGAAGGTGAAGGCTATATTGGAGTGGATAGAACTGACAGACAGAACATGAGTGCAAAGTTTCAATGGACTTGATATTTTCTTCCAGAAGTTCATCAAAGGATTGTTAGGAACCCGTGTCAACCCTTCTCTTTACTATGTTAGTATATTGTTGTTGGATGCATATGCTTTGTAAGTCGTCCTGTAGTATTTGTTGATCCATAGTTTATATTAGCCCATAGTATTGACCCATAGTATTGGACGCATATGCTTTGTAAGTCGTCTCGTAGTATTATATGTCCCATGGTTTTGACTCATAGTATTGGGCATAGACTTAGTATATAAGTGTGTGTTGAGGTCATTGAAGGCACCGTGAAGTTAATTGTATTGAGCTTGCTCAAAGGAGGTTTCCCCCTCGAAGTGGCCCGTGATCAATATAAAAGTGATTCTAAGTTCTATTATTTCTGATATCTCGTGTATTTGCATTAATTAATTATTGCAGGTTCTTCACATCTAGTATCAGAGCACTTTCTTGGGCTCATTGGGTGGAATTTCTGCCAATTTTTTTTTCGCATCTGTTGCAACTTCAGATCTGGGAATAACCCCTATCCGCTTAACTGTGGGAAGTACTTGGGCATAAGCCCTAAAAATCATTATGAGGAGTACCACAGGAACCCCAAAGTAACTGGCCCATTGAGAGGACCTGCCAGCGAAAAGGGCAACGACCCCTACCTGATTGACTAGTTCCCACCCGTGAGGTAAACCAAGAGCTGTCGTTTGTGGAAAAGCAGTTATCAATTTTACCTGAGCCATGGAGTGAGGGTTACTGCCCCAATACGTAAGCCATTAGACAGAATTGGTGGCCGAGTGAATCCCCTGAACCGATAGGAAGCCGCACATACCTGGGGTCCATATCTATTTTCAGCTGAACTGTTGCCGATCACTTCTGCTCCAGATCCAGCCATTTCAGATCTATTCTGAAAGTCGTTCCAGACCTAGTCATCGTTTCAGATCCAATTGTTTTCGATCCCTTCCACGCCGTTGCAGATCCATCTGTTGCGGATCCCTTCCGCGCCGCTGTTGCCGATCCATTTCTGAAAAAAAATAATAAAAAAATAAAAAAGGTATAAAATTATGTTTTTCGGCCATATATCCCTTGTTTCAACTCTGTTTTCCCTGAAACTTCACTGACATCCCTGCAATCCCATTCTTCATATTTCATTCCTGAAGACCCTATCCCAAATTCCACTTCCCAAGACCAGAAATCCCACATTTGTCTATTTTTAGGGTTTGCCATAACTCCTTCAATTTTCACCCAAACGCCTTCAAATTTTGCCACCGTGTTCCTTTCCTAATTCTGCTTCTTTGTCCCTCTCTACCAAATTTTCTCATTCTTTCACACCGCTTTTGAAATCCCCATTTTTTGCTTCCCTGTCTATCAGAAAGTGTCCAAAACCTAGTCAAACCCCAATTACCCATCTGAGTTTTTCCCAAATCCAAATCTTCCTTTACTAAATAAGCTTTTGTTTGTGTTTTTCTATCAATTTCCAAAACAACAACAAAAAAAACTCTTGGTTGTGGTTGTCACCCGCGCCAGAGCAAAAACGATGGAGGAAGCACTTGCAGCCATCCAAACCAAACTTCAAGATCTGGATGAAAAATTTCTTAGCGTCCATCTTCAGCATTCAGCCATGAACAATAACCGATAGCCAGAATTTTTTGCAGCGACCGGGTTCTCTTCTTCCAGCAATTTTCGTGGGTCAAAGATTGATTTTCCTCGCTTCAATGGTACTGATCCGACTGGATGGATATACTACGCAGAACAATATTTCAGTCTGCATAATACTTTTGATGTCCAGAAAGTTCCACTTGCATCATTTCATTTGGAATAGGAAGCCCTTCAATGGTACCGTTGGTACATCAAAGCTCATCCCGAGCCAAATTGGACAGATTTTTGCCAACTCCTTTTGCCACAATTTGGTCCTAGTGCTTTTGATGACTTCACAGGAGCACTCACTAAACTTCACCAAACTGGCACAATGAGAGAGTATCAGACAGAATTTGAGAAACTTGCCAATCACACAGAAGGATTATCTGATGAATTTTACAAGAGTTGTTTTATCAGTGGTCTTAAGGATGAAATACGGTCAGAGGTTAAAATGGTCTATCCCAACACAATGATGGAAGTCCTAGGTTTGGCTAAGTTGGCAGAAGATAAGCTTGTAGCCCAACAACGTTCCAAACCCACTTTTGTTCCCTTCCGAAATATGGGTTCTCAACGACCTCCCATCACGCCTGCTCCTCAACCAACTCCTATCAAACATTTGTCTGAAACAGAGATGCAGGCACATCGAGAAAAAAGGCTTTGTTATAATTGTGATGATAAATTCACTCGGGGACATAGATGTGTTCAATAAAAGCTCTATCTCTTGGATGTGGATTCTCCACCTACCTCAACACTTGATGAAGAAGCTCCAGATATAGTAGATGATCAGGTCGACATTCAACACCCGCCTGTTGACACCCCATCTCAGGACGACCCACCCGAGATCTCTCTCCATGCTGTAACCGGAGTCACCACCCCACAAACAATGCGAGTCAGGGGATACTTCAAGAAGCTCCCTCTTACCATACTCATTGATTCTAGTAACACTCATAACTTCATTGACCCTTGGATTGACAAACAGGATGATTGTTTTATCCATCTTTGCTCCAACTTTGAAGTCATGGTTACCAATGGGGGCACCTTACCTTGCAAGGGGAAGTGTCACAATGTGCGTATCTCTATGGAAGATTATAACCTGCGCTCTGACATGTTTTCCTTGTCCTTAGGTGGATGTGATGTGGTTTTGGGCATTCAATGGTTATGCACACTTGGCCCCATCTTATGGGATTTTTCGGAACTTTGGATGCAGTTTTCAGTCAATGGGGCACAACACAAATTAATGGGATTACAACCAGGGTCTCTCTGCATCATCAGTTCACATTGTCTGGAAAAAATCCTTAAGAATAATTCACATGGTATCATCGCTCAACTCCATTCTATTCAGATGAACCCATCAATGGTCTCCATTACTTTCTTCGATAGATATGCAGGTTTCTTTGCTGAACCAATGAGCTTGCCGCCTTCAAGAGACCTTTCCGGTAAGAATTTAGTCGCATCTACCTCTTAGCAGGAACTGATGGCTATTTTGCATGTAGTATAGAAGTGGAATCCATACCTATTAGGGAATTATTTCTGCATCAAGACTGATCTCTAGAGTCTGGAAAATTTTCTGGAACAATGGGTCTCCTCCCCAACACACCTGAAATGGGTTATCCAACTCATGGGTTATCCCTATGTGATCACTTACAAGAAGGGTAAGGACAATATGGTGGAAGATGCTCCTTCTCGCACAATTGATGACCTAGTTTCTCTTACAGCTCTTTCTCTACTTGTTCCAAATTGGTTGCAATCTGTTCACCAGGGCTCTCTCTTCTATGAACTCCATGCTTCTTCATCAACAGGGCACTCTAGGTTCTGCAAAATGTATGACCGGGAACAATGTAACTTCTTTTGGAAGGGACTGAAAATGACAATTCAACAGATGGTGGCTGACGATGATACTTTCCAGGTCAACAAGGGTGAAACGACACTCCTTTTGGGATTGCTCAAACCCTTGCCCATCCCTACACAGCTTTGGCCAACTATTTCTATGGATTTCCTAGCAGCGCTCTGGTGGTACAATACCACATCTCAAAGGACACCATATGAAGCAGTCTATGGAAAATTACCGCCAGTTCTTCTTCCATACACCCTTAGCAGCTCCCCAGTTCAGGAAATTGACTCGGTTCTTCGAAACCGCGATCAGATTCTTCTCATTCTGCAGGACAATCTTCACATGGCCAGAATTCGCCTGAAGCAACAAGCCGATCAACACCATTCTGAGCGCATTTTCCACGCATCTAATAGGGTTCTTCTTCGTCTACATCCTTCCAAGCAATCCTCCCTGACACTCCAAAGGCGTCAGTGGCTTGAAATGCAACCTGAGGATGCTACCGGGGAACCACTCCTTCATATTTTGTAGCAATTTCTCCAACCAAAGCTTTGAGGACAAAGCTTTTTCTAAGGGAGAGGGGATGTTAGGAACCCGTGTCAACCCTTCTCTTTACTATGTTAGTATATTGTTGTTGGACGCATATGCTTTGTAAGTCGTCCTGTAGTATTTGTTGATCCATAGTTTATATTAGCCCATAGTATTGACCCATAGTATTGGACGCATATGCTTTGTAAGTCGTCCCATAGTATTATATGTCCCATGGTTTTGACTCATAGTATTGGGCATAGACTTAGTATACAAGTGTGTGTTGAGGTCATTGAAGGCACCATGAAGTTAATTGTATTGAGCTTGCTCAAAGGAGGTTTCCCCCTCGAAGTGGCCCATGATCAATATAAAAGTGATTCTAAGTTCTATTATTTCTGATATCTCGTGTATTTGCATTTATTAATTATTGTAGGTTCTTCACAAGGATTCAGTCGGATATGTGCACCATTGAAAGAGGGAATGAGAAAAGGGGAGTTCAAGTGGACAGAAGCTTCCCAGAAAGATTTTGACAAGTTGAAGCAGAAAGCGACGGAGAGCCCAGTGTTAGTGCTCCCATATTTCTTCAAAGTTTTCCAAGTCAATTGCGACGCGAGTGGAATGGCAATTGGAGGAGTGTTGAGCCAGGACGATCGACCAATTTCATTTTTCAGCGAGAAGTTGGATGATGCGAAGAGGAAATATTCATTCTACGACCAAGAATTCTATGTTATTGTCCAAGCATTGAATAAATGGAGGCATTATTTGTTTCCCAAGGAATTTGTGTTGTAAACAGATCACCAAGCACTGAGGTATTTGAATACTCAGTCGGAGTTGAATCAGCAGCACATGAAGTGGGTCGAGTTCCTATAGGGATATACCTTCATGTTGTGACATAAGTCGGGCAAGTCGAACAAGGTTGCCGACTCACTAAGTCGAAGAGTTTCATTGCTCAACACGGCGACAGTTCAGGCAATAGGAATAGAGTCGGTGAAGACAAAGTATGAAACCGATGAGGATTTTGTGAAAGCATGGAAGCCTAGTTGCGAACCATGGAGTGTTGAAAAAACACCATACTTGGATTATTTCATCCAAGAGGGATACCTATTCAGGGGAAAACAATGGTGTATTCCCAGAGGATCTGTGAGAGAGAGCCTAATCCAAGAACTGCATAGCATTGGATTAGCAGGTCATTTTGGCATCGACAAGACCAAGGCGTTGGTCGAAGAAAAGTATTATTGGCCAGGAATAACGACAGATGTCGATAAGTGGGTACGACAGTGTCAAGTTTTCCAGTTGTCAAAAGGAAGAAGTCAGAATACAGGGTTGTATACACCATTAACAATGCCAAATACCCCATGGGATCACCTGAGCATGGATTTTGTGCTAGGATTGCTAAAGATGCAGCAAGGAAGTGACGCAATATTTGTTGTAGTTGACAGATTTTCGAAGATGGAACACTTTATTCCATGTCAGAAGACAAGTGACGCCACAAGCATTGTTGTACTATTCTTCAAGGAGATAGTCAGATTGCATGGGTTGCTGAAGAGTATAGCGTAGGACAGAGATACCAAGTTTATGGGTCATTTCTGGAGAACCCTATGGAAGAAACCGAACACGAAGTTGCAGTTTAGCTTGGCATATCATCCACAAATAGATGGATAGACTGAGATGGTGAACAAAAGTTTGGGAAACCTTTTGAGATGTTTGACGACTGACAGATCCAAGCAGTGGGAGAACGTGTTGGTGCAAGCAGAATTCGCATATGACAACTCTGTGAACCGGTCGACATGTATGAGCCCATTCCAGATTGTTCAAGGATGAATCCCACATGGAGTGGTAGATTTGGTCGAGTTACCGACATAAATCAGGAAAAGCGTGGATGTAGAATCATTTCTAGAGCATATGAAAGAAGTGCATGAAGAAGTGCAAAATTGAATTGAAAAGAGCAACGCAACATACAAGCTGAGAGGCAACAGAAAGAAGAGGCTACAGTCGTTCAGCGAAGGAGACTTAGTCTATGCACATTTGCGGAAGGAGATATTTCCAATAGGAACATATAACAAGTTGAAGCTGAAGAAGATTGGACCGTGTAAGATTATGAATAAAATTTCGGACAATGCTTATGCGTTGGAGCTACCGAAAGACTTGAGCATTTCACCAACGTTCAATATCTCATATCTGTACAAGTTTGAAGAAGGTTCAAATAGTAGCAGCGCGAAAGTGTCGAACATCGACTCGACAGTGTAGATTCCAGATCAACACAACAAGGAAGAAATCGTTGAAGTGTTAGAGGAACGCGAAGTCGGACGAACACAAAGTTCACAAAAGAAGGACTATTTGGTCCAATGGAAAGATGATGAGTTGTAAGAGGTGACATGGATTTCCAAAGAAGAATACAGGATACTGATGGAGCAGTTGAGTTATTTTTCACTTGGGGATTCTGATGCAGAGCATCGGAGCCTAGGTGAAACAGTCGAAGTTGATAGACATGAGAGGTCGACTGGGGCGATTGTCAATGACCACAGTTGTGAAAGGAAGATTGGTTTTCAAAGCCAAGTAGTCGAGCAGGAAGTTGTCGATATGCGGTCGACAGGAGTTAGAGGTCGAGAGTCGACATCTCTAAGGTCGAAAAACTACAAGAGCAAAAGCGGAGGCATCAAAGGTCGACATGTTGTCGAACCACGACACCGACGGGTTGCGAAGAAATCCAAGCGTGGAGGATGGGGCGGACTAGCAGCCGTAGAAGAGAAGTAAATTTGAGGGACGACGAAGTGTAGTATGGTCGATGCAGGAGATGGGGCTGAAAACTATAGCAGAGTTAGAGAAGTGCATAAGTCAAGGCGATGTACTTGGTATCCATTCGTGGTTTCTAAGTAATTTATGAGCAGTTATGAAGGTGGTAGGGATCATGACAGATGTCACCATAGGAAGAGGTTGTGCAGCACAGCCAAAGGGCACTGACAACGACAGGTCTTCGGGATCTTAAGGATTTGGCGGATAGAGGAAGAGTGTCTTGGGGAACGGAGTAGACCTCGGGAAGAGCAGCAGCAAGACAGAGTAGAAGACCAGTGCGTAGGCACAAAGAGGGGGGATCGTTCATCCATATCTCAACGAGTTCTTACATCCCGCAGAGGCCGTGAGAGGGAAGATGATCGCATACAGAGAGAACACACCATTTTAATTATGTATATTGTAATAGGCTAAGGCCGACTAGTTTTAGTTGTTTACATTTTATATTGTAACATTGTAATTTGATTGAAATAAGAGAAACCAAATTCTGGCATCCAGTTCACATCCAGTCTGTGTGAGCATTTGTGTGTGTCATGTGTTATTGTTAAGCAAGAGGCCCCTTGTCGAGACTGCCCTTGCGCCAGGACAATTGTTGAAGGAGTATCCTGAAATATTTTAAGCACTTTGATATGTTGGCTTAGTAGTTTCATATATCTCTTGAACTTTTTTGCTGAATTTTGATACTATATTTTTGAATTTTGTAAGAATATATTATCCTAGCTAGTTTTAAATTAATATTATAATAATTATGCATTTTGTATGCACATATGAGTGAAATGTGTATGGCTATGCCTACGAAAGAAGTGACATAAACAATGCAAATAAAATTTAAATTAAAAAAAGAACACTGTAGATAAATAAAGTAGGACCATCTTAAATCTCAGGTCTTTAATCAATGAGAAAATTGTATCTTTTTGTAATTATGATTTACCCTTACAACAATAAAATTCAAAATTTATACATACACACATTGATTTTTCTCATTAATGGTTTCTAGGTTAAATATGTGTGTATTGTGTGAGTGTGTCATTGTTATTTATTTTGTTTTTATATTATGTTAGTGTTGGATTTTGTTGCATAGGTTTATTAAACTCTTGATGGAATCACACTTGGGATTATAGTAGATGGGGATGATCAAAAGCATAATCATTTCCCCTAAAGACATACAATCTTGTCGATTACATGGACAACCCTTTGGAGAGTACCTAGATATTAAAATATATAACTAGTGTTTTTTATAAAGAGGCCTTACTAGGTGATGAATTTTTTGTCACCTTGAGTGAACAAAGGGGAATTTTCTTGGGTGGATTAAAAAACTATAGGATCTTTGACAATTATGGGGCGAGGTGACTCAATCAAGGGTTCAAGTGATTGTAAGAGATATTGATGGTAAGGGATTTGAGGAGGTATGTTTGATCAATACACATTAGGTGAATATATATCCTTGGGTTCATGATCGTTTGGATGTAATGGTTCATATTACTCTACTTGATCTCTAGCATTTGTTTCTCATTATAACTCTCAATACGTTTCTCCTCTACTATAACCTAGGGTTTAGTCAATGGATTGTGCAGACTGCTTGTCAAGTAGGGTCAAGTTACAAGATTTGGTGCTAGTGGGTGGTGCATTTATAGAAGGTAATATTCACCTAGGTTGCTTGGTGGGATGCAAGTCTATCTCAGAGAATACTATACAATAGGTGAGTAAGGAAAAACCTAAGAAAGGGAGGAGGGTTTTTAAATCAAAGAAATATGGCCTCTACTTAGTTGTTAAGGAAGACATCAAGATGGAGTAGATATTGGATTACTTTGGGAATACTCTTGGAGAGAAATTTCTTTGGAGGCATATGGAAAAGTTGACTCGAAATGAG
The DNA here is from genome assembly GCA_027924585.1 of Larix kaempferi. Classification (NCBI taxonomy): domain Eukaryota; kingdom Viridiplantae; phylum Streptophyta; class Pinopsida; order Pinales; family Pinaceae; genus Larix; species Larix kaempferi. The sequence goes on from BSBM01000706.1 coordinate 2,104,781, forward strand.
TGGTTATAGAAAGTTTGGGTTTCAATCATCATTTTTTGCTGCAACTTTCCATTTATTATCCCATGGTTGGATACGATTCATATTCCACACTAATGCAAATGCTTCAGTGATATTGAGACGTCAATGGGTTTGGGGCTTAGTAATATTTTCCTAAAACCATGGCATTCTTGTTTTGATTGTAGAATGGAGACTATGTCTATAATTCCCATTTGGGTCAAGTTGCCTAGACTCCTGATGAGGTTTTAGTTAGATGAAGGTATAATAGTCGTAGGAAACTGAATTAGGCATACTATGTTTGTTGATCAAATCTATTAGCTAGATAATTCCCATATGGTTTCTAGGGTTCCTGTTGATATCAATGTTAAGGAAAATCATTTTAGAAGTATGGAACTTATTATGGGGAATCTGGTCTTCATATATATTATGGGTTACTTAAGTGTGTCATTTTGATGCATTTGTCACCAATACAAACATGTTGCACATAATTATGATCGACCGTTTCAACAATTTGTTTGGAGAAGGAAATATGAGGTCACTAAAAATGGAAATGGTAAAGTCAAGAATCAGAGATAGCCTATTGGGGTTTCTTCAGAGGTGGTGCTTGATGTATTCGCTGTGAATAAAGGTGAATCTTCATATCTAATGAACATCCAAAAAATATTGGGAGACAATCCACTCATTTACTATTCTCTCTCAAAGGGACTCCTCCCTTAGACAATACTAATTTAGATAACATACAAAAGTAGTTAGAGATTCATCACACTTTCTAGCGGAAATTTGAGATCCCATGCCATAAAACTCTAACATCATTATTATTGGTAAGTTTCCCACTATTTGTACTAAATAGTTTAAAAAGGGAAATTTTAATCTTTAGTATTTTATGCCCAACTCCACTAGAAGTAAATAAATCCCTACATAGTAAACCTAAGAAGAAAAATGTTCTTAGTAGTTTGGATGGTGGGCATTGAACGGTGTTTTCTTCAAAGGACTTGTTTTCAAATTCTACCTCATATAAACATTTCTTGGATGATACCACTTTGAGATTGAATGGTGTTAAGATGGGCATGGCTATTGAGGTAGACACTTCTGAGTCTAAAGAGGGGGTTTTATCTATTGAGACCTAAAAATTACTAATTGTAAATCTAGAGGGGATTTAGAAATTGGCAATAATCATGTCAAGATTCTTGGCAATAATCAGGTTGGAAGAAAGTCTTGAATTTTATGCATAAAGACAAGAGGTGAAAGAGATTCAACACAGTCATCAAAAACCCATTACAATGGATCTTCATACAATCATCCCCAAAAAGGTGGTTTGTAATGAAATTCCTCTCTGCAAATGTAAGGGGTATGAGAATTACTTAGAAAAGACTTTCCCTTACCATATTTATGGAGGTCATAAGCCCAATGTAATTTCACTTTAGGAGACTATGTATAGGGTTCAACCTATTATTCAGAAACTAAGGAAGGGTCTTAAAGGTTGGAATTTCTATTATATTGAATCTAATGGACTTTTTGATGGTATTATTACTATGTAGAACAAAATTTTGGCACTTATCATCTCGCTTTATATTCTTTCAAGTTTGTGCACTAAACTCTACAACAAAGGTTTGGACAAGAGATTTGTTTTTTTAAATGTGTATGAACCATATGAAGACAAGAAGGGTTTTTGGGAAAGGATATTTAAATTGTAGTAAATTAATGAAGGTAGAGTAATGATAGGTGGTGATTTAAATTTTATATTGAATAGGCTAGATTTGTGAGGATTTGGCGAGGTGGATTGATTCTTATATTTCTTTCTCCATCAAATGGAACTGGTAGGATTGATAGATGTGAAGTCTTTATCTCTGAATTCTTCATGGTAGAACAATGGGGATGGTAGTGAGGTTGTCTCTAAAAGTATTGTTGGCACGAGATTAGTCCGCATGAAGTGTGGAAGCCGACAATCGCGAAGAAGGACCATCTGCGGAAGAAAGGGTCATTCGCAGAGAACGAGGAAGCACAAGATTAGTTAGCTTTTTAGAAAAGGGTCATTGGACCATTTTGTAACTGCCATATTTGGATATAAACAGTAGTACGGATGTAAGACTAAGGGCATCCTAGCGGGAGGAATCAAGTGGTTTTGCTCTGTTTTCGTAGTTTTGTATGAATCCGCGATAAGATGTTCTAAATTGTTTCTACGAAGGTCATACCGTAGGTTTTGATGAGTTAATGCATGAACATGTTTGGATCTGTCCTTTTTTTTATGTCAAATGATGAATGATTTATGCTGTTTCTGTAAGATTCCATTGATGTGATATTTTTCTGTCGATACGAATGTTTATTATTTGATGAATATGTGAATGATGAATATATGGTTAATGTGCTAATGATGAACATATGTTTGAATTGTTAAGTATAATGCAAAATTCGATCTCTGGTTTCTGACGTGATAGAATACATGCATCTCCTTTTGCCACTGTGGAAACTTAGTTCCTGTATCCCCCTTAACCATCTCGGGTGAGACCTCACTCGCTTCGCTTGTGTTGCTGGAAAGGGTAAAACTTTTCTGGGTCGGTGCTTAAGGGTGTTGGGTTGGTATTTGTTGACGACAGTGCGAAGTAAACCCCTGTCGACAGAACTGTGTCAATAAATGGTTCCGTAAGGGATCAATGATAATAGGCTCCTACAGAAGCTAACAGAGGTCATAGAGGTGAACCACGAGAAAATCACTTAGCACTCTACTGAATACTTCCACCAAGTGAACTAGCTGCTATCCAAGCTATCTAACGTAGTTGTGGAGCATAGTGTACCACATGGGGAAACTCAACCAAGTGCGTCGACAAGAAGGACCAAAGTTGAGATTGGCACAAACCCAAGGTTAGTCCAAATATTACCGAATGCAATGACCACAGGGAATCAAGACCTGGATGTGGAACTACGAATGCACGATTCAATAGTGGTAGATTTCAATATACTACCAATGTTGTCGCTACAAAGAATTCAAACTGCAACAAGTGTAGAGATCTGTGAAAGAGAATCCAAAATGCATGATATGATGGTGAAGTATAAGCAGCAGGCGCACCTCAGCGAGACGGAGGTACAGGGTCTTCGGGCAGAGAAATCCCAAACAGTAGCGGAAAAAGAAAAGGCCATGGAGTATAGAGAATGACTAGTGCAAGCGATCTCGAAGGTAGCCAAGAACACCCCTAAGGTAGAGAAGGATGTATTACCAGAAGCAAAGGTCATCATACTAGGGGTACTTATTAAAAACATGCGAAAGGAAAATGAAATGCTATAAGCGAGGGCGATACCAAGAACACCGCCAGAGAATATCCAGGATAGACAGAATGCGATTGAGAAAGATGTGATGGAGATCATAGAGATAGAAAAGACAGCCTAGGGAGTCGCAGAGGGTATCACGGAGTTTTGGGGAAGTGTAATCCAGGACAACCAGAGAACTGCGCTGAGGGAGAAACTCAACGAAGCGGAAGCACAACTAGAATCATTCAATGGATCGATCAAAACAATGCACTCACTAATACAGATGTCAAAGGAAGCGAAACTAAAAAGTATGCAATAACGCATCACGAAGGCACACGAAAGGCAGCAAAGACAGGCCACACATTTGGAGGAGCTCCAAACAAAATTCAAAGTCCTTGCAGTATGGGTAATGGAAGCATTGCAATAGGTCAAGCAACAATTGGAGGAAGCACAACAGAGAAGTTGCGAACACCCAACAGACCATCAGGTAGAAGAATGTATACAACTTAGAGCATTGGCGAAGGAAGTGGTCGACCAAATTAAGGACGCATATGACGAATTCAAGAAGAAAGTAAATGCACCAGAGATGTCCAGCTGAGGTGGCTCGAGGGCGAGCCACAAGTTTCCCAACCTTGGGAATTTCATTTAGCAATGGGATTATGCCCTTTTAATATGCTTTTTTCGCCTTTAAGACAATACCGCACTAACCCTTCTTATCGTGTATTCTATTTAATATATATATATATATATAGCCTTTCTGATGCTTTGTATTCATCTTCCTTTGGGGACCCGTTGGCACGATATTAGTCTGCATGAAGTGCGAAAGCCGACAGCTTTGAAGAAGGATCATCCGTGGAAGAAAGGGTCATTTGCAGAGAACGAGGAAGCGCAATATTAGTTAGTTTGTTAGAAAAGGGTCATTGGACCATTTTGTAATCGCCATAGTTGGCTATAAATAGGAGTATGAATGTAAGCCTAAGGGAATCCTAGCAGGAGGAATCAAGTGGTTTTGCTCTATTTTCGTACTTTTGTATGAATCCGCGATAAGATGTTCTGAATTGTTTCTGCGAAGGTCATACCGCAGGTTTTGATGAGTTAATGCATGAATATGTTTGGATATGTCCTTTTGTTTATGTCAAATGATGAATGATTTATGTTGTTTCTGTAAGATTCCATTGATGTGATATTTTTCTGTCGATACGAATGTTAATTATGTGATGAATATGCGAATGATGAATATATGGTTAATGTGCGAATGATGAACATATGTTTGAATTGTTAAGTATAATGTGAAATTCGATCTCTTGTTTGATGCGATATAATACATGCATGTCCTTTTTCCACTGTAGAAACTTGGTTCCTACAGCCCCCTTAACCATATTGGGTGAGACCTCACTTGCTTTGCAGGTGTTGCTGGAAAGGGTAAAACCTTTCTGGGCCGATGCTTAAGGGTGTTGTGTTGGAATTTGTTGACGAGAGTGCGATGTGAACCCCTGTTGATAGAACTGTGTCAACAAGGATTGATCATTTTTTGGTGTCAATTACTCTTTTACAACAAGTGGATAAGTGCAAATCCTGGATAGCTACCCTATTTATCTACAATTTTAAGGGAATGATATGGAGCCTAGGCCTCCCTTTAAATTTAATTCTATTTTTTTTCTCTAGGATGACGAATTTAAAGAGTTGGTAGAGATTAATTTGACGAATTATAATAATTTTGAGAGAGCCTATGCTAGTGAACAATTTGCTAGCTCCTTGAAATTTGTCAAATAAAAGGTGATGGTTTGGGTAGGTGAGAAACATAAGAATGGAGATAAACTCATCAAATATCTTATATATGCAATTACATAATGAGATGGCCTAAATTATTATAGAGAAATTGGATTGCCATATTTTAGAATGGGTGATGAGAATGTTGAATTAAAGGTTGGAAAATAAATTCCATTATTTATGGACTCCTCAATTACCCTAAGAAGAGCATCCTTAGTAAATTCATGAAATCCCAAATTTTTTTATGTTGGCCATCCATTTGGCCTTGGGATTTTTTCATTTTGAAATCTATGAAGGACCACCTAGATCTCCTCTTTTAACAGTTCTTCCTTTAGAGAAAGATTGTCTTCCTCTTTTACAAAACATGGGAAAAAAGATGTCATCTTGACTACTTCAGCAATGGTATCCCTTTGATCTACCTTATATATGTTCTCAAAATTCTCCAGACTTGAATTTTCTATGTCTTCAAAACTTGTCACCTCCCTCCCATAAAACATATTCACCTTCCTAATGGTGTTGATTTTTTTTCTATGGTTTGCACATTAGTGAAAATATTGGATTTTTCATCTCCTTTATCAAGCTAAGGATCATTGATCTTTAACCTCCAAGCATCTTCCTTCTCGGTTAACAACTTCCTCATTCTTTTCTCCAGCCAAACCAACTCAAAGTTTTACGTCTTAGTTAAATATCCAATCCCCTCATGATCAACCACCCTATCCAAGTGTTCCTCCACCTCCATGAGCTCTTTTTCATCCTTTATCTTCTTTTGATGAGCCCATGTAGTAACATCTTGTTTAATCTTTTTCAAATTCTCTACAAACTAGATTGAGGAAGACGCCCTTAAGGAGGAATGAAAGAGAGTCCATTTATTTTTAGCTAGAGAAACAAAACTCTCATCTTGTATCCAACCTCAGTTGAATTTAAATGGACTAGGGGGTTGTTTTCAACCAAATATAAAATCCAATATTACTAGAAAGTGGCAACATTCTCTTGGTATTTTCCCATTGTATATTTTTGAAAATATCCTCTACAAAAGACTTAGATAATAAAAAATTATCCATCCTTTTGAGGTTTCAATCCATTACAACCCTTTTATTGGACCAAGTAGGTTTCAACTATATGGGAAACTATGTTTTGATGAGTTAAGATGTTCCGATAGTCCCCAAACATCCACATCATTTGGCATAACTATCTTATGTCACTTTACCAAGATAAAACATTTCTTATGTATACATCCTATCCATAGAAACATGAAGTTAACACTTCTAATTTGTTCCAATACTTCTTCAGGGATCCATGAAAAATGCATCCAATAAACTAGAATTGCCTCTAAGATAAATTTCACCATAACAATCCTACCACCCCTACAAAGCCACCAAAATCACTACACCAGAATCCTTTTCTCATATGTCTAAAATCCAACCCCACTCCTTCTTCAAGTAGTTATTTATATTAATAAAAAACCTAAATATTCTATACCATCATTTAGCTCCACTTAGTTAAATGGCAACAAATGGGAAAATGTAACTCCCACAAAAACCACCGAGGATTTATCATAATTTACCTTTATTCATGTAGTAGTAGAATACAAAGCCATAGCCTCTCTTAGCTTCTCCAAATCCCCCAAAAAAAAACTTTGCAAAAAATAGAAGGAGATTAAAAAATAACAAATGAGATAGGGAAAATTAATTTCCTATCTTTATACATTTAAACGTGCCTTTCCTTTTTGCATCAATCAATGCCCTACTCAAGTCCCCAACAACTATACCAAAAAAGGAGGAGATAACAAAAATCCCTATCTTAACTACCTTTTATGTTTGGAAATGGAAGATGTTTCACCATTTATTAGGACTACAAATGATATTGAGGAAACACATTGCATGATCCACTTTACAAAAGGAACTGTAAAGCCTAAGTGAAATAACGTCATTCTCTAGTAGAGTCAGCTAACCCTATCATAAGCTTTGGAAAGACCAACTTTAATGATCATAGACTCCTCACATTCCTTGTCTTAATATATAATTTATCTTTTCTCGAGCCACTCCAATTGCCTCATGGATCTACCTTTCCTCCAACAAACTAAACTTCTCACTTGAAGAAACATTTAAGAATAGATTTTTCACCCTTCTAGCAATGATCTTAGCAAATATGTTATATATGCAGTTACATCATGAGATGGTCCTAAATTGTTCTAGAGAATTTGGATTGCCATATTTGGGAATGAGTGCTAAGAATGTCAAATTAAATGCTACAAGAATTTTTCCATTATATCTAAACTCCTCAATTACCCTAAGAAGGCCATCCTTAATAGATTCATGAAAGCCCCCAAAAAAATCCACTAGTCATCCATTTGGCCTTGGGATTTTGTCCTTTTTAACACTTCTTCGCTTAGAGAAACATTGTCTTCCTCTCCTACAAAACTTGGGAAAAAAGATGTCATATTGACTACTTCAAGAATGTTATCCCTTTGATTTGCGTTATATATGTTCCCAAATGCTCCACATTTAACTTTGCTATGTCTTCAAAACTTGTTACCTCCTTCTCATATAACTTGTTTACCTTCCAAATGGTGTTGATAATTTTTTTGTGGTTTACATATTGGTAAAAAACTTGGAATTTTCATCTCCTTTAGCAAGTCATATCAAGTCAAAAAGCCCTACTCTTTAACCTCCAAGCATATTCCTTCTCAACCAACAACTTCCTCATTCTCTTCTATATCCACCACCTCAAAGTTTGATCTCTTAGTTAAATACCCAATCCCCTCCAAATCAAGGAACCTATCCAAGTGTTCCTCCACCTCCAAAAGCTCTTTTTCATCCTTTATCTTCTTTTGATGAACCCACACAATCAACTCTTGTTTAATCTTTTTAAGATTCTCTAGAAGCTATATCCAAGTCTTCCTCCACCTCCAATAACTCTTTGTCATCCTTTATCTTCTTTTGCTGAACCCACACAATAAACTCTTGTTTAATCTTTCTAATATTCTATAGAAGCTACCATCATCCTCTAGCCTACCTCAATTGAATTTAAATAGGCTAAAGATTATTTTTTACCAAAAATCAAAACCAAGATTATTATAAAATATAAAATAATAAAAATATGTCCAACCTTTTGGCATTTCTATCTCTTCCAACCCTTTTAGTGTACCGAGTAGGTATCCATTCCAACCATTTTAGTGAACCAAGCAGGTTTCAACTGCATAGGTTCAACATCTAAGAGCCCCATCTCTTCTAATTTCCGAATTATTAAAAAAATTGTTTATCTTAAAATATTAAACAAAAAAATATCGATTTCTTAAGATGTTTTGATGTATATTCTAAACTAGCATTTGCCCCTTCAGGGGCAAAACTGAACGTCGGTATGGAAAGAGGAAAGTTAGAAGGAACAAAAACATAGGCACAGGCAGTGAAGGATACTGATAGGAAAAGAGAAAAGTTTGTAACAATCTCATATTACAAAGACATAGGCACTCAACCCATAACAAAAAATAATGTTAAGTTCATCAACACAGTGAGCTAACTACAATTGCTTTTCTCACAATCTTGAAAGTAGTAATCTCAACACTATAGATTACTACTATATCTGGAATATATAAGCAATTTGAAAAAATCTTTCTGCAATAATATCAATGAAAACAATGATTATAATAGCTCCTAAACTGCACAAACTACTTGTGAACAAAAGTTTGCTTTCATGCCATGTGTTGTAGCAATAAATTTAGGAATCTCCATATACAAGTATAGGTATAGAACTCTTTCATTGACTAGCTCTTGATAGTGCCACAATCTAAGCTGTAAATGAATCTTCGTTATGCTTGCTTCAAGAATGGAATATACAGTGGGAAACCCAAATATGTTTCTTTCTTCTCATTGAGGATTTCAAGTCCACAATAAAAACTTTACATCATTCTCAACCATGTAAAGGCGAATAGACCTGTCACTACATGAACTCATATTCTGAAAATTACTAATAAACCAAGGAAAGTAACTGGTTATCAATGACTCTCACCGCATCAAGGATTCAGATGTCTTCTGACAATATAGATAGTTCACAACAAAGCACAATCAAAATGCAGACTTACAACACAATAGGAGTGGTGAATCTTTGTTATGCTTGCTTCAAGAATGGAAGATACAGTGGGAAACCCAGATCTGTTTCTGTCTTCTCATTGAGGATTTCAAGTCCACAATAAAAACTTTACATGCTTCTCAACCATGTAAAGGCGAACAAACTTTTCACTATATGAATTAATATTCTGAAAATCACTAATAAACCTAGGAAAGTAACTGGTTATCAATGACTCTCGCCGCATCAATGATTCACACGTCTTCTGACAATATAGATAGTTCACAACAAAGCACAATAAAATGCAGAGTTACAACATGATAGGAGTGGCCGTAGCTCTCAATACAAAGGTTGTATTTATTCAATGTGGAGGTAGATGAGGAGAGGTCGCTTTGCTTGGATGCTTTGTTTTTATGAATGTAAAAGAGAGCACACAATTTACAAATCAGCTGAGATTAATATTTATATCAATACTGCTTGGGATAATCCATTATGAGCTTAGCTTGAAATGCCATTGCCAACAAGGAAACTAAAGAGCATTGAACTAAAAAAGTAGTAAAATATAGCACTGTTACAAAAATCTGAACAAGCATTTAGGTTTTTTAGAGAAAAGGAATTCCAATAATATCCATTGAAGAGTACACATTACATATAAACATTTCTACAATAGTTTCTCAAGAAGGGAAATTTGTTTTCATTGACAAAGAAGATTAGATGAACAACAAAAAGGGTTGGTTCACCACTATATAGCCTTGGAAGAGTTTGTTATCTAGTGAAATTGCAAAAATGAGAATAGTAGGAAAAGTTTTCATTTGAGTGTTGTACATATGAGAAGATACAAATGATATTTACAATTAAAATTAGCTGGACGCTTCTAAATTGGAAATATAGTCTGCCCATGCAGTGGCTTCTTCAGTTATGATATTATATTCGTAAGGTTTTAATAGTTTTAGAGACACTTCATGATAAGACAGTTATGTTTCTATATTTGCAACTTCTGTTGGTGCAACCTTGCAGGTATCCTCAAGGAAAATGAGATGTGTAGATGTTTTCCTCACATAGAAGTTGATGTCTTCTTCTGTTAGAGCATAAATTCTAGTGATGTAGTCCAGGTTTGATTGCAACACTTGCTGGAGTTCTGTCATCTGCTGATCCTTGGGGGGGAGCTCATCAATATTGGATGCCATAGGGACTGTTGACATTTACGGTGAACCTAATGGATTTCCTCATAGAAGTTTGTGGACTTTTCAAGAGTTTTATCAATCTCGGCTTTTAGTCGATTAGTGGCTTTCCTGCAAAATTCAAGGAGTGCAATATCCAGCTTCATGGTCGCTAGTGTTTTTTGAGGGAGGTGAGGAGGAAATGTTGGGTTATTTTCTCTCCAAGTTAACTGTTTGTTAAGCTTGTTGCCAGTAGTAATCAAATGTTGATGGATTGCTATTGAGCTTGCAATGCTCAAATGTAATGTTCTCTTTTCTTGCTCAAATGCTCTTTTTTTCATTCCTCAAATGTATTGTTCTCTTCTTGTGAAAGGGAGGAGGTTGTTCTTGACATGAGAAGGGTCCAATCTTCAAGAGTCGGTGTTGCATTTCGAAGATTGAGTAGGAGTTGACGAAAGGAAACTTGGGAAGGGGTGTTTCCTTGTTGTCGAAAGATGGTTGAAAGAGTGATAAAAGTGTCAAAAGTACACCAGAGAGCATTACATTGTGACGTCCCAACATACATGGGGATGTCCTTTATAGGAGGCAACTGTCCAAAATCACCAAGGAATATGATGGAGAAACCACCAAAGGGGGTTGTACGTTGGGAATGAAAGGCTTCATGTAAATGGTCATCTATACGGGTTAACATTTTTGGGCCAATGAAACTCATTTCATCAATGATGATGTATCGGATATGGCGGAATTGTGCTTGGAAGCTTGAAAGGGAATGGCCTTCAAGAGGGTGCATCTCAACAATGGGTATGCGAATGGAAGAATGTATTGTAAGTGCATCTATGTTAAAGGCAGCAATACCAGTTGGAGCAAGGAGGAGCAAGGGGCAGGTTTTTCACCAGAGGCATGTTGGAGTGTATATTTAAGGCAAGAAATTAAGTAAGACTTTTCGGTTCCCGCAGTGCTTTGAATGACCATTTTTAGTGGGGGAGGGTTTGTAGCATTTGTGGAGTGTGCGAGGACAAGATCAAAGGCCATGTGTTTTGTGGGAGACAACAAGGCAGAAGAATAGGAAGATGAAGAGGTGTTTGGCTGTATTTGGGGGGACAGTCGAGTGAGTTCAATGAATGATATAGTTGGTGCATGCATGTGTGAAGGAATATGGTTTTCTGGACATCCAATTGTGTTCTTTGTCAAATACATGATGCCCAAGCATGTCAAGGTCATCGATGTAGAGGTTGTTTCCAAGGCGGAGTTGAGAAAGGAGTTCCCATTCATCCATGGTAGGGGGTAAGGGAAAGTGGTTTGGAGCAGAAGGAGAGGCATCAGACGGAGGTGTATTGGGGGATTCTGGAAAACGATCAACATGCCATGCAGTGTATGTGTCTTTAATGCAAACCTAATTAGAAGTTATGGAAAATGTTGTGGATCCAATGTCATCGGGGAGGGTGTGAAAGGTTTTGTATAGGAGGAGCTCGCTCCAGCAGAATGAAACAAAGGAATCTGCAGTAAAGGGTGGAATCGTAGTGAAGCGAGGAAAGACATGGAAAAATTTGGGAGGGTATATTGGTTTCCATTGGGAGTGCTTTCTACGAGGAGAGAATGACCAAGAATGTGCATCTTCAAGAAGGGTAAGGTGCTCGAGTGCAGGGGGTCATTGGATGTATGAAAAAATGAAGGTGGGTGTTGGCGGGGTGTCAGGAGAGTCATTGGAAACACATCGAAAAATTCTTTGGCTAATATTCAAGGATACAAAGGAGCGACTGCAAAGGGAAAGATGGAGTTTTTGGAGCATGTGGCAAGTCTCTTGTGCACCAATGTCACGATCTGCAACAGTTTATGATAGGAATCGTCTAATTGGTTGAAGGATGGGGTTCTTATAGAATGATGCCAGATTGGCCCTAGATTTACACAATGTAAATCGAAAGCATTCATGCATCTTCAAGTGGGTGGATCACTCATAACATTCTACCCAATACTAAAATGTATCATATTTAAGAAATATTCCAGGAATATTTTGTATTTTGAGCATAACGTTTCACTCGTAACTCAGAATCGGGCATACATTAGACCATTGGAAAGCTCTTGAAATTATCTACAACTTTGATGTTTTGTGTTTTCTCTAATTCCTTACCATTTGTGATATTTGGGAGTACTTTGGACGTTGGAAAGCTCTTGAAATTCTATACAACTTTGATGTTTTGAGTTTTCTCTAATTCCTTACTGTTTGTGAGATGCAAGCATTTTAGTTAAAAAAGTATCTTTCAAAAGATGTTTTTAGAGAAAACATCTTCCTGGAAAGATGCCCAAAATACAAAAGATTCATGGAAAATAATTTTTACAGGAAAATTCTGTATGCAATCCTTTGTTCCATCTTCATAGTAATGTTGGTGAGTCTACATATTAAATTAATGCTATAGTATTTCTTAGGCAAAGAAAATACGAAGGAGAATACTGGTCACTACTTATTATGTTGCAGATGAATTCCATTTTTTCTTGCAGGTTATATTGATTATGGATAAATATAGCAAAGAAGCAGTTAGATATGCATGGTATGATAGTCAGAAGATAACTTACCATGTCATACAAGGATACACAAAGGTGATTTCTTGCTCTCTGATGTAAATGTAGGTCCAGAGCTTAGATTTAGTTGCATTTATTTATTCGATGTGAATGTAAGCATTTGAAAAGCTACTCTATGGAGAGATGAAGTTTAGAAATAAGGGTAGGTTTGCTTCTTCTATTTCATTCTTGGTTTCTAATGTAAAGGTTGGCTCATTCTAATGGAGTAAAATATTGGGAGAATGAATGATTCTGAACTTTAGCAGTTAGTATTAACTCGATATTATATTTGGAGAGATATTGCCTGAAAGTTCTTAAAACAATTTAAACATAATCACTTATGTTGTTTTACAACCACTGAAATGCAAGGGTTGGGAGAGAGCTCTCCTTGAGTTCACACTATCCATGATTACTGACTTTGCATCTACAGGAAAATATCCACTTAAAAAACGGCTTAAAGGTATCTCATGCCATGGTAATGCATTCTCAATTTCTTTCTTCTGATTTGTTGCTTGGAAAGAATAGATCCAATATGTTTTTGCATATGATCCAAGATACCAATATGTTTTTGCCTTAATTTATCCACCTATCTTGTGATTAGCATATAGAGAAATTTTATAGAACATATTACTTGAAATTCCAAAATATTTAGAGTAAGATGTCATTTGCAAAATATTAATCCCATCTCGCTTAGAAAGTGCACAACCGTTGAATCTTTTTAATCACATTGTTTAGAAGACTTTCTTATAAGCAAACCTGTCATGGTCAAATTACAACATTTGGTGGCTACCAAAGTGAAGAGCAGACCACAAAAAATATTGATTCCCTAAGATTCACGCTCAGAAGGAAATATGATACTTACAAATTACATATCATGGAAGAACTTGTATGTGTTTGTATCGATTACAATGAATCTAATTGCTCCAATAGAGCCCAATAGTGCCACTACTGAATACCACACAATAATGACAATATTCGAGAAGAATAAGAGGAAGAAGAGCAACTTATTCTTAGGTCTTCTTCGAACCTTCAAGAAAGCCATGGAAGGAAATACAAAATCAAGAGGAGTAAATCCAATTGCCCCACAAAGTGAAACAAAATCTCCAAAAAATGGAATAGCAACAGCAATCAAAGTAATCAATAGCAGGTATATTAATATCAAAATGAAGCGTGCGATGTAGTGGTGTAGAGCAAATGTTCCTTCATGTTTTGGTATCAAATTTTCATCAAAATAGGCATATGTTGGCCTGTAATATATCTACGAGGTAGTTTCATCCAAACACATATTAGGCTATTAATTAAATAATTACATGGGAATTCATTCTCGCCCACTACATAATTACATCTAAACACATATAGCTAGGTATTTACCTGAAAACAACTTGAAATCTGAATCACAACAAACACGTTTTCCATAACAATGGACCATCATGGGGTTGTCAAGGAACTCCGAATAATAAATATATGATTCAACATCCAAACCAAATTCCCAATAGCCAACAAACACAATTATCCAATAGCTTAAAATGACAACAGTGTATGATGTTGAAACACCTTTGTACAAATTTTCCTTTGGAGGATCCATTTTCCCATAATGTGCTTAATGGTCAATTATAGAAGCATGGGGGTGCACTCCTTGTTCTAATAAATATCATATCTTATCACCTTATTGGTGGTTTTGCAGGTGGTCACCTTTTGATCTTCTCCACTGGTGTTCTCCATCCAATTCTCTCTCTCTCTCTGGAAATAAACAAATGTTATATTTCCTCTAAATGATGCTTTCCTAACCTCACATATCAAGGGGCATACGTTATTTGTACCAATTTCATCCACCTATGGAACAATCCATATCATCACTAAGCACACTTAATAGTCTCAAACACATGGGATTTAGGCCAATTTCACACCTCAAATCCATGTCAAAATTTAGGCTCACAATCAGAGGGTCCACTCAAATTTCTCTTTATTAGTTGCATGACTCATTTATGAAATCTATTGATACCAATGCAATCACTATAGTGGTGTGATTTGAGAAATTTCCTAATCCAATAATATTGAAGGTCGATGCCTAAGAATCTTGGTGGGTGAATGTAGGACCTTACTAGTTGACCTTCTTCATTCAATAGGAGGGTACCTATGCTCCTTTTGGTCAATTCAATGACATGGGTGCCCATACTTGATTTCTTGTGCATTCTCATTAGAGCTAGTTTACCTTCAAGCCTAACATTGACCCCCCTTCCATCCAATCTATATGTTTTTTTTCACTAAATTTATGCTACCAAGATTGTGTGAATTGGTAACAAGTCCTATGCTTCCACTAACATTTCTTGTCTTTTCCTTGGCCCCATGTTGCCCAAATTCCTCTTCAAAGCATTGATAAAAAAGGGAAAGTGTTGCATCACTATTACTTGATGAAAATAGGGAAGTGTTACATCATTGTTGCTTCAACATAGAGATCCGATTGGAGGATACAAATGACCCTCCCATGAAGAGGGATTGGAGACCACCTCTACAACCTACTCCTAAAGTAATATTTATTAGTTTTATATGTTTCCATATGCTTAATAAAGCATTGTTTAAAACCATTTAAATTCATGCTTTAAATGTTTTATTAATGATTATGTATAAATAAGAGTAAGCTTATTAACTTTGATTTGTGTGTATATATTTGGCTAAACTCCTATGGACTAACTAAAAAGGTTTTTTAATACATACGGTAAGCAACCTAACACCTCAAACCTTTAATGAGATGACTATCATTTAATTGTTGAGGGTGGTAGTCAATTTATATGCTTATTATATTTTCTTGAGGCTAATATCATTTAGATGAGAGTGATATTCAATCCATAAGATAGGGCTATTAACATTTAGTATATTTTTTTCCAATTTAATATATCTATAGTTTTCAAACAATTTAATGAATGCAGTTGACCCTTCATACTCCATCTGCCTCCCTCCACGCATTCGACCCTCCATGCTCACCGCACCACCGTCTGGCTCCCCACTCGCCTCCTTCCACCGTCCACTGCTCCCATTCTCTGTTCACGTGTATCAATCATCTCCCATTCCCTATACCACGGTCCCTCCTCCTCTCCATCGCCCAATCAGCCCCACGGAGCCATGAGGGGGCCCTTGGCTGCATGCAAGCCTTATCTCCATCCTCTAAAAAGGATCAGTCTCACGCGCGCAGGGCCTGGTTTCTCCTTTGATGCGAAGGTTAGCTGATCCGGCCCTTGATTTTGAGACCCTCCACCAAGCCGGTATGCGATTCAAATAATTTTGAAGGATGGACTGGACACCATGGTTGACGACTGCAAAACAGACGAGGAGAACGGTGGTCGTCTTGTCAATTGGATGACATATTTCACATAAGTCTTCAATCTAAATGACCATGACACTTATCTTTCTCGGGGATGGTATTCATTAATCCTACATCTGATAAGTGATCTCACCTAGTTGCATTTGAAGATTCTTTGTTGCGATGAGTCGTCACTTGGCATAAGATTATCATGGTATGAGAGTGGCTTGGTTACAGAGCCTCATTGTCATGGAATCTGAGGTCATTATTAAACCAGATGCAGGGTTTTTGTGTAGCACGGTGACATTGCTCAGGTCACCAGTGTCTCAACCCAACTAACTGAAGGCAATGGTAGTTCGGGGAGGCTGATACATCAGTCGCATTGTTGTGGCTCGCTGCGATTGGAGGTGCAAGGAATTTCAGAGTGGTGTTCACCTAGAAGGGTAGAGGGTTTGTGTTCTTCTTTAATGCTAGGAGAAATGATGGAAAAATGGGGTTTGGCATTTCCTAGACACAGGAGTGGGCGGAGATGGGAATAGTCTGTCCTAGAGTGGAAGAGACTGGAAGATCATAAAACCCAATGCTAATGATATAGATGCAGCATTCGCTAAGGGACTCAACTGGACTATGGCTTTGGGCTTGTGGGCTTTAATAGCATAGCATTATGAGACAATGGCCTCTTGTTGTTGTTGTTGTTCAGGTTCTGTTGGGCTAATAGTCCTGTGCCATTAAGTTTAGGGTGGCGGCTAGAAGCGCTCAGCTCTGGGAGCCCGAAACAAAGCAGAAACGTGACCCTCAATGCCGCTGCAATGAATGAATCTGTCTCGACTCCCAGGTTCGGTTCATTTTTGTATCACTCGATTCTAAAAGTAACTTGTAGTACTTTAAGAATGTTATCCACCTGATGGAAATTCCTGAAGAGGGGGACTGTCAAATGCGAATGACTGCCAGATTTACCAATTAGAATCTCTTCACGGTCATAGGGTTACCAGTGAGCGGGTAAGATTGAAACCACAACAAGGAGTACATCATACCAGAGAGGAAAAGCATGAAACCATCTAACAACGAGGACATCATATGAGAGTGGAGCGGATAAGCGTGAAAACTAAGGTACACATTTTCCTTTGTACACCGACGAAGCATGACGACACTATCCACGTGGCAGCATTCCATTCGCTCTATGAGCAAGGAATCTAGCCGACATGGATGGTTATGCTTCTCGTTGATGAAACTCCTACAGTGTAAATATTATACCAGCATTTTTTATACTATGTGGTATAACGTTGGTTTCAATCACATGTTTGATTAAAATATTGTTTTTATCAATAGTGGTTGTTTGTAACATTAACTTTATTATATTCATTGAGTTAAATATATAATTTTATTCATACTATTATTATATTTTTAGAAAATAATAACACATTAATGTAATAAACACTTACTATTTATAATATATCTATAATCAGAGGTGAAAGTCTCTCTTTGTAAGCCCTACCTTTTATTTCTTTACAGTAAAAACTACCTTCCTTTTCTTACTATTGGTTATGGCGATCAGATAATTAAGTACTTTATTATTCCCTAGGCGGAGGAGTCAAAGAGTTTTTGTTTTAATGGCTCCTTCTTATACGATTTTTAATGGCCCTTTCTTAGATTAAAAAAAACATAATATCCCTTTGATAATGAAACGGAGAATACCATAGAATAATGGAGAAATAGAAGGAAAAGATCGGATTTATTTGCTAAAGCGTAATTACGTATAATAAATAAAAGGATAATTACCAAGCATCGACCAGAACTATATAACATAACATAATAATAACCTATATGTTCATTACTAGATATAATACTATCACACACACACTTATCATATCAGTTACTAACACATTGTTATAGAAGTGTCGTTATTTAGTGATAGGGCTTGTCCGACCATGGGTGCCCTAGTTAGAGCCTTTTTATGCCTTTTGGTGCCCATGCTGTTGTTTCTCCATAGGATCGGGAGTCCTTCATAGTTACTCCATGACTTTGCGATAAAGAATCATACTCTACCTTGTCTTATGCTGACCATATCCTATAAGGACTCCCCCATTTATTTCAAGTTATGATTGCATTGCATCATCCTGCTTGCCTCATTTGAGCCTTATGTCGGCTCCTGCTTGTTACAGTTATCAGCCTCTTGCCTGCACTCTTACTCTTTCCAGCAAAGAAGAGCTTCAACTTATCCTTCATGACTTGACGACCCTCACCCCTGAGGGAACCCCCCCCCCCGAGTGTCGCTATCCTGCACATGTTTTCCTTGCATTGAGCATAGGTATGTTCCACTGCTTGGAACTAGTTTGCCCGCTTTATGACACTTGTTCCCTCACTTGTTGTATTATAAGCAATTTTATTCTTTTTCAAGCTTTCCAATATGAAAAAGACCAAAAAAAATTATAAAACTGAAAAAGCCGGTTGGGAAAATTTGTATCACTTTTTATTTTGGCAGCATTCGTGTCGCCTTTGAACATAGCATTCATTTCCACTCCATTCATGATGAGTCGGGACATTAGTAGGACCTCAGGAGCTGTACGCGTTTCTCAGATCATACTCCACCGGTTGGTTAAGCTTCCAGTCATTATGGAGCCTTTGATGATGCCTCCTATGTCGCAAAGCATTTATTATCATCTAGTACTTGAGTCTATGCTTCTTGAGTCTATCCATCTGCTCATGCTCTTTTTCAAAGGAAGTCCTGAACCCAGAGTTGGCCACTCCTCACATCTCTTGACTATAGCATGTTGGCCATCCTTATTGAGTTATTCCGATCTGTTCGTCTGAGTTCTTCCAAATATTTCAGTGTAGCTGGTACCTCGTGCTGGTTGATGGGGGATGCATTAATTCCCTCCTTCTAGCGAGTTTGGTTCCGTCGACTTCAACCCATTTATTTTGGAATTGATACTTAGAGTTCGATTGAGTACCTTGAGGCTTGTGGTCATTAGTGGTAGGTTCTCTCGCCATCAACATTTTTGGGAATACACCAATGTCCCCTGATCGATAGATTCATCATAGTGTTCGACCTCAACACATCTATTCGCACTTTGGTGATTGTACTCTGTGCCTTGATGCCCATTGTCATTATTGGTGGGTTATCTCGCGTCTGTTAATGGTATACATCAATGACCGGTAATCAGACGATGTCACATCATGTTCGACGTCAACTCCTTTATTCACCTGATAGGACTTGCACCGTAGATGATTTGTGTAGAAGACCCTAGACCTTCAGTGGAATTCAGTATGCTACTAGCGATCGTGATTTTTCTTATGAGATGAGTCTCATACTTCAACAGTTTGTTCCATCAGTCCGCATCAGCTGTCTCCTTTTTAGTAGGAGGCCATATCTTACTGTATGGGTCATGGCTATGACCACTTGACATGTATTCACTATATATACTGCCTATTCATGGCCATTGTAACAAATTGTTGTACTGTACTGATATGTGCATAGAGATATTATTGTATTGTGACGAGTGAGATGCTTTTTCCACTTGTGTCCCCATCACTCCACTTCTGAGATTTATAATGTATTTCGGCCATCGTAGTATCTTCTCTGACCTCACACATTAGGGGGCATATGTTACAGCGTATTTTTCCACCCTATGACCATCAGCACTCCTTGGCATTTAGTAATCATTTGTTAAGACTCACAACCATTTTGTATCCTCCACGAACCTTTAGTTTCCCTATTTTTGTTCTTGTACGCTTGCTACACCACTATAGCCAGCGTATACGCATGCTACACTATTACAACCTGCGTACATCAAGTAAAATGGTAAAATAGAGTAAAACCTCCATTTTCACTCCCAAAAAGAGGCCATTGTGACCTTTGGCCCTCCATGCATCCCGAAACGACTCGATTCGACCTTTCACCTACCTTATGGAAGGCTATATATTGAGCTCTTATGGTGTGTGGAAGGGAGGAGAAAGAGAGAGCATTGAAACTCTAGTGAAATTTTGCCAAGAATTGAGTCTACATCCAATAATCCTAGTTGGTGTGGACCTTATGTTCACCATCCAAACTATTCATTGTCTTGAGTTTTCCATTGTTGGGGGATTAAAGTGGTGAAGGCACAAGTGGAAGGGACCTAGTTCTCGGTTCAGATAAGTTGTTGCTGGCAAGAGGTTGTAATATGCACTTCTTATTTATTATAATAGAAATACTCATTTTCTCATCCAATTGATATTGTGAATATTGTTTATGAACATTGGGTTATATTTGCTTATGATATCATGGATCATGATATTTGTTTATGCTAATGTCTTTCATGTATTATATGCACTTTCTTATCTATGTTGTTGAGACTAATCTGCAGGTACAAGTGTAGAAGTTGAAATCTCAACGGGATCTTCTACGAACGTCCTGTTGAAGGTTGGTTATTTTTATCCATAACTTAGTTATTTCTGGTAGTCTTTTGTCTGTTGTGATCTGCCCTGAGCCATAGGAAGTTTTTGTAATGTCCCCATTTTGACCCCCCTTTTTGCATTAAATCGTAAATGATGTAAATATTGATATTTAATCATGGTGAGGAGCTCAAGGCCAAGGCCCCACTATTGATTTAGCGTTTTATGTATCGGAAATTAAAGAAATAGATGCCTATGGTTCTTGTGCTAGATAGGAACAATGTAAATAAGACATCATGTAAATACGAATTTTAATGAAAATACCCACAACTAGCTATGCAATGAAACAAAGAGATGGGGGCATGATTCTACAAGGTATAGGGAGGGAAATTATTCAAACCCTTGATCCAATGGTGTCAATCCATGTGTCAATGAGAAAACCCATAAACCACCAACTACCCATTTTGGGTTAGGGACCCAATCATTTAATTCTTCCAGAAATTGGTTGAGGTAGTTAATGCCTTGGGAATGAAGAGGTATGGCAGCCAATTTCGTGCATGGGAAAGCCATCAACCTGGGAATTCGTATTTTTTCTTCTTGGGCAAGAAAAAACCCACGAAATGGTGCTCAAAGCCATTCCGAACCCATAGTCTTTCCTCCCACACGTAGTCTGAACTACTGGGCTTTCCTTCATCATGTTTTCACCAATTTCCTGCATTTTCCATAGCTAGGAGCTCGTTTTTGTGTTACACAGTGGCTGGGAGAGGAGGACCACGATTTGGGACTATTATGGAGGCTGTTTTTGCCCCAGAATGTTCATGGACGTTTTTTCTGAAAACGGATTTGGCTTCCCAGGGTTGTTCCCCATCTTCCAATTTCGTTTTTGGGTTTCCCACGTTTTTCTGAAGCTAATGAAAACCCCATCTTTGGGCATCTCACTGTAAAAACGTTTCTTCATGCCCAACACTTATACTCTTGCTATTGTGTGCATCCCTGTTTTGATTTGGAGACTGTAAGCAAGAAACTTGGAGTGGTAGTGGACAAAATTGGCTTGATAAACCTAGTGAAGGGAGTAACCTCTCAAGAAGATCAAGAGGGCTTTGGCTACTCTTCTGTGCACACCCTGAGAGCACTAGATGGGGAAGGTATGGCTTGAGGGACTGTACAGCAGTGAAAAGAATACTTCCTTGTGCTGGGTGTGTAGGTATTGTGGGTTCCAAGCTAGATAGATCTTGTAAGGTTATCCCTGGCTCTGTGCTTGAGCTCACATGCTTAACAATTCTTCCTTTCCATTTCCTAGCAGCCTGATAAACCCAATTGTAGATTGGCTTGGCTCATCTTGGTGTATGCTTGGCTATGTGTGAGTCTGCTATTCATTGGTTCCTTGTAGAAATCATGCCCAGCTCGGGGGTGGCAGTTGTATCAAGAGGTTGATAAGCACAACTGGCCTATGGTTGGGTGGAACGTTGCAGTTGCATATCCAGTTGCTTGGGACTACTTTGTTATAAGATAAGTACTCTCTTGTGTTAACTTTGCAATTATTTATTTGATGAATATCGTGAATGTATGATGGATGTGTTACTGTAATTACTTCAGCTGTGTTTTCTCATAATTATACATTTCCATATGTCTTTTTATATTATGTGAATGCTTATGTAAGAGTTCATGGGGCTAGATGCCCAGTTTTAGCACCACGTCCTCTCTACCATGCTGGTATGATGGGAGGGGACATTACAGTTTTTCTCTGTAACAGTCGTTCAACGAAGGAGACTTACTCTATGCACATTTGCAAAAGGAGATATTTCCGGCAGGAACATATAACAAGTTGAAGCTGAAGAAGATTGGATCGTGTAAGATTCTCAAGAAAATTTTGGACAAAGCTTATGCGTTGGAACTACCGAAATATTTGAGCATTTCACCAATGTTCAATGTATCATATATGTACAAGTTTGGAGAAGGTTCAACCAACAGCAGCATGGAAGTGTCGAACATCGAATGAACAGTGCATATTCTAGATCGACACGACAAGGAAGAAATCATCGAAGTGTTAGAGGAACGCGAAGTTCGCGAAAGAAGGAATATTTGGTCCAATGGAAAGATGATGAGTTGTAGGAGGCGACATGGATTTCTAAAGAAGAATACAAGAGACTAACAGAGCAGTAGAGTTCTTTTTCACCTATGGATTCTGATGCAGGAGCATCGAGACCTAGGCGAAACAGTCGAAGTTGATCGACAGGAGATGTCAACCAGGGGGATTGTCGATGATCACTGGTGCGAAAGGAAGATTGGTTGTCGAAGCCAAGTAGTCGAGAAGGAAGCTATTCATATGAAGTCGACAGGAGTTAAGGTCGAGAGTCGACATTTCTAAGGTCGACAGACGACAGGAGCAAAATGAGAGGCGTCAAAGGTCGACATGTTGTCGAATCGCGACACCGACGGGTTGCAGCGAAATCCAAGCATGGAGGATGGGGCAGACTGGGAGTCATTGAATCGAAGTGAAGCCGACAAGTAAATTCTAGGGATGATGAAGTGCAGTATGGTTGACATAGTAGATGGGGCCGACAACTGTAGCAGAGTCAGAGAAGTGCATAAGTCAAGGCAACGTACTTGGCAGTCGTTCGTGGTTGCTAAGGAAGTTATGAGCAGTTATGAAGGTGGTTGGGATCATGATAGATGTCATCATAGGCAGAGTTTGTGCAACACGGCTAGAGGGCGTTGAAAACTACAGGTCTGCAGGATCTGAAGGATTTGGCGGATAGAGGAAGAGTGTCTCGGGGAACAAGTAGACCTTGGTAAGAGCAGCAACAGGGCAAAGTAGAAGACCAATGCATAGGCACAGAGAGGGGGGATCATTCATCCATAGCTCAGCGCTTTCTTGCATCCAGCAGAGGTCGTGAGAGGTAAGAATATCACACACAGAGAGAACACACAATTTTACTTATGTATATTGTAATAGGTTAAGGCCGACTAGTTTTAGTTGTTTACATTTTATATTGTAACGCTATAATTTGATTGAAGTAATAGAATCCAACTTCTGGCATTGAGTTCACATCTAGTATGTGTGAGCATTTGTTTGTGTCGTGTGTTATTGTTAAGCAAGAGGCCCCTTGTCAGGACCGCCCTTGCGCTAGGACAATTGTTGAAGGAGTATCTCGAAATATTTTAAGCACCTTGATATGTTGGCTTAGTAGTTTCATATATCTCTTGAACTTTTTTGCTGAATTTTGATATTATATTTTTTAATTTTGTAAGAATATATTATCCTAGATAGTTTTAAATTAATATGATAATAATTATGCATTTTTTATGCACATATGAGGGAAATGCGTATGGCCATGCCTACGAAAGAAGTGACATAAACAATACAAATAAAATTTAAATTTAAAAAAAAACACTGTAGATAAATAAAGTAGGTCCATCTTAAATCTCATATATTTAATCACTCAGAAAATTGTATCTTTTTGTAATTATCATTTACACTTAAAACAATAAAATTCAAAATTTATACACACACACACATTGAGTTTTCTCATTAATAGTTTCTAGGTTAAAGATGTGTGTATTGTGTGAGTGTGTCATTGTTATTTATTTTGTTTTTATATTATGTTAGTGTTGGCATTTTTGCATAGTTTTATTAAACTCTTGATGGAATCACACTTGGGATTATAGTAGATGGGGATGATCAAAAGCATAATCATTTCCCCCAAATACATACAAACTTGTCGATTACTTGGACCACCGTTTGGAGAGGACCTAGGTCTTCAAATATATAACTAGTGTTTTTAATAAAGAGGCCTTACTAGGTGATGAATTTTTTGTCACCTTGAGTGAACAAAGGGGATTTTTATTGGGTGGATTAAAAAATTATAGGATCTTTACCAATTATGGGGCGAGGTGACTCAATCAAGGGTTCAAGTGATTGTAAGAGATATCGATGGTAAGGGATTTGAGGAGGTATGTTTGATCAATACACATTAGGTGAATATAGATCCTTGGGTTCAAGATCCTTTGGATATAATGGTTCATATTACTCTACTTGATCTCTAGCAGTTTTTTCTCATCATAACTCTCAATAAGTTTCTCCTCTACTATAATCTAGGGTTTAGTTAATGGATTGTGCAGACTGCTTGTCAAGTAGGGTCAAGTTACAAGATTTGGTTCTAGTGGTTGGTGCATTTATAAAAGGTAATATTCACCTAGGTTGCTTGGTGGGATGCAAGTCTATCTCAGAGAATACAATACAATAGGTGAGTAAGGAAAAACCTAAGAAAGGGAGGAGGGTTTTTAAATCAAAGAAAGATGGTCTCTACTTAGTTGTTAAGGAAGACATCAAGATGGAGTAGATCTTGGATTACTTTGGGAATACTCTTGGGGAGAAATTTCTTTGGAGGCATATGGAAAAGTTGACTCGAAATGAGTGGTTATAGAAAGTTTGGGTTTCAATCACCATTTTTGCTGCAACTTTCCATTTATTGTCCCATGGTTGGATATGATTCATATTCCACACTAATGAAAATGCTTTGATTATCTTGGGAGGTCAATGGGTTTGGGGCTTAGTTATATTTTCCTAAAACCATGGCATTCTTGTTTTGATTCTAGAATGGAGACTATGTCTATAATTCCAATTTGGGTCAAGTTGCCTAGACTCCTGATGAATGTTTAGTTAGATGAAGGTATAATAGTCGTAGGAAACTGAAGTAGGCATACTATGTTTGTTGATCAAATCTATAAGATAGATAATTTCCATATGGTTTCTAGGGTTTCTATCGAGATCGATGTTAAGGAAAATCATTTTAGAAGTATGGAACTTGTTATGGGGGATCTAATCTTCATATATATTATGGATTACTTAAGTGTGTCATTTTGATGCATTTGTTGTCACCAATACAAACATGTTGCACGTAATCGTGATCGACCATTTCAACAATTTGTTTTGAGAAGGAAATATGAGGTCACTAAAAATGGAAATGGTAAAGTCAAGAATCAAGACTAGCCTATTGGGGTTTCTTCAAAGGTGGTGCTTGATTTGTTGGTTGTGAATAAAGGTGATTCTTCATATCTAATGAACATCCAAAAAATCTTGGGAGACAATCCAATCATTTACTATTCTCTCTCAAAGGGACTCCTCCCTTAGACTATACTAAATTATATAACATAAAAAAGTAGTTCGAGATTCATCACACTTTCTAGAGTAAATTTGAGATCCCATCCCATAAAACTCTAAGATCATTATTATTGGTAAGTTTCCCACTATTTGTATTAAATAGTTTAAAAAGGAAAATTTTAATCTTTAGTTTTTTATGCGCAACTCCACTAGAAGTAAATAACTCCCTACATAGTAAACCTAAGAAGAAAAATGTTCTTAGTAGTTTGGATGGTGGGCCTTGAAAGGTGTTTTCTTCAAAGGACTTGTTTTCAAATTCTACCTCATATACACATTTCTTGGATGATACCACTTTGATATTGAATGGTGTTAAGATGGGCATGGCTATTGAGGTAGACACTTCTGAGTCTAAAGGGGGGGTTTTCATCTATTGAGACCTAAAAAATACTAATTGTAATTCTAGAGGCGATTTAGAAATTGGCAATAATCATGTCAAGATTATTGGCAATAATCAGGTTGGAAGAAAGTCTTCAATTTTATGCACAAAGAAAAGAGGTGAAAGAGATTCACCATAGTCATCAAAACCCATTACAATCGCTCTTCATACAATCATCCCACAAAAGGTGGTTTGTAATGAAATTCCTCTCTGCAAATGTAAGGGGTATGAGAATTACTTAGAAAAGACTTCCCCTTACCATATTTATGGAGGTCAGAAGCCCAATGTAATTGCACTTTAGGAAACTATGTATAGGGGTCAACCTATTATTCAGAAACTAAGGAAGGGTCTTAAGGGGTGGAATTTCTATTATATTGACTCTAATGGACTTTTTGGTTGTATTATTACTATGTAGAACAAAGGTTTGGCACTTATAAACTCGCTTTCTATTCTTTCAAGTTTGTGCACTAAACTCTACAACAAAGCTTTAGACAAGAGATTTGTTTTTTTAAATGTGTATGAATCATATGAAGACAAGAAGGGTTTTTGGGACAGGATATTTAAATTGTAGTCAATTAATGAGATAGAGTAATGATAGGTGGTGATTTAAATTTTATATTGAATAGGCTAGATTTGTGAGGATTGGGAAAGGTGGATTGATTATTATATTTCTTCCTCCATCAAATGGAACTAGTAGGATTGATAGATGTGAAGCCTTTATCTCTCAATGCCTCATGGTAGAACAATGGGGATGGTAGTGAGGTTGTCTCTAAAATGATTGATCATTTTTTGGTGTCAATTACTCTTTTACAATAAGTGGATAAGTACAAGTCCTGGATAGAGGAGGGAATATATCTAATCACTACCCTATTTGTCTACAATTTGAAGGGAATGACATGAAGCCTAGGCCTCCCTTTAAATTTAATTCTATTTTTTTCTCTAGGATGAAGAATTTAAAGAGGTGGTAGAGATTAATTTGAGGAATTATAATCATTTTAAGAGAGGCTATGCTAGTAAACAATTTGCTAGCTCCTTGAAAGTTGTCAAAGAAAAGGTGATGGTTTGGGTAGGTGAGAAACATAAGAATGAAGATAAACTCATCAAATATCTTATATATGCAATTGCATAATGAGATGGCCTAAATTGTTATAGAGAAATTGGATTGCCATATTTTAGAATGGGTGTTGAGAATGTTGAATTAAAGGTTGGAAAATAAATTCCATTATTTATGGACTCCTCAATTACCCTAAGAAGACCATCCTTAGTAAATTCATGAAATCCCAACTTTTTTTATGTTGGCCATCCCTTTGGCCTTGGGACTTTTTCCTTTTGAAAGATATGAAGGACCACCTAGATATCCTCTTTTAACACTTCTTCCTTTAGAGAAAGATTGTCTTCCTCTCCTACAAAACTTGGGAAAAAAGATGTCATCTTGAATACTTCAGCAATGGTATCCCTTTGATCTACCTTATATATGTTCTCAAAATGCTCCAGAATTGAATTTTCTATGTCTTCAAAACTTGTCACCTCCCTCCCATAAAACATATTCACCTTCCTAATGGTGTTCATTTTTTTTCTATGGTTTGCGCATTGGTGAAAATATTGGAATTTTCATCTCCTTTATCAAGCTAAGGATCATTGATCTTTAACCTCCAAGCATCTTCCTTCTAGGTCAACAACTTCCTCATTATTTTCCCATTGTATATTTTTGAAAATATCCTCTACAAAAGACTTAGATAATAAAAAATTATCCATCCTTTTGAGGTTTCAATCCATTACAACCCTTTTATTGGACCAAGTAGGTTTCAACTATATGGGAAACTATGTTTTGATGAGTTAAGATGTTCCGATAGTCCCCAAACATCCACATTGTTTGGCATAACTATGTTATGTCGCTTTACCAAGAGAAAACCTTTCTTATGTATACATCCTAGCCATAGAAACATGAAGTTAACACTTCTAATTTGTTCCAATACTCCTTTAGGGATCCAAGAAAAATGCATCCAATAAACTAGAATTGCCTCTAATATCCTACCACCCCTACAAAGCCATCAAAAACACCACACTAGAATCCTTTTCTCATATGTCTAAAATCCAACCCCGCTCCTTCTTCAAGTAGTTATTTGGATTAATAACAAACCTAGATATTCTATACCATCATTTAGCTCCACATAGTTAAATGGTAACAAATGGGAAAATGTAAATCCCACAAAAACCACCAAGGATTTATCATAATTTACCTTTATTCATGTAGTAGTACAATACAAATCCATAAACTCTCTTAGCTTCTCCAAATCCCTCAAAAAAAACTTCGCAAAAAATAGAATGAGATTAACAAATAACAAGTGAGATAGGGAAAATGAATTTCCTATCTTTATACATTTAAATGTGCCTTTCCTTTTTGCATCAATCAATGCCCTACTCAAGTCCTCAACAACTATACAAAAAAGGAGATAACAAAAATCCCTATCTTAACTACCTTTTATGTTTGGAAATGGAAGATGTTTCCCCATTTATTAGGACACAAATGATATTGAGGAAACACATTGCATGATCCACTTTACAAAAGGAACTGTAAAGCCTAAGTGAAATAACATCATCCTCTAGTAGAGTCAGCTAACCCTATCATAAGCTTTGGAAAGGCCAACTTTAATGACCATAGACTCCTCACATTCCTTGTCTTAATATAATTTATCTTTTCTCGAGCCACTCCAATTGCCTCATGGATCTACCTTTCCTCCAACAAACTAAACTTCTCACTTGAAACAACATTTAAGAATAGATTTTTCACCCTTGTAGCAATGATCTTAGCAAATATCTTATATATGCAGTTACATAATGAGATTGTCCTAAATTGTTCTAGACAAATTGGATTGCCATATTTGGGAATGAGTGCTAAGAATGGCAAATTAAATGCTGCAAGAGTTTTTCCATTATATCTAAACTCCTCAATTACCCTAAGAAGGCCATCCTTAATATATTCATGAAAGCCACAAAAAAATCCACAAGTCATCCATTTGGCCTTGGGATTTTGTCCTTTTGAAAGTTATGAAGAAGGTCACCTAGATCTCCTCTTTTAACACTTCTTCCCTCAGAGAAACATTGTCTTCCTCTCCTACAAAACTTGGGAAAAAAGATGTCATATTGACTACTTCAACAATGTTATCCCTTTGATTTTCCTTATATATGTTCCCAAATGTTCCACATTTAACTTTGTTATGTCTTCAAAACTCGTTACCTCCTTCCCATATAACTTGTTTACCTTCCAAATGGTCTTGGTATTTTTTTATTATGGTTTACATACTGGTAAAAGAACTTGGAATTTCCATCTCCTTTAGCAAGTCAAAGAGCCCTACTCTTTAACCTCCAAGCATATTCCTTCTCAACCAACAACTTCCTCATTCTCTTCTATATCCACCACCTTAAAGTTTGATCTCTTAGTTAAATACCCCATCCCCTCATAATCAAGGAACCTATCCAAGTGTTCCTCCACCTCCAATAACTCTTTTTCATCCTTAATCTTCTTTTGATAAACCCACACAATAAACTCTTGTTTAATCTTTTTAAGATTCTCTGGAAGCTACCTTCATCCTTTAGCCTACCTCAATTGAATTTAAATAGACAAGGATTATTTTTCACCAAAAATCAAAACCAAGATTATTATAAAATACAAAATAATAAAATGATAAAAATATGTCCAACCTTTTGGCATTTCTATCTCTTCCAACCCTTTTAGTGTACCAAGTAGGTATCCATTCCAACCATTTTAGTGAACCAAGTAGGTTTCAACTGCATAGGTTCAACATCTAACAGCTCCATCTCCTCTAATTTCCGAATTATTAAAAAAATTGTTTATCTTAAAATATTAAACAAAACAATCTCGATTTCTTAAGATGATTTGATGTATTCTAAAAAAATACCAGCATTTTTTATACTATGTGGTAAAATGTTGGTTTCAATCACATGTTTGATTAAAATATTGTTTTTATCAATAATTGTCGTTTGTAACATTAACTTTATTATATTATTTTTTATACTTTACTTTAAGCACTATAAAAATGTAAGTTTAATTTCATAGTGAAATAGAAATTGATATTTTTAAATTATTTTATTAAAATCATAAAATTTACTCGAGATTGGCATCGTTTTATGAAATGTAAAAATGGAAATTGAATGCCCAAAATGATGATGAATTGTAAAAATGGAAATTGCAATTTTTGTTTCTGTCACTGTTTTTTAATCTGTGAAATATAACCAACCATGCTTTTATATCTTGATTCTTAAAAAATATGTTTAAAAAATACAATTAGGAGGGTGGTAAACATCTAGTTTGATTCTATTAGTATATACTTGGAAACTTTTAGTTTGCTGAAATGCATGCATAGAAGTTTGAAATAGGGTGGTAAACATTTATATTACACTTGAATATTGCTAAACCTTTAACATGTAAAATTTCTAAGTTTGTACTTAGGACTCTTGATTTAATCCGGGTTTTTTTTTAATGGATATTAATTATTATCCTAATTAATTTCATCTATATTTCACTTCAACTTTACTCTTGTATTTTGTAGGGCTTCGATTGGGTCTTGGGTATGGTAGGGTTTGGATTGGGTCTTCACCAATATACATGGAAGGCCCATAAACCGATGCATTGGAATCTATTTCCGATACAATGTGTCCAATTTAGTTCAAAATTAACTAATGGATACTTAATTATTATGGTAATTAGTTTCATGTATATTTTGCTTTAAATTTACATTATTGTATATGTTGTAGGGTTTGGATTCTCTTTTGGGTCTTGTAGGGCTTGGATTGGGTCTTAAAAAGTCTTCAACTAGCCTAGAGGGCCCATACGCCTAGTATTGGATCTAGCTCAGGTAGTGTCAAAGATTGTTAGTACGAGCCATTTATCATCTAGCATTTTATAAAAAATAATTTGAAAATCCATCATAATGAGTAAGAAATTTTTATTAAGTAAATTAGTTATTGTTTTTTATTCATAGTGACAAGGATATATCATAAATTGCTTTAATTGATTATTTGACTATTAAGACAAGAATTGAAAATAATTTATGACAATTTTTATAAAATTTGAAGTAAAATTTCATAACCATTAATTTAACAAATTGGATAAATAAATAAAATAGAAGAATAACTAATGTGTAATTAGCATCATTATCTAGTAAAAAAATTATATCCATGTATAGGAAAATGTGAGAATAAGACTCTCCTCCCAAACTAATCCCTCAACTTAAACAATTGAGGCCACCAAGCCTACAACCTCAATCCTTCAGCCACTAGTTTCAATAACAATATTGGATGTGACCATACCAAAAAAAGAAATTTCAAAATTTGAAGCAAAACTACCATAATGTAAGTTCTTAAACTACCAAGCTAAATTATCAAAACGGTGAGAAAGAACCTTAAACTATGAAACAAGAAGCTAAAATATACTAAAGGAAGAGCTTATTTCCTTCCTTCCCCTTTTATCCCTCCTCGCTTACATATTTAATTATTATTTGATTTCCATGCCTGGGTTTCTTGACAAGTCAACCCCCCAATATTCAACTTAATGAAAATAAATAAATAAATAGCATATAATTTGCAACATATATTAATACTTCATTGACTTAAATATATAATTTTATTCATATTATTATTATAGTTTTAGAAAATAATAACACAATAATGTAATAAATGCATACTATTTATAATATATCTGTGAAACTATATAACATAAACATAATAATAACATATATGTTCATTACTAGATAGAATATTATTACCTACACTTATTATATCACTTACTAACTTATAAATTATGCATGATACAAGCATAATTATGATATACTCATGAATATAAAGGGAGACTAGTGAAGGATGAAGGTTGTGTCACACTCTTATTCCCGACCCATGTGGCAAGATAGTACAATCTCCTTTGTGATCATGGCCCCTTATAGAGGTATAATGGTACTCATGTGCTTGATGTAGAGACACTAGATGAGTCCCAAGCTTGGTCTCATTGTACATGTCATCACCAATATACAATCGTCATTATTAATATAATAAAATCAAATAGCAATTGAACTAATCAATTCCTTCTAATGCATCAATCATATCTATATTAAATGATCAATATATTCATGTAACAATACAACATCTTAACACAATTCATATTCCATCATAACCTTCACATGTATAAATCAACAATATATATAACACAATCACCACACAAACATATCATCTAATGTCATCTCAATAGTAATGTTCAAGTCATCCTCACTCAAGGTCAACAAGTCATGGGTAATCAATGTAAGAACAAAATTTCATACATCATATGTAACCAACATCTTACAAGGGGTGTTATAATATATATCCCCTCTTCAAGAAACTGAATCTCGAAGTTATATTATATCTTACATGTGTGTTTATACAAGGTATTATAAGTTATGCATAATCATCATTTAATATGCACCAGCATAGCTAGTGTTGTTGTAGGAATGAGCAAGTTACTTGTGTGAACATCACAACTAAGTTTCACACATGTACTATCTACAAATATATCACCTTATTTTATTACATGTTATTGTATCTTCTAACAACTTGTTGGCAGGCGGTTAGGATGGGTCGGTATCGCAGCACCATGGGTGACGCGATACCGCGAAAGGCACAAAGTCGAGCATAGATAATGTTATTTTATGTATTTTTGAGTCAATTGTACCGCGGTATGCGGAGTTTTGGGTCATTTGGACCATGTCAATTGGATTTTTGGGTCAATTACTCAAAGTGTCAGTTAGGAAGTTGTTAGGAAGTGGACAAACGATGTAAAGGCAGAAGCCTATATAAAGTCATAAGTTGTAGGTGTTGGATTATCTTGGATATATGTTTTTGGCGTAGGTTTGAGATCAAGAGATATTGGCGAGATCTGGTTTTTGCAGAGATATTGTATCTGGGTTTTGCGGTGATAATATGATATGATGAAGATATTCTTGTGCAATCCCTGTGTTCCTTATGTTCTTTTATGATAATGCAATGTTTCGATATACGAATGATGCAATGTTTCCTTGATGCAATATTTTCTTTACTGTTACATTTCGCTGCGACGATAAATGTTTCTGTTGAATGATGCTATGAATACAATGATAATGAAGTTAAATGTATCAATCTCTTTTTGAATGTTGCAATAAGTAAAGTAATTCAGCCGCAACCATCCTCCTTCATTCAGCATAAACATGGTTCCGTCCACTCTTCCTAAACATCTCGGGTGAGACTTCATCTGCTCTGCAGGTGTCGTTGGACGAGGTAAAACCTGTCTGGGTCAGTGCTCAGGGAGATCACGGTATGTGTCGACAATGAGTGGAACCCCTGTCGACTGGGTTTGTGTCAACAAATGGTTCCGTTGCTGGGACCGTGTGTGAAGTGAAAGGAGGATATGTTGTGGCATCCGACGCAACCGGAGATACAAAGCTGGTTTGATCAGAAGTTGCAGGAATTTGCTGAAGAAGAAAGTCAGAACACTCGACTGACTGTAGATCAGTGGGTAGAAAGATATATTCATGACAGTATGCATGAATGGTTTTTTTGTGAATTCCCAGTCATTTTGTACTAGTGGTTGGCAAAGTTGAACTTCCAGAAGAGGAACTTCCAAGGTGGTGAACCGATGACCTGGATCCTAGAGTTTATTCAGGAGCTGCAGGAAGTCGACAATAAAGCATCGCGGGCTGTCGAAGTTTGGCTTGATAGCATCTTGGAAGGGTATATCACTGAATTTGCGGTTGATACGCAGAATTCTTATAGTGAAGCTGAAAGATATTTATTCCGTGAACCCCGAGGAAGGTTTTTGCTGTCGCTCCAACTGTCCATTAAGATGCTTATTTGCGAGAAGGGTATATTGAAGATGCATCTAGATCAGTAAACAACCTGGTGGGCGGAGGCCATGGGTATCATGACAGCATGAGGGCGGTACATGGAATGATAAGGGGTAGATGGGTGCAAGTCATGATGAGATTGTGAGCGAAGCCGAGGAAGAGAGTGGTCTTACAAGAGGAGGAGCGAGGTTTTGACAAGAAAAGAGGTAGAGGATAGGAGAAGGTCCTGCTACGATCGAACCACAAGGCCGCGAAGGAAGACCACACGGGACAAAGCGACCTCGAAGTCTTGAAAAGGACAACCAGGCTATGCCTAGGATAGAAGCAGGACCAAACCCCGGCGCCAATGTACCCACACCTCCGCTCACTATCTCACAACCGGTAAGGAATACAACTTCGACATCACTGAGTTCATCAATTCCACAAAAGTTAATTGCTGGTAGTTAAGTGACTAGAGGAAGGAACCATAGGATGGTGGGCAAGGATACTAAGTTACCGTTGTTCCACGGTAATGGAACAAAGAACCCTGAATAGTATTGGTTTTTGTGTGAAGCCGTATGGACGGTAAAGAAGATTACTGACGATGATGCTAAGAAAGGGCAACTGGCGACGACTCTCCGAGGTCGCACCTTAGACTGGTTTATGAAATTTATGCAGGTTCCTGTTGGTACCCCGACAAAGACATTGGATGAAATTCGCACGGGACTAATCGCTGAGTTCCGGAAGCCCAAATCCGAAGCACAGTACATTACAGAGCTTAAAGAGATTAAGCAGTATCCTAATGACTCTGTGTGGGACTTTGATCAGCGTTTCAACACGCTGATGACAAGGGTTAGTTTCGATATGAGTACTGTCCAATACAAAGAATGGTTTATCATGGCGTTGCTCCCGCACATTTGACTACCGCTGATGAAACAAAACATTACCACACCGAGTGAAGCTTTGGAGATTGTGATGCAATTAGAAGCGTCGCCAATTGGGGAAAATGCAGTGGGGATGTCACAAATCCAGACCCAGTTGGCCAACCTAACGATACAATTGCAAGACCTTAAGAAGGGAAAGGAACAACGAGCAGAGGTTTGGTGTACATGTTGTCGCGGAGAAGGGCATACTAAGGATAGTTGCCCAGACTTCCAGAATTATCTGTTTTCAGGAGCACCGAACCCGTTGAATGGCGGTGGCTTGCCGTGATGTTGCGTTTTCTAGGTATATGGGCACTGCCACGAGGAATGTCCTTACATGCAGAAGATGGTGACGAAGCCCATGAATATGTATTGCACATTCTACCTGTCTGTGGGACATGATGACAAAGATTGTTGTGCATATGGGTTGCTTCAGGAGAGGACGTACGATGTACTCTACGTGAAGGATGATCAACGTGTTGTACAACAACCCCCAGCGCAACCGTAGGTAGCCCAGCCACTACCTCAACTGCAGGTGCAGTTTGTACCGCAGCAGCAACCACAATAGTTTATGCTGTAATATGCTCCAATGCAAATGGCTCCACGACAGCCACAGTACGTTCAGCAACCGCAGTATGTGCAGCAAGGGCAAGGCATGCCACAACAATAGTTCAATCAACCGCAGTACGAGCAATAAGGGGGATTCCATGGGGGATTCCTGGGAGGACGCGGTGGAGGATTTGGTCGCGGAGGAGGAAGAGGAGGCCAAGGACCTGTTCAGTGTTATCATTGCGTGGTATGGGGAC
This sequence comes from Larix kaempferi, assembly GCA_027924585.1. Lineage (NCBI taxonomy): Eukaryota > Viridiplantae > Streptophyta > Pinopsida > Pinales > Pinaceae > Larix > Larix kaempferi. Next base: position 2,140,357 of record BSBM01000706.1, read on the forward strand.
ACTACCAGCGAGATTACCCACTCTTGCAGACGCAGTGTACATTCTGTTTTGTTGCAGATCATACAATGGAAATTGTCCCCAGTTGATTGCGCGATGGCAAGCGGGGAATGTTTCGCAGTTGCAGAACCAGAACCAAGGGTAGCAACCCGTACAGAACCAGGTGCAGCAACTGGTGCAGAATTAGAACCAGAACCAGTGTCCCAATCAGAATGCCAACCAAAATGTTAATCAACCTGGGAATCCACCACAGAATCAGGGTGCAACGATCGTGACAATTTCGGCGGAGCCAAGGGCACAAGATGCTGTAGTCGCAGTTATGACTCTTGGAGGTGCGAAAACAGGGGAAGATAGTCCGCTCATTAGGTTAGCGAGAATAAAGAAGGCATCCTTTGACATCAAATCTGAGCATGACACATTCCTTCAAGCACAGCGTGCAATGGAGAAAGATCGTGGTAAAACCATTCTCTACGATATGCCGCCTGTTTTTTATGCCACTTTAGAGGCAAGTCCATCACGGTAGTCTGGGACTTTGCAGAAATTTTTGGAGCATTGTTTAGCATTGGAGAAAGATCTGGTTGCTTTGGCTGAGATTGCAGAGTTATTGCAGCGACCAAGCAGGGAACCGCAAGAATATGCGGTTAACTCCTTACAGTGGCGGAAGACAAGTAAGGAGATGCATATGAACATTCAAATTGGAGATTATGAAGTTGATTCAGTTATCTTGGATCTTGGTTCGGATGTCAACATATTAACCAAGCAGGCATGGTAGAAAATGGGGAGTCCTACGTTGAGTTGGTCTCCCATACAGCTATGTTTAGCTAATCAGGCCAAGGTGATCCCGATTGGGAGAGTTCCACGACTGGTTGTGGACATTGAAGGCATGCATACATACACAAATTTTGACGTGATTGAAGTAGTTGAAGGAGGTAGCTCCTATCTGGCGCTACTTGGGATCGGATGGGATAATGACAGTGGTGCGGTCATTAACTTCAAGAGGCAGATGATGACCTTTGAAACTGCAATCTCAGAGTCGTCACTTCGTTGGATCTGGATGAAGTCCATAGGTACCTTGAACCAGTCAAAGATAACGATCCCAGTGGATGGGATCAAGCATACAATATTTCAGAAGATTATATTCATCCGACTGCCAACGGTGAGCTTGAGTGGCGCAGTTTCAGCTCTGCGTCCTCTAACTCTGATGACGCCTTGGAAAACTGGCATAACCATTTGCATGAGGTATCAATCTGCAAGTGTGGGCTGGTCACACAGTCGTTATGCCGTGTTGCAATAGAGACCGTTGTACTACCAGTTTATGAAGGACTGCCCGGCTTAACCATTTTTCTTGTGGAATTTGAGGACAAGGTTATTGAACCCCAGTGATTGCTAGCATTGGAGGAAGCACTGAAAGTTGTTCCAGTGTGCTGGTGGATTACACATAAAAGGTCAATCGCAGACTGGTCGCAGTGTCGCCGATTTCTGACAGTCCGCATTGGCGACACCGAGGTCTACCACATAGGAAAATATGATGGTCGAAACGACCCTGGAAGTCATTTGATGGAGTTTCAGACATTATGGGAATCGTGACCAAGAGATGAGTGGGTCCATGCATTTATCCATACTTTGGACGAAATGCCACGCTCTTGGTACACTTCTACTGAATTACGGGGAGAAATCACTACTTGGTTGGAGTTGACAGTTTTTTTTACTCATACATTCCATTTTGCAGATCCCAACCCGGATGTCCATAACGTGTTGCAACTTATCCGTGATGTGGTTCTGAAGGTTGTTCCAGTGGCATATCCTATGGATCCGCATACGCACCACCAACTGCAATCTATGATGGAATGTTATAATATCACTGGTGGGCCTGACGATGGTGATGATCCATGGAATGTCAATATTCTAGAGTCTGAAGGGAGTCGTGATGTGGTTCCACCTGATGCGCCAAGTGACCCATTCAGTCAGCCCTTGAAGCTTCGTAAGATCAATATTGGGACAGAAACCACTCCCAAGTTCGCGAATGTTGGGGACTATTGGGATGACAAGATGACAATGAAGGTCATAGACTTATTACATGAATTTCAAGACCTTTTTCCCACAAATTTTTCACACATGAAGGGAATCTTGGGAAATCTTGGAGAGATGAAGATTCCATTGAAGCCGGATGCTAAACCAATCAGGAAGCGACCCTACCGATTGAATCCACGCCATAAAGAGAGGGTCAAAGTAGAACTTGACCGCATGCTAGATGCAGGTATTATTGAACCGGTTGAGGAGTCAGAATGGATCAATCCTATGGTGGTGTAGGACAAGAAGACTGGTGAAGTACGCATTTTTGTTGACCTACAGAAGCTGAATGATGCATGTTTGCATGATCCATTTCCAACCCCGTTTACCAACAAAGTGCTCGAAGGTGTGGGTGGCCAGGAGATGTACTCATTCACGAATGGGTTCTCTAGCTATCATCAGATCCGTATTGCAAAGGAAGACCGCTACAAGATGACCTTTGTGCCACAATGGGGCTTTTTCCAGTACACAGTAATGCCGTTTGGGTTGAAGAATGCACCTGCGATATTTTCGCGGTTTGTTGTTGCCGCATTCAAGGATTTTATCCAGAAGTTTTTGCAGGTCTACATGGACGACTGGACAGTTTATGGTTTGATCTGCGATCATCTGGAAAATCTGCGGTTGATGTTGGAGCGCTGTCGCCAGCATCAGATATCGCTGAATTTAAAGAAGTGTATCTTTTGTGCACCATTTGGCATATTATTGGGTCACATTGTGTGCAAGCAGGGATTGTTGGTTGATCCTGCCAATATCACGCTCATTTTGAGCCTAACACCACCGACCACTGTGAAGCAGCGAAGAGCGACACTGGGACACACTGGGTATTATCGCAAGTTCATCAGAGGGTATGCGGCGATTACGGTTCCTATGGAGAAGTTATTCAAGAAAGATGCAGTTTTTCGATGGACACCCGAATGTCAAGATATTTTCGAGACGCTGAAGGCTAAGATGGCTTCGGCACCTATACTGGTATTCTCGGACTGGAGCAAGGAGTTCCATGTCCATGTTGATGCATCATCTATTGCGCTGGGGGTGGTGCTAGCGCAACTAGGAGAAGGAGACTTAGATCACGCCATTGCTTTTTCCAGTCGGAAGTTGTCATCGGCCAAAAGGAATTATACCACCACAGAGAGGGAAGGTCTTGCGATGGTCTATGCATTGCAGAAGTTTCAGCACTACTTGTTGGGCTAACATTTTAAGATGTTCACAGACCACTCTACATTGAAGTACCTGGTCAATAAGCCTGTGTTGGGGGGGAGATATGTCGTTGGTTAATTCTCTTCCAGGAGTTTGATTTTGAAGTAATTGTGAAGCCAGGACAGTTGAACATTGGCCCTGATCATCTCTTGCAGATTAAAACAGGAGAGGAGCCAACTAACCTTGAAGGCGGGTTGCTTGATGCGCAACTGTTTAAGGTTGGGGTCATGGATGGATACTTTGAAGAAATCATTCATTTTCTCACCATGAGTACCACACCAGAAGAGTTCACCACGAGCCAAAAGAAACAGTCGGTTGTCAAGGCTGCAGACTTCCAGCTAATCGCAGGAGAGTTATACAAGATGGGTGCGGATGAGATATTGCGACGGTGTGTCGTGCCACATGAGCAAGAGCAGATCCTGTCAGAGGCACATGCAAGAGTAGCAGGTGGGCACTATGGTGGTCGTGCGACTGCTAGGAAGGTGCTTCGTGCAGGGATTTGGTGGCCGACAATTCACAATGATGCGACAGACTATGTGCAGTCTTGTGACGTTTGTCAGAGAACTGGGAAGCCATCCAGGAGGGATGAGATGTTGCTAATGCCTCAGTTAACATTGCAACCATTTGAAAAATGGGCAGTGGATTTCGTGGGACCGATCAACCCACCAGGGAAGTGCACTGGTGCCAGATACATCATCACAGCGACAGATTATTTGACAATATGGGCATAGGTTGCACCAGTCGTTGATTGTTTTGCGGCCACAGCTGCGCGGTTCCTGTTCGACAACATTGTCACTCGATTCGGCTGCCCCAAGATATTGTTGAGCGATCAAGGCAGCCACTTTCTCAATCGCATCATCAGCGCATTGATGGATGAACTGTAGATACAACATAAGAAGAGCATGCTGTATCATCCTTAGGCAAATGGCATGGTGGAAGCCTTCAACAAAATATTGGAGCATGCGCTGACAAAGGTGTGCAATGCGAACCGCGATGACTAGGATCTAAAAATCCCAGCAGTTTTGCGGGTGTATTGCACCATGTGTAAAAGGTTGACGGGGCAGACACCATTCAAGTTGGTTTATGGGAAGGAAGCGATTATGCCTATGGAGTACATCATTCCAAGTCTGCGCATAGAGGCAGCAATAGGTATGGATTCTGCAGCGGCATTAGAAGAACATCTAGCATAGTTAGTGCAAATGGAAGAAGGTCGCTTTATTGCAGGATTCCACCAGAGTGTGGAGAAGGACCGCCAGAAGGCTTGGCATGATCGCCACATAAAAAACAAACAGTTTCAACAGGGTGACTTGGTGCTGTTGTACGCCAGTAATTTTATGAAACACCCAAGAAAATTGCAGATGCATTGGCTTGGGCCATATCGCATCAATAGCATCACTTCAGGAGGTGCAGTTCAATTGTAGCAGTTGGATGGAGCGATGCTCCCCAAGCTGGTAAATGGTCATAGATTGAAGCCCTACAGGTCGGGCTTGGAACAGTGCGATGATTGAGTCACATCGGGAAAAAAAAATGTAGGTTGATTGGTGGTAGGATGGCGCACTGACAGGGATGAGAAGGCGCAAGCAGGGAGGCTTGTGACGTAAGTTAGGAGCGGTCTGCGATAGTGGTAGGGTCACGATTGGGTCAAATCAGCAATAAATACTGAAAAGTTCAGATAGTTAATTAATGGCGCTCGTTCACATGATGAGCATTAATGGCGGATCCGGCCAATCGATGGGCCGGATTGACGGCGGATTTGGGTCATTAATACAACATATAGGTTGAGTTAATGCAGGATTTTGGTAATGATTACAAAGGATCGGGTTGAATGTTATAATTACAGGCCGAGATTGGTCGGAAGGCACCAAGAGAATTCAATTGCTAATATTGTGCAGTGTTGCAGAGTGTCATTGCCGACGGTGAAGCGAATTTGTGAGTTGGTCAAGGTTCAGTTGAACTTGCGGAGTACGATTGTTGTGTGCTGATTTAGGATTGTGAGTGGCATTGCACCATCCCGTGAAGTTCGGCAAGTTGCATTAGGTATGCCAAGAGAGCTAGAGACAGTTGAAATCTCTATCGAAGTAGAGTCTCCCCTCATTCCTATTGTTATTGAGGAGGAAGTAGATATTGAGGTGGAAGTTGCCAACATGTCGGTTGGAGCGTCAGTGATCGCCAAGAAGCATCGGGGAAGTCAGCATTCTGAGTCCCCGCAGAGCAAGCGGAAGCTCCTATCATCCACTGCAGTGGCGGGGGAGGTTTGAGTGCAGGTGGGACAGTCTAGTCAAAGAATTGAGGAGCCCGCTACATGGGAGGGATTGTCTGCTATCGACGACATCCCTGGGTATGTCCCCCCTAGTCGGCCGGGTGCACCCCCTCGCAAGGTGAAAAAAAATTTGAAATATCCACTAAGGCTACCAGCGCTCCCTGCTGGAATGGAGTGCTCTGTTGATATTGGGCCGGCATTGATGTGCCTAAAGTATGACAATCATGACATGGTGGCCTATCCAAAAATCTCGTCGGACCCCTATGTTCCCGGGTCACAACTCACTGGGAAGCCGGTTTTGCAAGATTGGGCGCTGGGGCTGAACCAGGATGGATTGTTGGGACTTATTGACATGCCGCATTTTGGGTGGCTAACGGAGGTTAACACTTGCGCGAAGCAGCTGCTAGCCTGCTTCGATGGCGGTTCATTGTGGCTAGACAAGGATAGTCCGGTCACTGTTGATTTGATTGCGAGCATCACCAGGTTTCCCAAATATGGGGTAGACCTGTCACAGTACTTTCACGGGAAGGAGAACGATAAAAGGAGGGCGAAGCAGTTGGTTGACTGCTATGGTTGGAACGAGATGACCGTGGATATCACACTAGCAGCATCAACGATAAGGCGGTTCTCACTGGCACCAAGATTCTATCCTGCAAGGTGGTCCGGGGTGGTTGACCTAATTAGTGCAATTCGGGGATTGTGGCATGTGCAGAGTAGTGCACGGAAGGTGTCCATATGAATTGGTCGTTGTTTTTTCTAAACTAGTTTGTGGAGGATGTTGTCACTGTTCAAGGTGGGAAGGGCTCCTTCACTTATATTTAGTTGTTAATTTTGATTGCGCTTGTCGGATGGAAAGAGCCCAACACGTATCAAGGTATGGAGGTTGCCGCCGCGGCTGAGTGTCTAGGCACGCGATATCAAAATTTATGGTGGGTTCGTGAGCCAGAGCGACTCCGGGACTGCGCAGCGCAGTTCTAGTTTTATTGGGAGATGCTCTATGATGCAGCAGTCCAAGTGCCGCAGATATCTGAGGAAACGACAACAAAGTTTAAGACGATCATGGTGTTTTTGATTCGGCAGCACGCTATTTATGTGCAATCCAGGCGTGACCCAGGTAAGCAGTGGTTGTTGACTCCTTACAAGGTGAGGACAGAAGCACTAGATGCTATTGTGAACGATTGGCCGCTGGAATGGTGCGAACCCATGGAGTTGGCAGAGATTGAGTCTGGAGAACCGGCGAAAGTCCCAGAAGATAGATTATCGACACAAGACCAGCAGAGTCACCACGACTTTGATCAAGAATCGACAAGGACACCGACGGTGGATAACAGTGATCGAGACCTTGAGGAGAACAGGACAAAAGGGCACCAGGATCATGCGACAATTAGTGGCCTGCCTCTGTCGTCGGAAGCACAGTTGGGATGCTTAATACTAGCCATCACCAATGCATCTACCACGGCGACTCAAAAGATGACGAAGAATACAGATGAAGGGTTCCATGCGCTCACTGCTTGTATGGACTCCTTGTGCGATATGCTTTCCAGGAAGGCCCCTGCAGAAGCATCGGCGCAGCCGGTTGGCACAATTTGCACTAAGCTGTGGGTCAGGAATATTGATATTCCCCCGACTGTGATTGTGACTAACGATGAGGCTTTGAAATCCTTTCTGCAGATATTGAAGACAGTGACTATCAATGTCAACGCGTTTCCAGCACAAGGGTTGACAAGTATGCAGACGGTTTCCAGTCGGAAAATGGCAGACATAATGCAAGAGATAAGTGGTAAGTGTCTGCATTTGCAGGAGAGAGAGGAAGCAGTGAAGGGAGAGGTCGTAGAGTTAACAGGAAGGGCTGCTACAACACGACAGGCTGTGGACGAATTGGCTGAGGACCTTAAGACCGAACGAGCTGAGAAGGCTCGGGTGATTGAAGAGTTGAAGCGATAAAAAGATCGCCTTATTGTGGAGAAGGCCACCTTATGGGATCGTAATGTGCAGGTGGAGTTGGCTATTATTGAGGCTTGTCACCATGTGTCGGATCCTATCACAGAATTGGACGTGATTCAACGTATCCATCGACTCGGGGCTGTTATTGATCAGTTGCATCATGACAATCGGGAGCTGACAACCTTGTTAAACCTTAGTACACCAAAGGAACAGGTGGATGACCGCAAAAGAGCTATTGAGGAAGTAGCAACACAACTGGCGGAGTTGGAAACAGCAGCAACGAAACTCATAGCTAACACGGTGCAGTTTTGGGGTCAAATTGTTCAAGATGAGCAGGTCGAACAGTCGACCAAGATTCAGCAGGAAGCAGAGGGGAAGTTGGCGACGCTGAAAACTATGATGTGCACGATTCCGCCCATGGAGCAGTTCACAGCATTGAAAGATTTGCAGAAGTGCGTCACCAAGGCAGACGAGCGACAGAAGAAGCGCGTTGCGCAGCTAGAGGAGTTCCAGGAAGTTGGTGGTCAGTTCATGACATGAGCTAGAGAAGTCCTCCAGGAAGTACAGGAAGGTCGTCAACAAGTGGCAGCAAATATCACTGAGCATCCATCTTCCCAGGATGTGATTGACAGTCAAGTGGTGGCTGTGGCGGCAAAGGAGCAAGTGACGACAGTGAAGCAGCAGTATGAGGATTTTCGAGTCAAGACCACATAGTACACCCTGTCATGCTAATGTGGCTCGAGGGCGAGCCACAAGATTGTGTTGGGGGCCTGTTGGAAGGCGATTAGGATGGATTGGTATCGTGGCATCGCGGGTGACGCGATACCACAAAAGGCGCAAAGTAGAGCACAAATAATGTTATTTTATGTATTTTTGAGTCAATCGTACCACGATATGCGGAGTTTTGGGTCATTTGGACCATGTCAGTTGGATTTTTGGGTCAATTACTCAAAGTGCATGTTAGGAAGTTGTTAGGAAGTCGACAAACAATGTAAAGGAGGAAGCCTATATAAAGTCATAAAGTTGTTGGTGTTGGATTATCTTGGATATATGTTCTTGGCGTATGTTTGAGATCAACATATATTGGTGAGATCTGGTTTTTGCAGAGATATTGTATATGGGTTTTGCAGTGATAATATGATATGATGAAGCTATTCTTGTGCAATCCCTGTGTTCCTTCTATTCTTCTATGATAATGCAATGTTGCGATATACGAATGATGCAATATTTGCTTTACTATTACATTTCACTGCGATGATAAATGTTTATGTTGAATGATGCTATGAATACAATGATAATGAAGTTAAATGTATCGATCTCTTTCTGAATGTTGCAATAAGTAAAGTAATTCAGCCGTGTTGTGGGCACAACAGATCCCATGCTTCACTTAAGCAAGGGAACCACATTTCTAGATAAACGCAAAGGTATTTGGGTGATTCATCTTGTAAATATTTGATTTTTATTTTACCTCTAAAATTCTTCACCCATGCTTTTGGTTTGCTTGTTTGCAATTGTTTGATTATTTCTTCCAAAGTGTTTCGGTTTGGGAAAAGCCAAGATTTTTGAGTATTTTTCCGACTGTTATCATCATCCCTAAATCCGACATTTAGAGAACCCGAAACCTGCAACCCAACAAGTGTGGGTTGCGGGACTATTGTTTTTAAGTTTTGGTTTTTCTAATTCCGAAACTTGTAACCCGACAGGTGCAGATTGCAAAATCATTATGTAATAAGTTTGAGAAATAATTACCCCGAAACCCGAACCCCGCAATGGCGGAATTCGGCTTTCGGGATTGTGGTTTTTCGTTTATTTGGTGTGTCCTCCTGAAACTCGCAACCCATAATTTCGGGATGCGGCTTTCGGGATGGTTATCTCTCCTCACAGTTTCACGTTCTCGAAACCCGCCACCCACATGGTCAGTTTTCAGCTTTCGAAAATCTTTTCTCCGACTTTCATTTTTGTGAACCTGCAACCCGCAAATCCATACTTTCGGGTTTCAGCTTGCGGGGTCTTTGAATAAAAGCTTCATGAACATACCTAAACCCGACTCCATGCTCGCTATGGTGAATCTCAGTCGTCCATTTGTTATAATCGCACGGTTGGTTTTATTTTGGTGAATGTATTTAATAGGGTTTTTTACCTTTAAGTTTTACATTTTAACTATTGAAGAAATTACGATGTCGCATTATCATTTTACTATGGATTGCGTGTCAGGTGTCATTTTTCAGTTTGTTGGTTGTTTTAGGTAAGTCCATTGTTATCCTTACGCTACTAGCCTGCAATTCTGCTATTTTTGGGTTGAATTTCATTTGATTTTCTGTATCAATTAGATTTTGCAAAGTTCTTTCACCATGTCGAGAAATACATGGTCTAAATCATCGTACAAAGACCCCCTGATCAAAGACCCAAATTTTGGTTTTCTCTCTGACACCAGTGAACGAGTTACTGAAACGTACTAGATGGACTGGTCTAGGATATACGCCATTTTTTATAATGACGACCTTTCCCATATCGAGAATGATAGACCAGTCTACGAGAAAATTAAGGCTTCCCAAATTCACGCCATCGCTACATGCCCTGCTGTCTTACCCTACATAGATGCAGTTAAGTGGATAATTGAGAATGCTGATGTTAAATACCATTCTTTTAATGACAGTACAGGTTTTCAATTGACAAGTTTTCACCCAGAGGTTTTTGTTCGAGCTTTTGCTCTGAAACCCCATGCACAGACCCTCTCTGCTGAGTTCATACAATCGTCCAAAACCCGGTATAATTTCGATCAAATGATTAAGTCTTGGATGCTCAAACCTAATGCCTTTGTACCTAAGTCGGATAACCTTTATCCTATTATCTGGTTTAAGGAACCCTTTTCTCTACTTGCAGCCATGCTCTGCCGGCTTTTCAGTCAACCCAATTGTTCCCATTTTAAAGCAGAGTGGGCACCCATAGCACATCATGTGTTACTTACAGGTGACTATTTTCCGTGGGCCTCTATCTTATTAGCGCAACTAAAAAATGCCATCCATGAATATCAGAAGGCACCAGCTCAGAAGAAGCCACCCTTCTTCCTATCTGCATATGTTCTTGATGTTTTCTGCTCAGAGTTCCAGTACACTAATTTGGGTTGGCATTGGACCCCTTCAAATCCACCTATACACATCTACCATTCAGCACTATGGGAAGGGAATTTTGCACCTATGATATATGACATCTGTGACTATTTTGTGGGTACCATCTATTTCAAGATCTTCCAGCAACAACCACCTGCATTCTCAGAGGATGCCAAAGCTTTTATCAACATAATTGGTGACTGGTATGTAGGTGAGTACTTTTCATACATCAGAATCTGGGGAAGTGAAACAGTTCATTTCTTGCCCAGAATAGTTCCAAACAGGATGGTAATACAGGAGGTTTCCTTTCAAACTATCACTAATGGTATGTAAAAGAGACTCATAGGACCCAAGAAGTAAAATTGGCGTAAGTTTGCTTTGAATCTGGGTCAATTGGGCATCGCAACTTCAACCTGGGCTGCAGTTCTGGGTGATTAGATAGCTGCTCTGAGATTAGGTGTTGCCCTGAAAAGGAAACATGATCCTAAGAAGTTCTTGGTTGCACACCTAAAGCAAGTTCACATGAAGATAGACTATACACATGAGTCAATCCTCGATGATTCCATATATCAGGGGGTAGACATATTCTCTCAAGTCTTGGCCAAAGCAAAAGACTCTAAAGAACAACATGACATTCTACAGTATCAGAAACAATTAAAGGATAGAATCCTAAGTTACAGGGCCATGCAGTTGAATCTTGTTGAACAAGCAAGAAAGGACAGGGAAGAGAAAGAAGCTTAGAAATCTAACGCTCCTCCTTTGGCCACGAGTCTTAATGGAGACAAAGGTAAAACTATTCAAGGGGGACCATTCAAACAGAAATCTAATGAAGAAGCTAAATTCATGCTGCAGACAGCCCGTGAATCCAAACAGCAAATGGCGCAGTTGTCATCAATGTTACAGACTCGGTTGCTATAACCTCCAAGGCCTGCAGACAAAATTCAGCCACCAGGTACATTGGATGATCAGGTCTCTACTCCAAACACTCCAGAATATTATGACATGGTCATAACCAAGGCTAGCCCAGCTAAAAGACAGAAGGTCATGCCTTCCTCATCACAAATTTCTACTGTAGATATAATTGACTGTGATGAAGAAATAGTTTCACCTCTTCCAGTACTAGTAGTTGAAGAAGTCTCTGGAAATCCTAAGACTGATACTGAATTGCTGGACAATATTGATATGGATCAGTCTTTCCCTGAATAGTCAGTGTTGGATTTTAATGCTTCCCCTGGTATCACATCATCAACAATTGTGTTTCCATCTGTCCAACCAAATTCTACTGTGCCTCTAGGAGGAACACTTCCATTCTCATTATCCCACTTGCTTAATACCCTCAACAACACCACTACTTCATTACCAGAACATTCAGTCCCTTTTTCCATTTCACCATCTGTTACTGCAGAATCCCAGCCTTTGGCTATCCCTCTGCAATCATCTGCAGTTGATTTATTAATAACCTCCATCGATGCATCTTCCAAGGTTTCTCCTACATACTCACCTAGTAAAGATCAGAGTCCACTTCCCTTCCCAGAAGTCAGTAGTCATGTTCAGGTTCCACTTTCTGAAGTCTTTGTCTCACTTCCCTTCCCAGACAAAGGTGTGTCAGCTCCCGAAGTCATTATTACACCTCTAGCTACCACTCAAGTCACTCTAACTATCCCTACCTATGCTATCACACCGACACCTTCTTTGATTTCTACAATTAGTGTCACTTTTGTTCCTACACAGTCCATTGCTGAGTATACAGACAGAGATGTGGTTCCTCTTGGGAATTATTTCTATCGTTAAGATGACAAGGCAGTTGTTAAAATAAGCAGGAAGAGGGGTCAAGGCCAAGGTGGTTTGGAATCACATGAACTAGATCAGGTGATATGGGCCCCCAGAACTAATAACCCAAGAATTGAAGTGGTTGAAACAACATCAGCCTTAGGTGCTTTTGCCACTGCTAACTGGGATTCGGTCCAGGTCTTGGACAAAGAAGTTGACCTCAGGGAGGAAGAAATTAGAAACCTGAAAGAAGAGTTGGCTAAAATAGAGGATCAACATTCTTTTGATGTGGCTGACCTCAGGAAAACTTGGGTAGACAAAGTAGAAGACCTAGAACAAAATAATGCTACTCTTCTTACTGAATTCAACCTTTTGCAGTCTCAACATTCTACTGATCTCGTAAAGATAGCTTCTTTGGAAAAGCAGGTTGAAGATGCAACTGCAAGTGCAGCTTCCTCCAATGTTCTCAAGTTCACATCCTGTGACTTCAAAAATTTAGCCCTTGAAGTGAATCAGAGTCATCATGAATTACTGAAGAAGTTATATATTGCCTTAGATGAGATCAGGGAAAATTTCATCATTTTTTCTAAGATGTCTTCTACTCTTGAAGAACAGAAGGCAAAGAGACTCCAAGCTTGTAAAGCTGAAGAAGAAATCAGTCAATGGAAATTGTATATCAAGAATGTTCCAGAGAACATCCCAATCCTTAACACTTTCCAGATAAAGAAAGTCAAGGCATCTTTGAACACGTGGCTTGATTTGAATGAATCGGCTGAGGAAATCATTAATAAATCACAGGACATCTGCACTAGACGATGGTATGCAATTGACAATATCATGAATGCCCTAGGTTTTCCACTCATGAATCCTATTTTTGAAGCTCTGCCACCAAAATGCAGACTTGAAGAACTTGAGAGCAGATGTGAAGAATTTGCGCAGAAGATTCAGGATTTGGAACAAGTCAGCATTCAAGATGTAGATCGTTTAATTAAAGAACCAGTCATCATGGAAGGGAGGATTCGTATGTACCTATGTATTTGGCACAAGCTAGCGAAGCATGATATGGAGAACAACGCATGCAATGCTCAATTATCCTTGGAATCTGTCATTTTCCCAAATGTAGATGAATTGTTAGATCTTTATGAAAAATGGCAGGATTTCCTGGATCTTTAATTAGATATGATTTTTAATCCCTATTTTGTAGAATTTCTCCTTTTGGACTCCTATGTTAATTAGTATTTAAGGGGGAGTGCTTCTGTTAGTAAGGGGTTGGGAATTTTGGAATTGAAATTCAGCAGGAGATTAGACTGAAGATACTCTGTTTATCAGAGTCATTGTAATTTTTGTACAAGACTTCTCTATTCAGGAAAGTTATCTTTTAATCCACCTTCTATTGTTCTTCAAATTTCTTTGGGAATTGCTGAGTTAATGTTTCAAATTTGTCATCGGTTATGTGGTGAATCTTTTGCAGGACATTCATTAATGCATAAGATCTCTCATATTGATTTCTCTGTATGTCTGGATTATGCTCAAAATTGTTCTATTAAATTTCTTTAATTGAACGTTTTCAATTTTATATTTCTGCAAATGATTCGATGCCAATAAATATGTATAATCAAATGATAATTTTTCAATTGACACAATGATTACAGATCAGATATTTGAATAGGCTTAAACACTTTGAAGAATTGTCACTTAATTTTTATTAACTGATAAAACTTTAATTAACAAGTGAAGAACCCAAAGACATTTCTGTTTAAGGTTATTAACTACTTGTTCATCACACTTCAAATCTGATCTGCACAACATCAACTCTTCCTTTTAGGCTAGATCTGACTTAGAATAGATCCTTTCCTTAGGTAGGTTAAGTTAGGTTCGTTAACCAGCTTTCATACTTTTTTTTCCTTGATAGGAAAACTGATCTTTTAAGATCAAAACTTTTACTCATAGAGTGCCAGCGGAGGCCAAATATCCGTGGGTGATTACCACACCAAACAGCTCAAGGATAGAATTGCCCTTGCGCAGGGTCTTTCGAAGCCTTTGGCTGGGTTTTCATCCCCTGTTGTGTGCCTTGGAACCCATTCCAGCACTTTGCACTTACCCTGCATCCCCGAGGCATCAACAAATGGTGCTAGAAGGAGGGCATGAACTGGCACATTGCCCACAATAAGAGCTAACTTCTAGTTATTATGTTTTCATTGCTCTTTCCCAAATCCCTGCATGGGAGTTTGATACCGCATTGAGCCTACCAGGGCCTTTACATGAACTCCCTAAAAAAGCAGTTAAGATCTTGCCAAAATTTGATGGAGAAGGTAATGTTTCTGTCACCGAGCATATTAGAAGGTATGAATCTATTTTGCATTTATTTAATATCATACATGAAGACGTTGCTTGTAGATTATTCCCATTTACCTTCGAAGGTAAGGCTTCTCTTTGGTTTTACTTTTTACCTTTGAATTCAATTTCTCGTTGGTTAGAATTTAAAAATGTTTTTAGAGATTCTTTTGAAGATTATGATGTGGTTGAAATTCATCAAAATCTGATTCAAATGCAAGTACTTGATGGAGAATCATTTCGGGATTTCAACACACGTTTTCGACAAGTGTATTATGGCTTACGCGAAAAACATAGACCTTCAACACAACTCACTTTTTTTTGGTATGTTAGATCTCTTCCCAAGATTATAGCAATGTTTATTTTGCGACAAGGGATAACAGATTTCAATGAAGCATGCAAAGAGGCTCAAGTTCTGGAGCAAGAATTGAAGGGGTATCCTTCAGATCTTTTTCATCCTTTCTTTTCATATGATGTTGAATCTGTTAATGAAGGATCAAATGATTCACAAATTGCTCAATTTAATTATCAAATGAATGACATGTACAATGAAGTTATGTCCATAAAGAAGGAAAATGATATTCAAAACACTCTACATGATTTGAAACGAATAATTTTTGCATCCAGTTTTCAATATCCCATAAATACCCAAAAGAAATTAGATGCAAATTCTAATAGTCATTATTCTCTTTCAAATGTATGTGAGTACGATGAATGTTTTACATCTTCCCTTCATTGTTTGGAATCTCGATCTGAAACTGTTAAAGAAAATCTTAATCCTAATATTTCTGATCTATGTAATGAACAATTTGTTCGAATGAATTTTGAACATTTTCCTTTTTTTCAATTTGATCATAATGATACAACTATCAATAAAAATGAAGATTTCGAGAATTATGAAGAGGATTTTTCATGTATTTCTAATAATTTTAAAAGTCCTTCTTTTATAAGTGATATTCATTCTTCTTCATTTAATCAAAAGATGGAGGTTCGAATAGAAAGTTTTGAAGATGCTGATTGTACTTCAGATTCTGAAGAACATAATGATTCTACTCATTTTACAAAATCTGAAAATTCTTCTTCGTCATCCTTCCATTCTGATTATTATGAACATAATAAGAACCATACGACTTTAGATGATGAGTTAGCTGAAATTGAGATTGAATTTCAGAATATTTGTTCCAAATATGCTTTCTCTATAAATCAAATTTCAAATGAAAAGTTATTTCAATCAAATGCTTTGAAATTAAATAAATCCGATTCACTTGACAAGAACAAATATCTAAAAAATGAAGTTGATCATTTACAAGATTCAAATCTCGATATTTCCTTTCAATACAATAACGATGATATACTGCTAAAGGAAATATTCCCCTCTCTCAATCTTGATGAAATTTTTTTGGATCATGATCTTAATAATTTCCGACATACCTTTTATGATTCAATTTATTTATGGTTGGAACAATCATTTTTGAGCAATTTCCCATGTCATTTCCATTTCTTTGTAAATAAGAAACTTAGTTCATTTTTTCCTATTTTTGGACCTCCAGTTTCAAAATTTTCATTGTTGATTCATCATTTTTTTTATCTTGCAGGTTTTAGGTTACTTGATTGGCTCCATTGGATATTCGAGTATACTTAGTTTCTGTTTATTTTAGAATAGTGTAGGTATAGAACAGATTAGTTTTGATAAATTCTTTAATGATTAGATTCCCCTTTTAATTCTCTTCAATAAAGTATTTGTGACGACGAACTGAATATAAGGTGGGTTCTAGTACTGTTCGAGTACAGACATTGGAAGGTGTTGTGGACACCTATCCAGTGAATGTTTTACTCCTCAAAAGTCATTTTGTATAAATCAGACTGATATTTTTGTACATAGATTGATTTTGCTTATTTTCTTTTGTTTGGTTTGTTTTATTTTTTTTATTTATCTTTTGTTTGATTTCAAAGCCCCACACATGTAGCAATATTTAGTAATCAATTCATCTCTTGGTGATGATTCCAATTTTGGTTTTATGACTGTTTACGGTTAATGACTGCGGGACCTCAAATTAATACATCTCTACAATGGTCATTATCTTATGCATGTATTATTTGTTTAATCGGAGTCTGAGGGATAACCGAGTCTCCATTGTCTCATGTCTCATGGTTTAAGCTGCATATCATATTAACCTTGCCAGCTTGTTCTGCTCTTGATCCTTTTATCACCACCTTAAGATAAAGTAAATTACAAGGTGGGAGGTCTTGTCATCAAGCCTTCTCATTAGGTTCATAAGTGCTAAGCAGAATGACATCTTCACACCAAGCTACCACACTTGGAAGATGACTTTCAGTTTTACTGAGAGTTGGAAGATCCTATCACAGGTCGGTCCATTAATGATCAGCATAGCACTGATGAGTAACACTATTGATATGTGGTCACCATGCCATGGTAGTGCCTTGTAATTTTCCAACTTAATAAAATATGGATTGCTACATATTTGTTTTAGTACAAGATACCTGTGCATATGAGAATAGGGGGGGTCTTATTACAAGCCGGCCCTGCCACGATCATAGGTTTAAATTGGATTGAAGCTATCAAAACATGGTTACCAAGCCATGATAGTTTCTTTCAGCACCTCAATTGAAATACAAGGAGTCTCGTTATCCGGCTGGCTTGATCAGTTTCTGAATTTTGCCCGTGAGTGGCACTGCTCATATCTGATCACCAAGTTAGGGCAGTGGTTTTATACACACAGTTATCTTTTATCATAAAAAAAAAATGATGCATGTAAATAATGTCTCAGTAAATCAAGGTGATGTGTAATTGGGATATCCAGAAGCATTTCCAAGTATGTGCTTAGGTTCAACACAAGCAGCTTCCCGTGACTACATACAAGCGAAGGGCCTCGGTTGTCTCTTCAACCCCCTTATCAGATTTGCATTATTATTAATATGATTAGACATGGATAGTTATTAATTTATGGTCCATGCTCGTTAGCTGTATTCCTTGTGATCATTTTTGAAAATTCAGGCTGAAGAAAGGAGATCTGGCTAACATGTTTTAATGTTTTCTCTAAGCTGGTTTTCATTGCAGAGATAACTGGTTCTTCCCAGCCAGTCGCCATTTGTTGTGGGCACAACAGATCCCATGCTTCACTTAAGCAAGGGAACCCCATTTCTAGATAAATGCAAAGGTATTTGGGTGAGTCATCTTGTAAATATTCGATTTTGATTTTACCTCTAAAATTATTCACCCATGCTTTTGGTTTGTTTGTTTCCAAGTGTTTGATTATTTCTTCCAAAGTGTTTCGGTTTGGGAAAAGCCAAGATTTTTGAGTATTTTTCCGACTGTTATCATCATCCCGAAATCCGACATTTGGAGAACCCGCAACCCGACAGGTGCGGGTTGCGGAAATGTTGTTTTTAAGTTTTGGTTTTGCTAATTCCAAAACTTGCAACCCGATAGGTGCGAATTGTGGAGTCATTCTATAATAAGTTTGAGAAATAATTACCCCGAAACCCAAACCCCGCAATGGCAGCATTCAGCTTTTGGGATTTGTGGTTTTTTGTTTATTTGGTGTGTCCTCCTGAAACCCGCAACCCGTAATTTCACGATGCGGCTTTCAGGATGGTTATCTCTCCTCATAGTTTCACGTTCCCGAAACCCGCCACTCGCATGGTCGATTTTCAGCTTTTGGAAATCTTTCCTCCGACTTTCATTTTTGTGAACCTGCAACCCGCAAATCCGTACTTTCGAGTTTCGGCTTGCGGGGTCTTTGAATAAAAGCTCCATGAACATACCTGAACCCGACTCCGCACCCGCCGCGGTGAATCTCAGTCGTCCATTTGTTATAATCGCACGGTTGGTTTTATTTTGGTGAATGTATTTAATAGGGTTTTTTACCTTTTAGTTTTACATTTTAACTATTGAAGAAATTACGCTGTCGCATTATCATTTTACTGTGGATTGCATGTCAAGTGCCATTTTTCAGTTTGTTGGTTGTTTCAGGTAAGTCCACTGTTATCCTTACGCTACTAGCCTGCAAGTCTGCTATTTTTGGGTTGAATTTCATTTGATTTTCTGTATCAATCAGATTTTGCAAAGTTCTTTCACCATGTCGAGAAATACACGGTCTAAATAATCGTACAAAGATCCCCTGATCAAAGACCCAAATTTTGGTTTTCTCTCTGTCACCAGTGAACGAGTTACTGAAATGTACCAGATGGACTGGTCTAGGATATACGCCATTTTTTATAATGACGACCTTTCCCATATCGAGAATGATAGACCAGTCTACGAGAAAATTAGGGCTTCATAAATTCACGCCATCGCTGCACGCCCTGCTGTCTTACCCTACACAGATGCAGTTAAGTGGATAATTGAGAATGGTGATGTTAAAGATCGTTCTTTTAATGACAGTACGGGTTGTCAATTAACAAGTTTTCGCCCAGAGGTTTTTGTTCGAGCTTTTGCTCTGAAACCCCATGCACAGACCCTCTCTGCTGAGTTCATACAATCGTCCAAAACCCGGTATAATTTCGATCAAATGATTAAGTCTTGGATGCTCAATCCTAATGCCTTTGTACCTAAGTTGGATAACCTTTATCCTATTATCTGGTTTAAGGAACCCTTTTCTCTACTTGCAGCCATGCTCTGCCGGCTTTTTGGTCAACCCAATTGTTCCCATTTTAAAGCAGAGTGGGCACCCATAGCACATCATGTGTTACTTACAGGTGACTCTTTTCCATGGGCCTCTATCTTATTAGCGAAACTAAAAAATGGAATCCATGAATATTAGAAGTCACCAGCTCATAAGAAGCCACCCTTCTTCCTATCTGCATATGTTCTTGATGTTTTCTGCTCAAAGTTCCAGTACCCTAATTTGGGTTGGCATTGGACCCCTTCAGATCCACCTGTACACATCTACCATTCAACACTATGGGAAGGGAATTTTGCACCTATGATATATGACATATGTGACTGTTTTGTGGGTACCATCTATTTCAATATCTTCCAGTAGCAGCCACCTGCATTCTTAGAGGATGCCAAAGCTTTTATCAACACAATTGGTGACTAGTATGTAGGTGAGTACTTTTCATACATCAGAATCTGGGGAAGTGAAACCACGGGGGGTTCACTCATTGAACTTGTTACATAGCACGATCGTTCGTGGGATATTAAAGAATATCCCTAATTTCACTAAATATTGGAAAATGCCTCCTAAAATTGTATTGTTGAACCCCCCTACCAATATGCCTTTCCAATTAAGAAACCCCTTAGTTTCACAAGATATTGTAGGTATCTGTTTTTATCAACCCATTTTTAATACCCCCTTTATATCATATTATCAAGTTATAACAAACAACAACCCCAACACATCTTAGTATAAGCGTAGTATAAGCAAACAAGATACTAAATAAAATAATAGCTTGTATTGTTTATATGATATATAAAAATTGTATATAAAAAAACACAATGTAGAAAGCATGAAAGTTTGTATTGTTTATATGATGTTGATAAAAGAAAAAAAGAGCAATGGGGAGGTGACTCATAAATGAAGGGTAGGCCTTCATAGTGGAGAATGGGGATCCGATGAACCCATATTAGGCATTAAGGGAAGGACCTTTGAGGTGGGGAGTTGAGGGGAGGAGGGCCTTCTTGCTTTTACTTAAAAAGGTCAACACGAAAATTTTATGCAACAAGTCGAAATTACAATAGGTCATATTTCTAGTTTTTTCTTATAATAATTTGCAATTATTAATAGCATAAGAATGTAAAAGGAACTATATATGCATGTCAAATGATCATCTACAAGGACCCTTGGAAGCTAAACACATTCATGGAACTTGAAATCTTGTACTGAGTATTCCTTTTATAAATTAATTAAGGACTTCATAAAGAATAAATAAAATTCTATTGCTAGTTAATTATTATCAATGCATGTCAAATGATCATATAGAAAAACCCTTGGAAGCTAAAGATATTGATGGAACTTGTAATACTAGACTGGGAATTACTTTTATAAATTAATTAGAGACTTCATAAAATATAAATAGAATTATTTTGCTACTTAATACTAATTTGAAAGTGGACAAAATCTACTTAACTATGATCTTTCTTAAAAATGAAATAAAAATTACATTTGAAAGTATTTAACAACTTCAAAGTTAACTCTTCAATACAATTGAAAGTATACAACAACTTCAAAAATAATTTTTTAATACAATTTGATGTAAGATGAGTATTCTTAAAATGCTACTACTTATTTAGATTTATCTATCAATGAATAAATTATTAAACCTTATAATATAATATTTTTATTTTTATTTAAAATATATTTAATGAAATTAATAAAAGAAATCATAAGTATATTATAAAAAATTATTTGAAATTCAATATTCTACTATAATATGTTTTCATATACAACATTTACATGTGTATGTGTATATAATGTAACAATATTAATTTTTTAATTTAAAAGCTATATAATAAAATTAATAAAAATATTATAAACATAATTATAATATTATACAAATATTATTTTAAATTAAATATTTTAATATACAACAATTTTATGTGAGGTTAAAATGTCATTTTTTTTGTAGTGCACGGAAGTGTTTGCATTCAACCATGAAGGCTATTATGATGATATTAATTGTATATTTTTTAAAAATTAATAAATACAGTAATTAAATATATAATAATTACAATGGACACAAATAAAACTCAGTGCCATGGACACAAAGGGAACTCGAGGTACCTTTTTCGGAAGGAATTTGCCACCTCCGCTGGACTAAGTGCTCAAGATGACAAGGAGACCTGCAAAACAACCATGCAAATCATGAAATGATACAATTGGTTAACAAGTGATAAACTATAACAACAATTTTCTAAATGAGAAATGTATTAGCTAGTAGGATGACTCCAACAAGATTTGAGAGCATATGTGCTAGCTAGTAGGATGACTCGAACCCTGCCTGAAATAACATTGTAATCATTAAGAAGATGAAAGCATACATATTTACCACAAAAAAAAAGATAAAAGGTAAAGCACTTGAATATATTATACTAAATACAAGAGTTTATAAATAAGAAAATACATCATGACAATATCTAGAAAATAACTATACCAAATCCATACAAGTTTACACAGCTATGTCAGTCCCAAGAAGTTCCAAATCTAAGTTCTCACTTTCTCAATGAATCATGGTGTAAATATTGTTTTTAATACTAATTTAGTGAGATAAAAATATTTAAAATTAAACTTTTCTTATTTGAACTTGAATGCTAATGTAATAGTGAGTGATAACTAAGACTCTCGTGTTTGATGATTGATGCACATAAATGATTAATCCAAGCATGAATACTAACCTTTATAGGGGATATGCCATCTCTACATGGGAATATGAGCATCACAATTATGTATTGTATACCAAAGACACATATTATGGAACAATGGTTAGGGAAGAAATCAAGGGCCTTAAATGGCCTTGAATGAGGTTTCTTAGTCTCAAGAACCATGAAGAAAGTGTAACAACCCCAACCATAGGAGATTATGAAAAATAAAAAATAAAACTTTACTTCTTTCAACTAAAGACACGTAAAATAATAATTGGTTTAACTCTTTTATTTTATTTTAAATATAGAATTTCAACATTCTTAATGTTTTTACTTTTCTCATTCTAATATTTGCATAAACTTCTCATAAAACATACTTAAGTTTATTTCATATCATCACAAGGCATATGTCTTTCTTTCTTTAATCATAGCAACAAAGAAGCAAGCTTTACAATATAGTAGTAATGAACCAAATACATTTATGAAGCCCAAATCCTATTTAAAATAACCACATTGATAGTTTCTACTAACTAGGTATTAAAAAAAAGAACTATGTATTTAATTTTTAAATATGTTTAAACCATATATTTATGTTTGAACTCTATAAACATTTCTTCCATTATACTATCAAGATTCTACCCATAAGAAATTTTAGTACCATTATGTCCTATTTTCCTTCTTTTTGAACGCTAGGATTGAATATATATATACATATTTTAAACACATACTTTATATAACGAGAGAGTAATCTATTTTCAAACTCCCTACATCACGGGTGTGTGCACATAAAATAATGTAAATCTTTCTGTACCTAAAAACTAAATCACTTTTTGAACTTTGCAAAATCACACACATATATATATGCTCCTTCTTAAGCTTTTTATATATCTCCTCTTCCTAAATATTTTAGTTTACTTAAAGCATCCTTGTACGAATTATCTTTTGAGTTTTCCACGCGGTGATACATTGGTTGTTTTAAGACCAACAATGAATGTCCTATGAAGGGTAGAGTAACCGCGAGTTGGGAAAACATTACGGTATTGTTGATGAGCATGCGTGTCCTGATTCTTAAGGAGAATTATTAGGTTTAACGTAATCAACGGGAAACATCTTCAACATTCGAAATCAACCATAGTGCCATTTCACAACTTTACCATATGATATTATTTCTACGGAGCTGACAGGCCTCTCGCATGCGTTAACATCATGCAACCATTTTTTTTCGGAAAGTAATCTAAACTGTTTAGAACAATCGTGGCCATGTTGTAGTGGTTAGTTTGCCATCGGTGATCCGCCAGACACACAGTTACATAATCTTTAAAATGCAAAGTTGCAGCGTTCACTTAGTTCTACGTGGACTAATTGTTTATATTAATGACAGTTCATAAGACCATATCGGTCTTGAAGGCGGAGATCACCACTCTGTTAAGAGATGATACAAACTACATTAATCAAGAGTTTAATTGTCCTGACCGAGTGATATCGATCTAATCACCAGGGATTCTAAAGAACACAATATGTTCAACTGCGGGGTTTAAGGTGCAGTCCAGGGATTCTAAAGAACACAATATGTTACCCTAGTTATCATGGATTTACAACAGGGCTCTCTGCCAACAGCCGGGGATTTACAAAAAAAAACAGAGTTTCGATTCTATGAGGATCCATCGTTTTTAAGGAATCAATTTTCCGAGCCTGTTCCGACCCACATAATATAGACAGAAAGTAGATCTAACATTTTAGGATTCAAATCAATATGTTACAAATAACAGAGTATAAATAATTCCTTTCCTCGGAGAACAAAACCGATCCATTATAAAAAGAATGCATATTATTATGACTGAGGTTTGAGCCATCTCACGAAACATAGAGAGGAAATGTTTCATACCTGTGAAAGCAACCAAGGGATTATGCATTGTGTTGAATACACCTGAATACGTTCGGGTATGGCATCAAATAAAAAGGAGAAAATTCATACAAATCCTTAATGAGTATATATTATTCATAAAAATGTACAGTGAATCTTGTTTTCTCTCTAATTTACCAAGATTTGCAACTGTGGCCATGAGTTAGCTTAGTTTCTGAGTCAGTTGGTGGTGTAGGCCACCAAGTGGTCCATCTATCGATAGAGGTTGTGGACATGATCATGTCAGGTTTGAGCCCAAACAACACCTGTGTCCAAATAACTTATACTAATTCAATTAAATATTAAATCAAACCCTGCATTTAATAATGCTTGTGTATATAGCAATATATGTGTATAGCAGTAGAACAAAATGGACATTCATTTACCTGTTATTGGTCACAATACTAACAATTATTTTCCATGAAACCTACGTAGAGGTTGGTGGGATTCTATACCACTCTCATGATATTCCTCGTAGAGGAGGAACCCCAAACAATCACTAGCTAAATGCTTGAACGGAGATAGCACTTACGATGTAAGGAAAACAAATATTAAGGACGGCCATTGAGTCATTAACCCGTGAAATAGTCTCTACATCGCCATACTGGAGAGACAAACGATATTGTTAGCAGAGGTATAAATTTATTCATAGGTGAGTGGGAATGCGAATGAAGTTACAGGGTTGAATAAAAATTACCATAGCTCAGAGTTACAAGAGTCTAAACCAAGTTACCTATATAAAATGGCGTGCAAACCAGCTACCTCATTAAGATCCTACCATAGGCTACCCATATGAAATGGTGTGCAAACCACCCACCTCATTAAGAGCTACGGTAGGTTACCCATACGAAATGGCGTGCAAACCAGCTACCTCATTAAGAGCTTACGGTAGGCTCTGTAATTAAGAGCTTACCGTAGGCTCTGTAAACTAAGTGAGTACTATGAACTGGGTGGTCTCTCGATCATTGTCGTCTATCTTCGTTGAGAATTCCAAGAAGCATATGCAGTCGACAACTCAGACCTGGATTAAATTCCGCATGTGTTTTATTCAAAGCGCCAAAACTTGGCATTAATTCGACTAGTTGGAAAGTAGACCAAACATTGGAAAGTAGACCAAACATATTAAGTATGACATGACCTAAATATTATATTATATGTGTTATAAATTGTAATGTTGTATATTTTTATTTGCTAAATTATATAAGGTTAAAAAGAGTGCGCACTAATCTTATTGTGTGAACATTGTGTAATATTAATATAAAGGTTTGAATTATCAATCCATAACCATATTATACCCTTTTTAATGGATAACCATATTATACCCTCATATTTCATTTAATATTATTGATTTTTTACAATAATTTTGTACTATGCATGGGTACAATATCCTTATACAATGATGTTGCAAAAAGTTTTTAACATAACCATATTATACCCTTTTTAATGGATATTCGATATCCTTGTGGAGTGGTCCCTCATATTTAATTTAATATTTTTTTTTTTTACAATAGTTTTGTAGTATGCATGGGTACAATAAAGTTTTTAATATATATATATATATATATATATGAGAGAGAGACATAATCCTTTGGAGTTTAGAAATGAACCCTTTGCAATGTTTTATAATGTTGATGAATATAATGCTCTCTCCAATGAGAGTAGAGGTAGTCTCAATTTATAAAAGTGGAATCAATTAAACAAATATATTTAGTTTAGAGCATTAAAATAATAATTAGAATGTTATTATCTAAAAATTATATTGGCATCAAGAATAAATGTTAGGTTATGATAGGCGTTTATTTCCAAAAAAAAGAATTGGGTTATTAATGCGGGTATGTTATATGCGGTGTGTGTGAAATCCGAACTAGAGGTCATGTCAACCAATTTTGGATGAGGTGTTATTCATATTTCCATTTTTTGTAATAAGAAGTCTAAAATATTTCTTATCAAACCATACAAGATTATATTTAAAAGAAAATGAAGGTTCTTTTCTAGTTGTATAAGAATAAGTAGATGGTCATATAAGTCATTGTTTCCTACCCAATAGTTGTATCTTTCAAACTCCTCCACCAATTTTTCTACCATTAAGAATATATCTATCATCCTAGAGATGCTTGTTCTTCCATATTAGCACAAAAACTAGCATCTTAAGGTTGAATACCTAAAATCAATGATAGCTTATGGACAACTAAGAGGGAGGACATTGTCACAACACCTAACCTTTTTTGTCTCTTTCTAGGCTATCCCTTCTCTAGCTCAAAGGTGGATCCCATAGGGTAGAATTACTAGAGTTTAACAATGGAGTACATGTTGAAAATGAAGAGTAACTTTAGAAAAACAAAGTATTTTGGTTTTTGTAAAATATAAGAGTCATGAAGGAATTGGAGACTAGTGTTTTATACAATGGGAAAATGGGGTCAACCAAGGATTGCATGAGACTTTATTTAGGAAGATTAGAAATGGACAAGGTCACAATGCACAAACCTATATTCTCTCTAGTGGATGGGTTGATTTTAGAGATCACGCAAAAGGAAATTTCTATAGCAAAAAAAATTCAAATGGACTCAAGGAGGAAAGCTACATTGAAATGAATAAAAAAACACATGATTTCTAGGCATGAAATATGCACCTAAACTACACTTTAAATTGATATCACATAAAAGATAGAAAGCCTAATCCTTCATTACCTCAATTCCATTAACAATTTGGAGATCCATTAACCAACCAAGCACATGAGCAACATAACAACCCTTCAATAGAGTACTACCATCTACCATCCTACATCCCAATTGAGTATCCCTTGTCCATCAAACTCAATGCCTCATGCCCTTATCCCCTGATTTTTCCTCTGCCTCCCCTCCACCGCTTCTACACGAAATGTAATAAAATATACCCTAAATATTTGTATTGCCATATAACATAATTAATCCCCCTTGGCCCCTTAATACAAGGAAATATATTTTCTCATTTATGTATCATAGTTTACTCTCCAATATGAATGGACGTGATAGGATATTGCCTACCAACTGACCCCCCGTGAGTGAAACAGTTCATTTCTTGCCCAGAATAGCTCCAGACAGGATGGTAATACAGGAGGTTTCCTTTCAAACTATCACTGATGGTATGTATAAGAGACTCATAGGACCCAAGAAGAAAAATTGGCGTAAGTTTGCTTTGAATCTGGGTCAATTGGTCATCCCAACTTCAACCTGAGTTGCAGTTCTAGGTGATCAGATAGCTGCTATGAGATTAGGTGTTGCCTCGAAAAGGAAACATGATCCTAAGAAGTTCTTGGATGCACACCTAAAGCAAGTTCACATGAATATAGTCTATACACATGAGTCAATCCCTGATGATTCCATATATCAGGGGGTAGACATATTCTCTCAAGTCTTGGCCAAAGCAAAAGACTCTCAAGAACAACATGACATTCTATAGTATCAAAAACAATTAAAGGATAGAATCCTAAGTTACAGGGCCATGCAATTGAATCTTGTTGAACAAGCAAGCAAGGACAGGGGAGAGAAAGAAGCTCAGAAATCTAACGTTCCTCCTTTGGCCACGAGTCCTGATGGAGACAAAGGTAAAACTATTCAAGGGGAACCATTCAAAGAGAAATCTAATGAAGAAGCTAAACTCATGCTGCAGACAACCCGTGAATCCAAACAACAAATGGCGCAGTTGTCATCAATGTAACAGACTCAGTTGCTAGAACCTCCAAGGCCTGCAGACAAAATTCAGCCACCAGGTACACTGGATGATCAGGTCTCTACTGTAAAATTAGTCACAGCAGATCTAATGAACAAGTAAATCAATCACAACAGATGAACATAGAAAATATGGTGCAAAACTGTGCAAAACATGCAGCAGTGCTCTCTATCCCAGAAAGGGTGAATGAATTACAATAGATTACAATACAATCCCATGCTGTCAATGAGCAATTCGAATTGACTAAGTAGGCCATTCGAATCACTAAATGGAGTAGCTTGACTCTATCTAGGAGTCCTCATCAATCATCGGTGGTGCTCATCAATCACACCAACCAGTCATCCAGGTGTCAAGCTGAGTCTAACTGATCATAATAAATGTAACTGAAGTGTGTAGCACTGATATAGGATCTGGAGGCTCAGTGGGGGTGCATGGGAGGCTAACTGGAGTCAGAACAAGTCACCTAATCGAACTGGAGGTCAATCGGAGGTGAAACAGTCAGTCAGGAGTGAAATCGGAGTGAAATCAATCAGAATCGGAGCTAACTGAATGTAACTGGAGTGAATCTGCAGTGGTAGGTGAACAAGTGCGCCCTTCTCTGTCAGTAGGTGAGAAGAGGGCGCCTTTCAGCTTAGGAGGGCTAAAACTCTGTGGAAAGTGGCTCCCGGGTGCTAGAAGAAGGTGGATAAGGTGCTGGAGGCATCAAACTGGTGACTGGACTGCATATCCTGAAATAGATCATGCAAGATCCTGAAGTAGATATGTATCCTGAAATAGATGATCCTGAAATAGATATGTATCCCGAAATAGATGATGGATATCCGAACACCCCCCCTCAAGCTAGACTATGATGTGCCAACTAAAATAATGTGGGGCCCTGGTAACTAAGACCAAAGGTCACCCCAATACAATAATCCAAAAAATGCTGAAAAATAAACTAAGTGAGGAAAGAGGGAAAACCCAGTGGGAAGAAAGCCCCCCCTCAAGTCTAAAGCATAATAATGAATCAATCTGTCTCCACCATGATGGAACTCACCCCCAACAGTGAACGGAGGTAAGAGAACTTCTTCTCAGTGAAGCTCTTGGTGAAGATGTCTGCAATTTGCTCATCAGTAGGGCAATATTGCAGAATGATGGTGCGGTCATGCACCAACTGTCGAATGTAATGCATATGAATCTCAATGTGCTTGGTCCTCTGCCGCTGAACTGGATCTGTGGAGATCTTGATAGCACTTTGATTGTCACAAAATAGGACAGTCGAAGTAGTGCCACCAAAACCAAACTCGGAAAGAATACCCTGCAACCAAACTGCCTGAATGCAGGCATTGACTGCCCCTCGATACTCTGCCTCTGCTGAAGAAAGTGCAATGGCTGCTTGCTTTTTGCTGGACCAGCAAATAGCACCATGACCAATCATGAAAACATAACCGGAAGTGGACTTCCGATCAATGCTATCACCTGCCCAATCTGAATCAGTAAAACCAATGAAATCTAGCTCAGAATCTGCAGCATAATGTATGCCAAACTGTCTCGTACCTTGCACATACTGCAAGATCCGCTTGGCTGCTCGCCAATGAAGCTCATGTGGCTGCTGCATATATCTTGACACGGCACTCACGGCATATGAGATATCAGGCCGTGAATGTGTCAAATAAAGTAGTGAACCAATCAACTGTCGATACATACTGCAATCTGCAAGCGGTGTGGAATCTCCCTCCTCAAGACTGATTCCTGAGAGGAATGGGAACGGGGCTGCCTTACATTCAGCCATATTAAACTTCAATAACAGGTCGGAAGCATATTTTTGCTGAGATATAGTGATCCCATCGAAATTTTGAGCTATCTCCAAGCCCAAAAAGTGACTCAGCAAGCCCAAATCGCTCATGTCAAAAGCTAGATTTAGGGCAGATTTTAGCTTGTTTATTGAAGTAAGTGTGCTACCAGTAATAAGCAGATCATCAACATAAAGTACAATAACCAACAAATTACCTTTAACTCGCTGAAGATAGACATTCGGATCAGATTTGCATCTTTGGAAATTCTGAGAAAGAAGGAAGGAGTCCATCTTTGCGTACCAAGCTCTTGGGGCCTGTTTTAACCCGTACAAAGACTTCTTCAATCTGCAAACCAATGATGGATCTGATGTATAACCCTCTGGCTGCTGCATATAGACCTCTTCAGCAAGGTCTCCATGTAAAAATGCACTCTTCACATCCATGTGATGCACCTCCCAGTGCTTGGATGCGGCAATAGCTAAAACAAGGCGGATGGAATCCATCTTTGCAACCGGTGCAAAGGTCTCCGTGTAGTCCACTCCTTGGACTTGGGAAAAACCTTTTGCCACCAACCTTGCTTTATATTTGCTGATAGTGCCATCAGCAGCAACTTTAGTACGGTAGACCCATTTACACTTCACTAATTTTCTTCCAGGTGGAAGAGAAACTAGCTCCCATGTATTGTTCTTTTGAAGAGAACTGTACTCTTCATCCATGGCATCTTTCCATCTCGGATCTCGATGGGCTGAATAATATGATTGGGGATCTGAACCAGCCATCAAATAACAAATCTCAGGAAGAAATGGATCAGCAATAGAAAGAGCCATACCTGCCCTTTGAAAGTCTCCTCTTGTTCGTCTCGGATCAGCAGGATTTCCAAGACTAGAACCAGCAGATTGTAGAGTATTTTGGGCCCACTTTGGTAACTGAGGGGGATCTGAATGGTCGGATTCCGAACCTGATATGTCATGATCATCATATGCTGCTACAATATCAGAAATATCAGAACTCATACCTTCATTATCGCTGCTCGAATCTTCTTCTGGTGAAGGCGGTGAATCGGCAGTTTTCTCCTCAACTAGTTGCAATTCTTGAAGCGGTTCTTCAAACTGCACACTGCGCTCTATGAATATCTTTTTAGATCTGATATCCATGAGTTTATATGCTTTTGATTCTTCCCCATATCCTATCAATATGCACTCGATACTTTGTGGATCCAAAGCTCGTCTCTTCTCAGAAGGAATTCTAGCCCATGCAGTAGAGCCAAAAACTCTCAAATTTGACACATCCGGTTTGTGACCAAAGAATGCTTCGAAAGGAGTCATACCTTTCACGGATGAATGTGGAACTCGGTTCTGTATATATGCAGCAACATTGATTGCTTCAGCCCAAAGATTTGCAGCCAAACCTTTTGATTTAATCATGCATGTAGCCATCTCTTTCAGTGACCGGTTTTTCCTTTCCGCTACACCGTTCTGCTGGGGTGTGTAGGGAACTGTATGTTGGATCTTGATTCCGCTTTGGGCACAAAGTTGCAGCAACTCGGACTTGATATATTCCCCACCATTATCAGATCTAAGAGCTTTGATCTTGCTCTCAGTGGTGGTCTCAACAGAAGCCTTAAAATCCTTGAATTTTCCAAGCACTTCTGACTTGTTTTTGAGAAAGAATACCCATGTAAAGCGAGAATAATCATCAATAAATGTCAAAACATACCTTGAACCATTTAATGACATATGGGGCAGCGGACCGCTGATATCAGAATGGATCAATCCCAAAATAGTAGAGGCTCTGCTAGCCTTGCCGCGGTCGAATCTGTGCTCGGGGTGCTTCCCAATAATGCAACCGGTGCATATTCCCTTCGAGGAACGGAGTTGTGGAAGCCCATCAACCATGGATTTATTTGATAGCAGCAGCAAATACTTATAATTTAGATGTCCAAATCTTTCATGCCAAAGCCTACTAACCTCATTACCATGTGTGCGAAGAGCAGTGGGCTTTGCAAGCGGAATAAAGTGCGAAAACTCATAACATTTTGCAGTGTGGTTTGCCTTTCCAACCGCAACTAGTCTTCCACTTTTGATATCAGAAATTTCAACTGTATTAGGGCTGAATGTGACTTTCTTTGGATCACCAGTATGTGTCATTTGATACACAGAAAGGAGATTCGAAGCTAAGGAAGGCACATAGAGAACATTCTGAAAGCATCCATGATCTACATGAATCGTACCTTTGCCCTTTGAAGAAATTTTTGAGTCATCTCCCAAATGGATGGGGATGGAGCTGTTTGGATCGAATGAGGAAAAAGAATCAATATTTGCAGCCATATGATTTGATGCACCCGAATCTATCAAGAGAGTGGGCTTCGAAACCGTTGCCATGAGTGCTTGTCCTCTTTCATGATCGTCATTCCGATCCTTCTTCCTTGCACCGTCAGGAAGGGTTATGTTGTTCTTTTCCAAAAGGAGGGCCATTTGATCTATAGTCTTCTTCATACATGAACTTTCGGGATGAAAGCCACGGTTACAATAAGTACATTTAGATTTTTGGTTACCTTCTTTGCCCTTTTGCTTGGATTTCGAACTGGATGGTGCATCCGTTTGCTTGCCTTTGTCTTTTTGCTTGTGAGGCTCGAATTTGGGCTTCTCCTTCTTTAGCTTTCCTTTACCATTCGAGATCTTGGGTCCTTGAACAAATAGGGCTGAATCTTTGGAGCTTATGGACCCCATTTGAATCAACTTGTCATGCTCTTTCGTAACGGACTCAATGAAGGCATTCAAGGTAGGCATCTTCCAATTCGGGGTAGTTAGCCGACCGGAATTGAAAGTGGAGACAAATACCGAATAATCTTTCCCAAGCTTGCTTAGAATGGAGAGGATCAACTGTTTATCCTCTTTGATAACACCACTGTTCTTCAATTGCAAGTTCAAGTTCTTGAATTTTGTGAAGAATTCATTGATGGTCTCGAAATTCTCAGGATTAAGGCCAATCAATTCATTCTCTAATTGAAAAGCCCTAAGCTCATCCTGCTTGCCGAATAGTGTCTCAAGTTGCTCCCATATGGCCTTTGGAGTCTTCAATCCGCTGAGATGGAAGTGAAGATCTTTGGAGATGGAGAGACAAAGAAGACCGTAAGCTTCATCAAGCTTATTGTAGTGTTTGGTTCTTTCTGCCACATTGTTTGGCTCCAATTCAAGACCAAGAGTGACTCGGTAGTATCCTTTTGAACGTAATATGATCTCCATATCATCTTTCCAATCAAAATAATTGAATGGGGTGAGGATAGGCTTTGAAGAAGAGTATTCCATTGCTAGGAGCGAGTCAAATGATGAAGAAGAAGCTTGCTTGCAGACTATAGCGAATGGAAATGCTGTAGGGAAGCTTGCATGCAGAATGTAGCGAGTGCACTTGGAGGAGATAATTAACCTGCAAATCACATAAGAACAATCACAATAAGGTCGAACAATCCACCCTTTGAGAGTTGCATCACACCTGGGATTGGATTTCAAGCAATGTTGAATAGGTCCAATGTATCAGATCCAGGAATTATGTGGTAACTCAAGCTTCTGGAGTGGTATTGGAGTATTTTTCAAGCTTTGCATGCACAGGAGCGAATGCCCTTGAGATATCTCATGCCAAACTTTTTGCAATTTTTAGCAATTCAGTCAAATCTTCTTGTATAAACACCTGTAGAAAAGAGATCTTGTCCCTGCAATGGCTCTGATACCATGTAAAATTAGTCACAGCAGATCTAATGAACAAGTAAATCAATCACAACAGATGAACATAGAAAATATGGTGCAAAACTGTGCAAAACATGCAGCAGTGCTCTCTATCCCAGAAAGGGTGAATGAATTACAATAGATTACAATACAATCCCATGCTGTCAATGAGCAATTCGAATTGACTAAGTAGGCCATTCGAATCACTAAATGGAGTAGCTTGACTCTATCTAGGAGTCCTCATCAATCATCGGTGGTGCTCATCAATCACACCAACCAGTCATCCAGGTGTCAAGCTGAGTCTAACTGATCATAATAAATGTAACTGAAGTGTGTAGCACTGATATAGGATCTGGAGGCTCAGTGGGGGCGCATGGGAGGCTAACTGGAGTCAGAACAAGTCACCTAATCGAACTGGAGGTCAATCGGAGGTGAAACAGTCAGTCAGGAGTGAAATCGGAGTGAAATCAATCAGAATCGGAGCTAACTGAATGTAACTGGAGTGAATCTGCAGTGGTAGGTGAACAAGTGCGCCCTTCTCTGTCAGTAGGTGAGAAGAGGGCGCCTTTCAGCTTAGGAGGGCTAAAACTCTGTGGAAAGTGGCTCCCGGGTGCTAGAAGAAGGTGGATAAGGTGCTGGAGGCATCAAACTGGTGACTGGACTGCATATCCTGAAATAGATCATGCAAGATCCTGAAGTAGATATGTATCCTGAAATAGATGATCCTGAAATAGATATGTATCCCGAAATAGATGATGGATATCCGAACATCTACTCCAAACACTCCAGAAGATGATGACTTGGTCATAACCAAGGCTAGCCCAGCTAAAAGACAGAAGGTCATGCCTTCCTCATCACAAATTTCTACTATAGATATAATTGACTGTGATGAAGAAATAGTTTCACCTCTTCCAGTACCAGTAGTTGAAGAAGTCTCTGGAAACCCAAAGATTGATATTGAATTGTTGGACAATATTGATATGGATCAGTCTTTCCCTAAACAGTCAGTGTTGGATTTTAATGTTGCCCCTGGTATCACATCATCAGCAATTGTGTTGCCATCTGTCCAACCAAATTCTACTGTGCCTCTAGGAGGAACACTTCCATTCTCATTATCCCACTTGCTTAATACCCTCAACAACACCACTACTTCATTACCAGAACATTCAGTCCTTTTTTCCATTTCACCATCTGTTACTGCAGAATCTCAGCCTTTGTCTATCCCTCCGCAATCATCTGCAGTTGATTTATCAATAACCTCCATCGATGCATCTTCCAAGGTTTCTCCTACATACTCACCTAGTAAAGATCAGAGTCCACTTCCTTTCCCAGAAGTCAGTAGTCATGTTCAGGTTCCACTTTCTGAAGTCTTTGTCTCACTTCCCTTCCTAGACAAAGGTGTGTCAGCTCCCGAAGTCATTAGTACACCTCTAGATACCACTCAAGTCACTCTACCTATCCCTACCTCTGCTGTCACACATACACCTTCTTTGATTTCTACAACTAGTGTCACTTCTGTTCCTACACAGTCCATTGCTGAGTATACAGACAGAGATGTGGTTCCTCTTGGGAATTATTTCTATCGTCAAGATGACAAGGAAGTTGTTAAAAGAAGCAGGAAGAGGGGTCAATTCCAAGGTTGTTTGGAAGCACATGAACCAGATTAGGTGATATGATCCCCCATAACTAATAACCCAAGAATTGAAGTGGTTGACACAGGAGCAGCCTTAGGTGCTTTTTCCACTGCTAACTGGGATTCGTTCCAGGTCTTGGACAAAGAAGTTGACCTCAGGGAGGAAGAAATTAGAAACCTGAAAGAAGAGTTGGCTAAAACAAAGGATTAGCATTCTGTTGATGTGGCTGACCTCAGGAAAACTTGGGTAGACAAAGTACAATACATAGAACAGAAGAATGCTACTCTTCTTACTGAATTCAACCTTTTGTAGTCTCAACATTGTACTGATCTCGTAAAGATAGCCTCTTTGGAAAAGCAGGTTGAAGATGCAACTGCAAGTGCAGCTTCCTCCAATGTTCTCAAGTTCACATCCTGTGACTTCAAAAATTTAGCCCTTGAAGTGAATCAGAGTCATCATGAATTACTGAAGAAGTTATATATTGCCTTAGATGAGATCAGGGAAAATTTCATAAGTTTTTCTAAGATGTCTTCTACTCTTGAAGAACAGAAGGCAAAGAGACTCCAAGCTTGTAAAGCTGAAGAAGAAATCAATCAATGGCAATTGTATATCAAGAATGTTCCAGAGAACATCCCAATCCTTAACACTTTCCAGATAAAGAAATTCAAGGCATCTTTGAACACGTGGCTTGATTTGAATGAATCGGCTGAGGAAATCATTAATAAATCACAGGACATCTGCACTAGACGATGGTATGAAGTTGACAATATCATGAATGCCCTAGGTTTGCCACTTATGAATCCTATTTTGGAAGCTCTGCCACCAAAATTCCGACTTGAAGAACTCGAGAGCAGATGTGAAGAATTTGCACAGAAGATTCGGAATTTGGAACAAGTTAGCATTCAAGATGTAGATCGTTTGGTTAAAGAACCGGTCATCATGGAAGGGAGGATTCGTATGTACCTACGTATTTGGCACAAGATAGCGAAGCATGATATGGAGAACAGTGCATGCAATGATCAATTATCCTTGGAATCTTTCATTTTCCTAAATTTAGATGAATTGTTAGATCTTTATGAAAAATGGCAGGATTTCCTAGATCTTTAATTAGATCTGATTTTTAATCCCTATTTTTTAAAATTTCTCCTTTTGGACTCCTATGTTAATTAGTATTTAAGGGGGAGTGCTTCTCTTAGTAAGGGGTTGGGAATTTTGGAATTGAAATTCAGGAGGAGATTGGACTGAAGATACTCTATTTATTAGAGTCATTGTAATTTTTGTACAAGACTTCTCTATTCAAGAAAGTTATCTTTTAATCCACCTTCTATTGTTCTTCAAATTTCTTTGGGAATTGCTAAGTTAATGTTTCAAATTTGTCATTGGTTATGTGTTTAATCTTTTGCAGGACATTCATTAATGCATAATATCTCTCATATTGATTTCTTTGTATGTCTGGATTATGCTCAAAATTGTTCTATTAAATTTCTTTAATTGAATGTTTTCACTTTTATATTTCTGCAAATGATTCGATGCAAATAAATATGTATAATCAAATGTTAATTTTTCAATTAACACAATGATTACAGATCAGATATTTGAATAGGCTTAAACACTCTGAAGAATTGTCACTTAATTTTTATTAACTGATAAAACTTTAATTAACAAGTGAAGAACCCAAAGACATTTCTGTTTAAGGTTATTAACTACTTGTTCATCACACTTCAAATCTGATCTGCACAACATCAACTCTTCCTTTTAGGCTAGATTTGACTTAGAATAGATCCTTTCCTTAGGTAGGTTAAGTTAGGTTCGTTAACCAGCTTTCATACTTTTTTTTCCTTGATAGGAAAACTGATCTTTTAAGATCAAAACTTTTACTCATAGAGTGCCAGAGGAGGCCAAATATCCATGGGTGATTACCAAACCAAACAGGTTGAGGATAGAATTGCCCTTGCGCAGGGTCTTTCAAAGCCTTTGGCTGGGTTTTCATCCCCTGTTGTGTGCCTTGGAACCCATTCCAACACTTTACACTTACCCTGCATCCCCGAGGCATCAACAAGCCGCAACCATCCTCCTTCATTCGGCGGAAACATGGTTCCGTCCACTCTTCCTAAACATATCGGGTGATACTTCATTTGCTTTGTAGGTGTCGCTGGACGGGGTAAAACCTGTCTGGGTCGGTGCTCAGGGAGATCGCTATATGTGTCGACAGTGAGTGGAACCCCTGTGACTAGGTTTGTGTCAACACAACTACCTAAGCAAGTCATACAAGTATGCATATCTTAAAATCATCAATAATCTTAATTAGAAAAATTCAATGTTGATTTTGTTAAATGGAAGAAATATCAAAGTCCAACATAGAAAGATTTCATTAATCATACCATCAATCAAATAAATCAAATAACATAGGACCACCACTTAACAATTTATATGTATTCACACATAACAAATTTGAGATAGAATTCAAGCATTTTATTGTTTCAATCTTTTCACCTATTTGAGACAACTTCCACCAAAACTACACCAGCTAGAACTCACCTCCTTGGCCTTCCTCCCCTTTTTCCAATTTGGTACCTTTCACTTCCATGGTCGTTCCCCTCTCTTTCCAATTAGGTCCAACAGTTCAACAATAATACATCACATTTAAACACATAGAGAAAAACATCCAACATTCACAAAGAAGTTATAAAGACCAATCACTTTTCAAATAATTGAAACTAAAAATCAAAAAATAAACTAGAAGTATGAGGACTAAATTCACAAGAGAAATCATTGGTTTTCCTTCTTTAACATTTTTTCACATGCAACTTAGCTTTCCCCTACTCATGCTCAGATAATAAATCAACCTCTATCACTCACAACCACTAGTTCCCCACCTCTTGTTGCTTGAGTGACCCCACTCACCATGGCATATGTCCCTCTATTGCAACTATTATTTATGTCCCATGGGATGGTATTTCCAACTCATTGCATGGGTGTTTACAATATTCATGAAAATTCATAAGGTTTTCAATATCCATAAGACATAACTTTCCATTACACAAGAATCTAGATCATCTATTATCAATTTTGTGGAAGTATTATTCTAACATCAATCCATAATTATAGATCATGATGAAAATTGCTCATGGTTATCGGCTTCGACAAAGTGTATAACATCATGGGATCTCCAGTCTAAATTGCATCAAATTACTTGCGCTTGAAGCACATCACATAAAAATATTAATCAATTTGCAATCTATATCAAAATATTAATGCATTTATTCCCTTTAGAAGTACATTCATTATATAGATGTGTTGTACTTTACCCTGAAAGTTAGAGAAACAACAAGATAAATAGAGATAAACAAATGCCAAAAACTCAATATTATAGAGTAGAATAATTGAGCAAGAGAAGTGCAACATAATTGACTCTTGTATTATGAAAAGTAAATATGGAAGAAAAGTTTGCATGCCTCTTAAGTTTAGGTAAAATTTCACTTGGGAAGGGCTTAGATACAATAATTCTCGACAAGAGAATTCATAGCCTTCTATCTCTTTAAACTAGATTCCAAGATCCAAAATCCTGAATACTTGACACACTCAAATAATTAATAAGTTCCAACTTCCTAGTGGGACTTAATTAATAGAGAGGTCCTTTTAACATTGATTTTTTACTACTAACTACTTGGACTTATGAAAAATAAATGGTCATGTACATTAATTGAGTAACTCCTAAAGTAAGGGGGTTAGGGTAGCACCTTAACATGCCCTCTCCATTCAAAAAACAACATTGTCCTCTAGGTTGAAGGTGCAGAAATTGCTGCAAAAACTCTGTTCGTTCCCACGTGTCATCTCCGAGTGTCATATTTTTCCAATGGATCAAAACTTCTTTGGTTGTACGCCTATGCAATTGACGTTCCCTAGAAGCCAAGATTGCTATTGGATAGGGCCAAAAAGAACCTTCCTCATCCAATTCTTGTATCTAGTTTGCACTTTACAATTAGATTCCATCACATTTTTTAGGAAAGAGATGCAAAATATTGGGTGAATCTTAGAGTGATCTGGTAGAGCAAGCGTGTAGGCCACTTGTCCAAATGAGTTGTAGGATTGCATAGGGTGCAAAAAAATTTAGAGCAAGATTCTGGTTGAGTTGAGTCTTGAGGAAGATTTCTTTATAAGGTTGCAATCAAGAAACACATGATCCTCTACTTCAAAATAAAACTTAGAGTGAGGTTTATTTTCCTATTGTTTCATTCAGTTTTGAGACATAACCAAATTGTCATTAAGGGTGAATAGATTAGTTGCTCTGGTGTGAAATGTGTTTTCCACATCCTGAACCTTGGAGGTTCTTGGAAAATAGGAAATCATTGATAAGGGATATTGGCCATAGATTGATTCATATGGTGTCATCCTAGTTGAGCCATTACAAGACATATTATACCACCACTCGAGCAAAGGAATCCATTATGTCCAGTGGTGTGGGTTGTCCAACTCAAAGCATCTCAAATAGGTTTATAAGAACTTATTGACTGCTTATGTTTGACCATCCCGTTGTGGATGATAGGATGTGTTGAGATTCAACTATGTAACGTAATGTTTAAATAACTCCCACCAAACATTTATTGTGAAGGTAGGGTCCTGATTATATACAATAGAAGTTAGTAGGCAATGTAGCTTAAAAATATGATCCATGAAGACTTGTGACCTGAGCGATTGTGTAAAAGAGTGTGATAAGGAAAAAAAGTTAGCATATTTGGTTAGGTGATCTAGTACCACCATAATAATGGATTTATTGCCTACTTTAGGGAGCCCCGTGTTAAAATCCATAGAGATGTCCATCCAGATATGGTCATGAATGGAAAGTGGATGAAAAGCATCAGGTGAATTCATTATTTTTCTCTTATGTTGTTGACAAGTGTCACGGGATGCAACAAATTTGTGGATATCTTTTTTCATTCCTTCCAAAAAGGATGAGCGCTTAATGTGTTCATAGGTTTTATGAAATCCCAAGTGACTTATTTTTCATGATGAATGTAACTCCTATAAGATTCATTGTTTCAAGGCCGAATATAAGGTGAGAATAATATACTCATACCACAAGTTTTTTCAATGCCATGAATACCCAAGCGGAGGGTTCCAGTATTCCAAAAGTCATGTGATGAGTTATCATATGGTGTCTATTGGAATATATTAATTATATTCCTTGGAAGGTAATAATGTCTTTGTATTATGTCGGAATTTATCCACAATCTTATGTAAGAGAGTAATACATTATATCCCATATTCATTATGGTAAAGTATTCTCTTATTATCCATTATTATATAAAGAGATGTTATTATGGAGAATTATATTATCCCACATGCTATATGTGAGAGTAATTCCTCCACATCCCTTGGTATATAATAGGGTCAAGGGAGTCACATCACACATCACGTGATACTATTACAACACATTGTATTGTGCTCACAAGCTCTCTGCTATATTGTATTGGGGTTATT
This sequence comes from Larix kaempferi, assembly GCA_027924585.1. Taxonomy (NCBI): domain Eukaryota; kingdom Viridiplantae; phylum Streptophyta; class Pinopsida; order Pinales; family Pinaceae; genus Larix; species Larix kaempferi. The sequence goes on from BSBM01000706.1 coordinate 2,180,586, forward strand.
TGTAGTTGCTCTCTTGTAAGATTGAAGGAGATTTATGGATATAATAAGAAGACAACCTTCCCGTGGACGTAGGCCAATTGGGTGAACCACGTATATCTGGTGTGTTCTTTTTCTTGTTCTTTTTCAGTTCTTATTTATGTTGATATGTTATTGACTGCTAAGATAAGTAATATAGTTTAGCTAGATCTATAGTTCTGACATGGTATCAGAGTTGGTTTCTATGATCTAGCACCTTCTATAGCTTTAAATCAATAACTATTATCATCTGGGCATTGTTTATTTTGTATATTTTCTTTCTATCTAGTAGCCATTAGGCTTCTCTTCAGATCTAGGCATGTTTATGTAGTTTTTGACTTCAAACCCTAACCTTGTTGTGTAGAATTTTGTAGAATTTTTTCAAGGGTTTCTTGATGTTTTTTTTGTAGATCTATATGATTTTTGGCTTCTCCTCAAGGATATCTATCTTTCGGCTGTCAGATCGGCATTTTTTGTCCAAGTTTGATAGATTTTTTACAGGTTTCCATCTTCGACATAATCGACACTGTTTTCGGCCTAAAACTGGACATTCACGTCTTTCTCTTCACAAACAACGCGGGTAACCGCAACTTGCCCTACTGCGAACCCGCGATTATACTGCAGATCCACGACTTCTAGAGTGTAGACCCACGACTTCCAGTGTCCAGACATGCAATCTCATACACCTTGCACGCTCCATGATTGTTATGTTTATCCTTTCTGACACACCATTTTCTTGTGGTGTTCCTGGGACTGTCTTCTCTCTACAAATCCCATGGTATGAACAGTAACTATCAAACTACTTTCCGCAGTATTCACCTCCATTATCATATCTGAGACACTTCAACCCTTTTCCTAGTTTCATCATCAATAAATGTAACATAATAATGAGAGCCACCAAGAGATTGTACCTAAGCTGGTCCCCATACATCTGTATGCACAAGCTCTAACTTTTCACTCTTTTTATGTTTCCCAACCCTAAGAAATATGACTCTCTTTTGTTTTCCATAAAAATAGTTCTCACAGAATTCCAAAATTACCTGCTTCAGATCTGGAAACAACTTCCTTGAGTGGAGAATCTGCATCCCGTTCTGACTCATGTGGCCAAGCCTATGATGCCACAATGTTGTATTTGTTCCTGTGGAATCTAAAGATATAGAACAGTCAGTATTATGAGGACATAAATAAAATGTACCTATCATATCTCCTTTTTCTATCACCATTGATCCTTTAGTGATCTTCCACCACGTTTCTCCAAACGTAGATAAACAACCACCATCTCCCAACTTCCCTGTTGAGATCATATTTATTTTCATAGCAAAAATATGCCTTACATATTTCAACAGCCATTCACCATTATTTAAATTTATTTGTACCTTACCCATTCCAACAATTTTACATGGCTCATTATCACCCAATAAAACATGTCCAAAATCGCCTGGAACATAATCATGAAAGAATTTCCAATGGGGTGTAGCATGACATTAAGCCTCTGAATCTACTACCCAATAATCACTAGTATTATTGAATGCAAGAATCAAAGCATCTTGTAACACATCACCTGCTACATTTGCTTCATGAGTAGTCTCCTGTTGTCCATCTCTTTTATTCTTTAGAGATCTGCAGTCTTTCTTCTAATGTCCTTTCTTTCCATAGTTCCAGCACTCTATCTTTCCTAGTCTCGACTTGGATCTTCCCTTTTTAAACTTGTTGCGATTACCTGGGCTCTTTCCTCTCTCCCTTTGTCTTCCCCTTCTCTCCATGGTCAATGCATTACATGATGTCTCACATGTTATTTTCCTTCACATTTCCTCGCTAAGAATAACACCAACAACATCATCAAACTTCAAAGTGTTTAAACCAGAGACAGAGTTACTTACAACCATGACCAAGCCATTCCAGCTTTCTGGAAATGAACACAAAATTAGAAGATCCCTAACGTCATCATCAAAGTTCACTTTTAAAGAACTTAACTGATTTTTAATCATATTAAATGCATTTAAATTATCAGCAACAGATCCAACTTCTAACATCTTCATGTTGAATAAATGCTTCATTATAAATACATTGTTGGATGATGAGGATTTTTCATACAGCTTACCCAATGCGCTTATCAGACCCTTCGTTGTCTTTTCTTTTGAAATATTGAAAGCCACCGACGAAGCCAGGCACAGTCGTATAGTTCCTAGTGCATTTCTGTCAATAACCTCCCATTCTTCATCCTTCATAGTCGTCGGTTGTTTTTCTTTTCCTCCCAATGGTAGGAATAGATCCTTCTGGTACAGATAGTCCTCCATTTGCATCTTCTACAATTGGTAGTTTTGGCAGTTAAATTTCTCGACCTTAAACTTTCATTCTTCTGCCATTGCACCCACTTGAACCAGGAAACCTTCCTTCCTATAAGTTTATCTGCCAAATAGACCTTTGGTTGTGATACCAATTGTTAGAAAAACAAGATCGCAGAGCAATAACAATAAACAAGATGCAAATATAAATCACATAAAACACATTACAAGAGAGACACCAATATAACGTGGTTCACCCAAGATGTGCTACGTCCACACAAAAAATTCCAGTCCTTATTTTATACCATCCAACAAATGAAGGAATACAACCTGCAACGCATCCGCTGCAACTTTCGCTTCACTATCTCTCAGTCTCTCTTAGACAATCACGGAGATATTTACAATGCTACAATTCATTACCCAGTCATATTACAATGTCTTCCTTTAAAGGGGAATTACCACGGGCTACCCAAAACCATGGGCCCGTAATCTGTTGGCCAACAAAATAACCCAAAAAATTTCTTTTGGGGGCTTCGCCCCTGAACCCCCGCTAGGGTGAGTGTACAGTCCACCTGCATATCATATAAAACTGGGGTACAAACACGATTGAAATAAAATCATCTCTGAATCAGGAATATCAGGTTCCACAACCAATTTTCGTTACATTGACCCAGCGTATGTCGACATTGGCCCTCGCATTGATAAGGACTCCAATTTGTTAGGAGTTTATTTGGTACCACCACCTGAGATCCCCACATCAACGGATGGCCTAATGTGCACAATTTTCACCGCTGAAAATGGAGTCGCCTCCACCTCAACACTATCATCAACATTGCCACTGATTCATGGCATTGAACAAGCGTTGAGTCTATCATTTCTCCCAATATTCCAACTCCCATTCTTGTACCCTCTAACATGAGTACAAGGGACACGGGTTATTTCTCAGTTAACTCTACTTGGTTTCACTTTGGGTATCTCGGTATGGTACCTTACACCACCCTACCCAGAAATGGCTTCCAAATTGTTGGCACCCCAACAACCCCTCTTTAAATTTTCAATAAATTAATGGATCCCCATTTAAAATTTTGCAAATAGTGCTTTCAATTGATTTTGTTTGTTTGATTTTATTGCTTGGCATGATAGCATCATTTGATTATGTGTCTTTGATCCTTGATTTTTATCAATTCTACATTTTCCCTTTTATTGAATGATGATTGGGTGATTTTGATGATATCATGTTGGTTCTTCGGGGGGCTAACCTGGGTTCGACGAATTTCTTGTAGACCCAACAAAATCCCCTTTCGGCATCAACTTGCGAACAGGATGAAGTCTCACCCGAAGCGAAGATGGGGGGTTACAGAATCAGGTTTTTGTAACCGTGGTGATGCGCAGATGTGGTAAATGGCCTCACAATGTGTTTCTTGCTTAGCATCCACTTAACATAACAATATCAACATGTGACTACACACTTCGTCGTTATCAACAATCGACAGAATTCGTCGAATCGATGTTTTCTTTACTCTTATAACTACGCATTCATCATACTTAATGTTACTTCGCAACATTCATACACATGTGTTCCGCTTACTTAACATATGATTCACATTCACATACATATGAAAGAAATTACATAAACTTACCATAACATGAACACAAAACACATCATAGATTCATACACATAACATAGGGATTTACGTGGTTCACCCCCCAGATGGGAGCTACATCCACAGGAATTGTTTTTATATTAGTTGGAAGGGGTAACAGTTGCAGTCTGCACACTCTTCTCTACAATAGATCTCTGCGCACTCAGTTGCAAAGTCTTTTCTCTCTTAGATCTGTCTCTCGGTCTAGGTCTAGCTCTCTAATGTCTCTAACCCTTCCTCATACAAAAATAACCATTTTTATAAATGTGCCCGGAGGTCACATATTACAATAACTATGGGCCAACCCCCATAGTACCCTTAAACCCAAAACGACGTGGTTCTCCTATTGGCCATGCTTTGCCTCAACTTTGTTGTAACTCTGTTGTGCTTTTGCGCAGCTTTTTCTGACTATGACGCTTCTTCTGACAGTGCAGTTCTGACCGCGTGGCTTTGACTCTACAGTGACGCATCCTTTGCACCATTCCGCTTCTTTACTCTCTGCTCCTTTAGCTGTCAGTTCGTTGCTTCATCCTTAACTGCTTCAACTACCTCTGGTTGTCCTTAGTACTCCGTCTTTAGTAAGCGGACAGGTCCTTTCCTGTCAACTTTGCTTCGGTCCATACCCTCCTCCCAGTAATTGCGGAGTTGCTTCTCCCAAAATTGGTCAATGTTAGGCCTCGCCTAACTTGTACTTTCGCCATCAAAACTTTTTGTACTTGGGCAACGCCCAACATATCAACAGATTGGATCTTTTGGCTTCATGGATTATTTCCTAATTTCTATTTGGGCTCCATGATTCTTTGACGTTATCTGCATGCTTATATTTGGCATTGACTTGCAAATTCTCCACTAATAAGTTTTACTACAAAAAAAAACAAAATTGTAAATAATGTAAATAATATGAATAAAGATAAAATTAAATTAAATAGAAAATAAATTAAAGAAATAAAGTTTTTGTTTTTGTTTTTATTTTTGTATATAAAACTATGTACAAAATAATAAACTATATAAATAAATATTTGTGAATAGTATAGTTACTTTTCCTTTAAAATTTCCTAGTTTTGAATAAATTAGTTTTCTATTCAATGCTTAATTAAGGATAATTTTAGGGGCGAAATTTAGCTCATGGACTATTTTTCCATGTTTTTTTCCCAAAAAAATTCGCCAATTTACATTTTTTGAAGCCCCATTTAACCCACTTTTGATGGGGTAAACTTTTTTCACTCTAAAAATCGCCAAATTATTATATAAACTATATAAAATCCTTAGAAATTGAAATAATTTTAGAAAAATATCGTCAAATATTTTATGGTTGATAGTTTAAGAATTGGTAAGATTCACCAAGGTTTATACACTTTTAAATAAGTATGGGTCCTTAAAATTACCCCTATACTTAATACATAAAAGAAAAACATTTAAACTATATAAATAAATATTTGTGAATAGTGTAGTTACTTTTCCTTTAAAATTTTCTAGTTTTGAATAAATTAGTTTTCTATTCAATGTTTAATGCATAAAAGAAAAACATTCATGTTATTTAAAGACCTTTAATGAAACATTATGTATTTTTTGGTTCGCGTGCACAAGGTGGACAATTAATTCCAAGAATTATGAATGGAGTGCATGGAAATTATTATAACATTGTTTTATCTGTTTCAAAAAGGAAATTTTAATGTATTATAGTGAAGGCAATGTATATATAAATCTTTTAAAAGTTTTGTATATAATTTTATTATCCAGTGAGTTTTCCGCTTTCTTCTTTGGTCAACGTTATAATAAATTTTGTTAATATAATATTAACTTTTATTTTGTTTTGTTCTCTAAATGTGGCAAAAGAATTTATCGAAGGAGTTATTATCAATCTAAATGTGGCAAAAGAATTTATCGAAGGAGTTATTATTATTATGTTGGGATTTGTGGTAAATTGTCTTGACCTTGTGTAGATTTCTTGCCTTATACAATTGTTTGATTTTGTGATTGTCGTTGATCAATAGTTAATCTTTCTTTCTTTATTACACCATTTTTGTAATCTTTCTTTATTACACCGTTTCTGAAAGTGTTTGCCTCCATATATTTCATATTAACTTGATTCAATCTGGATATCTAGTTTTATGATAAATTAAACATTTGAATTTATGGTTGTGATTGGTTAGTAAATCTCTGATTATGATTAAATTGCATTCATTTGTTTATTTGGGATGTATTGCTCGGTGAACAAGACAGGTTGATCGATTTTGTTATATGATTAAATCCAAATTAGTTACTCGACATTGGTGAATGATTTGTTTCTTTTGATATTTATTCAAATGTTAGAATTGACAACATTCGGTTAATAGCAAAATACTTTTTATCTTCTATCATAACTGATTGATTCCAGTTTCCTTAAATGAATATCTTGGCCAAGATTAGAAAGATTTAGTTTTAAGATTTAGATTAGTTCAGGTTTGGATTTCATGTTTAGATGTACATCTAATTAGTTTCAATGATTCAAGCTAGGCTTTGTCTAAATTATTAAACTTTGAGTATTTGATACAGTCATTTGTATTGCGATATTATATTTCTAATGCATCTAAATTGTTTGATTGTTTTAAGTTATTATCACAGGATTTGATAATGGCATAAGGTTTTTGTTTGTTTGTAATTGGATCCAAATTACCTTTCTTGTGCTTTCTATCTAAAATTATTGAGTTTGGGTACCTATTCTCGAAGTTGTATATTTGTACATCTTTTATTTTATTATTGTTGTATAAATTTTCTCTTTTGATAATTGTACATATATATCATAGTCATAGGTTTAAGGATAATTGTAATTTGATTCCTTAGCTTAGAAATAATCTCCGTTAACGAGGTCGTATAAATCTGTGAGGATTGATCATCTCAACGCCTTGGGGTAACTACACCTTCGGATCAGATCAATTACTCCTTCTTGACAAAAAGTGCACAACTCCCTCGTCAACACAAACCAGTCGCTCATTATGATTTTGTCCATGTTTTAGTTGCTACACCTACAAGGCCCATAATACCTTTAGTTACAATAGCCCAACCTATGAAATCCACGACTAAATCACAACCGGTCGTCACAACGACCACCAATGGGGGCACCAAGAAACCAAAGTTGAAAGGTCCCCTCTTACCGAACCCTACACTAAATGCATTGGAGGTCGCCAAGCCTAAAGTAGAGGGCATCATCAACCAACAATGGGTAACAGCCCCAGTTATGACCAATACTCCCACTCAAAGAGTCACACCACCATGTTCTCTTTGTGGGAAACAAGGCCACATGACCAACCTATGTCTCACTTTGCCAGAGCTAAGAAATTTGCTTAACACTCTCGTTAGCATAACTCATGCTCCACCAACTGTAAAAGGGGGCACATCTTCCTCGCCCATACCAAAATCCAAGACACTGCATACGAATCATGCATGTGCCATGTGTTCTCAGTATGGGCACTATACAAACCATTGCCCCGATGTCCCTCGATTTCGGGATGCCTTTGTGACCAATCGCCTCACTCAGATATTAGATTATACCTCTCCCATTCATCATCAGAAATGGCTCCCATTAATATGGTGACCACAATCATCTCGGAAAACACCCACTCTCGGTGGGAAGACTCCATACCTAACAACAATCGCCACAACTCACACAAATTCCAGCCATCATCTTGAACCACACCAATACCACTCGCATGTTTCATTCAAGCAATTTAATGTCTCACAACTCGTTCCAATGTCCTCTTGTAGTCGCATTTCATACTTTGTGTGCAACCCATAGTCGATTAGCTGATAACCTCACCTCTTGCGGGACCACCATCCCTACGATAATCGAAGAGGATACTGAATCGACATAGCACAATGTTGACAATAGCAACCTAACCCTATTAGATTTCCCAAGAGATATTGATCCCTCATCACCTATTTTCTGGGAGGCCTTGGATGCCTTAATATTCCTTCAAGAAGAGATCCTAGCCCCACCCCAAGCACCTTTGAATATCTCAACATCCTGCATCTCGACTCGGCTCCCCTTCAAACCAATTCCAAGGAGCCCTTTTCCTCTGATAAGGACATGCTATAAGAATATGTCTTTTCCACATATGAAGAAATAATCAAAACCATGCACACTAATGAACCTCCATGAGACACTTTCCATCATAGGTCTTTAGGGGATCATACATAGGAACCACCCACCCTTCCCATCGAACAACGATATACAATTGAATCAAAATAATGTATGCCCCTAGTCATATCGATTGGTTTAAGCATCATATTCCTACCCCAGATACTTTCGAAGATGGTAACCTCACTAATATATCCCCCATCGTCCAGGTTGATATCTCCATTAACCCAGGAGTCGGTGAAAACATCTCCATTGGTGCTTCTTGTTCACCATAGGAAATTACTGATTTTATTGCTCTCTTCAAAGAGTTTCATGACGTCTTTGCATGGTATTATGAATAAATTCCAACCCTTGACCTTGCAATTGTTGAACATCATATCGACACTTGGCCTAATGCCATCCCTGTCTGGCAAAAACAATGACCGGTCCACCCTGCTAAGGATCCCGCAATCAAAGCCAATATCAAAAATATCTTATAGGTCGGATTTATTTTCCCCATCACTTATACATCATGGGTATCTAACCACATCTCGATTAACAAAAAGCAGGGCACCATTCGTGACAGTCTGTACAGATTTTTGGGATCTCAATTTGGCTTTCTTGAAGGATAGTTTTCCAACACCCTTCATCGACCAAATCATTGACTCATGTGCCGATAGTGAAATGTTATCCTTCATGGATGGGTTTTCCAGATATAATCAAATATGAATCCTCCCCCAAGATCAGTACAAAACCGCATTTACTACACCATGGGACACCTTCGCATACAAGGTCATTCCCTTCAGTCTGAAGAATGTTGGTGCCACCTTCTAACGTGCTATGTCGTACGTCTTCAATGAATTGGCTCATGTCATCCTTGCCTTTCTAGATGACCTTACCGCCAAATCCAAGAAACGTCGAGACCACCTTCAAGACCTCCGCACCATATTCACACACTGTTGCAAATACAACATATGCTTGAAACTACTTAAGCGCGTGTTTTATGTCACCACTAGCCTCCTATTAGGTTTCATCATCTCCAAGGATGGTATCACTATCGACCCTTCAAAATTTCAAGCCATCCTGAATCTCCCACCCCTGAGAACACGATGCCAATTGCAGAGTATCCAACGAAAGGATAACTTCCTAAATTGTTTTGTCCATGGCTATGCCACTCAAGCCCACATATTTTTATGTCTCCTTAGAAAGGATATCCCCTTTAAGTGGGATGATTATTCCCAAAGTTCCTTCGATGCCCTTAAACAAGCCTTGTCGTCAACCCCCCTCATATTATCGCCTTCATACTTTGACAAAGACTTTATCCTCTGTATATCCGCGTCAACTTCTGCTATGGCTAGTGTGTTGGTCCAACCAGACGAGGACCACCAAGAGAATTTCATTTATTATGTTAGAGAAACCCTCGCTAGACCAACACTCAATTACTCTCATGATGAAAATATTGCACTAGCAGTCATCATTTGCATACAAAATCTCCACCGTTATATTTTTCTCCGCAAACAACCATGGTCACTAACTCTAACCCTATGTAATACATACTTATCTGCAATCTTATCAATAGTAAATTTGCGCATTGGATCTTCATCTTACAAGAGTTTGACCTCAAATTCGTTGTCCCTAAAAGCATGAAAGTGATGGCCCTAGCTGAGCTCATTACAGACCTTCCATCTACCACCTCAGGAGAACATGTTCAAGATCAGTTACATAATGAGCATATCTTCCTTATTGATGTCGATGACCCATGATACAGTGATATCCTTACTTATCTCCATACTCAAAATTCCCCCCCCCCCCTTATCCAGCGATTATCGCCACAAGTTCCGTCACTCGGAACCTAGACACCTTCTCATCGGGGATGTCTTATACCACCATGGCATCGACGCCATCCTATGGCGGTGTCTAACACATCAGGAGGCTAAACAGGTTCTCAATTACTTCCATAATGGTGCTTGTGGCGGCCACCTCTCAGGACTGGATACCGCTCAAAAAATCTTATGTCCAGGGTATTTTTGGTCCTCTATGTTCAAAGATTGCATCTACGTCATCAAGCATTGTGCAAATTGTCGAGTATTTTCCAGCAAAACATGGTCTCCCCTTGTGCCCCTACACCCAGTCATCATCGCTGGCCCATTTTGTAAGTGGGAAATCGATTTCATGGAGTGATGCCCTACCTCGATGCAAAGCCACCAATATATCTTTGTCGTCGTTGATTACTTCACCAAGTGGGACGAAGAAATGCCCACATTTGAATGCAAAGGAATTATCATCGCACGCTTCTTCTTTAACCATGTCATCTCCCGCTTTGGAGTACCCAAACAATTAGTCTCTGATAATGGAAAACACTTCTACAATGAGACATTTGAAGAGCTATCGCAACTGCTAGGCTTTAAGCATGAATTTTCAATGGCATACTACCCTCAGGAAAATGGCCAAGTTGAAGCTGTCAACAAATTTCTCAAAACTATGCTCCAACCCATAGTGAATAAGAACAAAACTAACTAGCACCACATGTTATTCCATGCTCTTTGGGCTTATCATACTTTGGTCAAGACCACTACAAGTTTTACCCCATTCCACCTTTCCCATGTAGTAGAATTTGTCCTTCCCATAGAGTGCCAAATCCCTACCCTGCAATCTATTGTTGAGTTGCTATCAAATACCCCCACCCTTGAGCAATGCCTATTTACCTTGGAACACCTCGACGAAGAACGTTGGGACTCCCTTCAACAAAATGAAGCCATAAAAGTTCATTCCAAGGCATATTATGATCAACAGGTGCGACCTCACACCTTCAATTAAGGAGACTTTATCCTCGTCTTCAACGCCAAGAAAGGCAGCATACCGGGCCACGGTAAATTTGTATCTAAATGGACAGGCCCTTATGTCATTAAGCAATGTATTCCCAAATGGGCATATTTCTTAAGCGACCCTGAAGGTCTTACCCTCGACAACCCTGTCAACAGGTTTTACATTAAACGATTCTACCCTTGATCCATAGGTACCCCTTAAGTACAGCTTGTTTTTGTTACATGATGTCTACATTGTCAATACCTTGGTCATGTTCTTTACTACACTTGGTTATGTGCATCGTATGTGCAGGATCTCGACCAAAACAAGAATGGGACTCTAGTTTTTCCATTATAAGAACAAGACTCCATTCTATAGAACTGGTGTCAAGAACCCTAATGTAGGTATCATTTCGAAACTAGCATATAAGAACTATTTTCCCGTCATTTATAATATATTTACTAGTATTCACACTGATAGCCATAGGGCCCTCATCCCCAGTATTAATGTTCCATGAATGTCATCACTGGGAATAGAATTTTCCCCCATGGTTGTGCACATCATTTCCATCCCAGTCACTAATTGACACCCTTGATGTCGAACCCCCATAAGTCCAGGGAATATGATATAGCTCGAAAAGATCACCCCTAGCTTATCATTTTATAGTTGCGCATTTACTCCCCTAAGTAGATGACTTCCGATTCCTCGACCCATGTTACGATAACGATTCACAAAGAACACTCATACCTCCATGAGAACTTTATCCCACATAATCTTCCTTGTACTATCACCCTCGCGAATACACCTATGGGGCCCCCACCCACCGAAGTAACAAATTATATTCAGTTATCTCGCAGGAATACACTACATGGCATTGATTCATGGGGAACTCGGCTTCGCGTCTTCAAAATAGCCCCCACTTCATATTGGAAAATGTCTGCCGACCGACTCAAAACTATGGGGACTCCACCCATAATCAAATTCTTTCACTAACTCACCCAAAATTGTGGGTACTCCACCCTTATTCTTCATGTACAAATAGTTCCCCTACCACCTCATATTGTGGAAACACCCTATTCTTTTGGTAGTAACCCATGGTTTCCTATTCATCAATGTATTTGAGTCTCAATTGTGCTCATCAGTCTCTATTTTGACCAGCCACCATTACTCTTTGTATTGTGTCTCCATCAAAGCCCTTTCATTTACAATTTGTCTCCCTCCGTCTCAATATGTACCATTCTGAAAGGAAATTTTCCCTCCCCACTCCCCATGTTTACATCGATCAAAGGAAGTTATGATCCCCACACTTATCAACCAGTCTTGTGTCAGGTCTGTTCGTTCCTTAGTTGGTTACAACGTGATCTTGGTTCTCATGGTAAGAACCTCGTCTTTTCATGTATTTCATCTCTTGTCGAATTCAAAACACTACATTCCGAGAGTTGCAGTAGTTGCAGTTGTACCTTGGGATCCCTTTCAATCATTATAAGGGATCACCTCAAACTTGGTAGGGAGAGTCATTAATGCTACCTAACTAAGTGGTTTCCCCTATGCTCGACGTCAAAACATCCATCGCATTAGGGGGAAACATACTTCTTGAAGGTAGCAGTGTTGACATTTGCAAACCATGGTAGCATTCCATCTAGAATAGTGAAGTTCTCTCTCAGGTAGCTTCACAACCATACTGGTCCCCCACCCTCGTGGGCTTATCATGATCATCAATAATACTACTTCTTCGGCACTCTGCAACGGTTCCTGGGTTATTTACTCTCACATGGATTGAATCCACCTTCATCCATGTCCCAACAGTATAGTCGAGTGAACCCTTTTTCATCTCTTATTGTAATCACCTTAACAACATTTCATGAGCATGGGTATGCCCGCCTAGTTTGCATAAAAAACTATTCTTACTACAGCTCCAACAATTGTCACCAGCAATATTCCCCCATGGGAGGCCCCTATTTTACACATAAGCTTTGTCCTAAAGAACACGAGATAAGCACAAGAAAACATCATGCATTATCATCTCTACAGTACCTTGCGAACCTCATACATTACGGGGCATCTACTAATGCCTCAATTTTGCACACATGCTACCTTTCGGTGATTCTTGCGGTAAGGAATCAGCAACATAAAGAATGAAGTTCACCAAAGGCATCCTCAAAAAATACAAAAGACAGCATGAGTCCAAAAATGCTCAAGATCATTCAAAACAAAAAGTTGCGCATTTGAACCATTGTTAACCCACGATATAGTGCATGTTATCATTTCAACACCTACGTGATACTTGAGTGGCTATTACTTCAATAGTCATGCTACTGTCAAAACAGTGGGACCACCTACTTCCCGTAGCGTATTGAAGGCTCCATCACCTCCAAGGATCCAAATTTGTCATGTCCCAAATTTGGCATTGGGTCACAATGGCCTAATCCCATTGGCCATATCCATGAGAGTTTGTCAAATTGATGTTAAGGGTCAAATGACTGCCAAGGAGGAAAATTACTAGTTTCCTAGGTTGGGAGTGGAAGCTTTGGGATTTGGAATAAGGGGGATAATAAATGATGTTTGAACATTAGGAAGGCATAAATATTTAATAAAGGAGCTAAATAAATAAATACAAGGCAAAATCAAAGTGGCAATTGATCATGAAGACACATGGAGGATGTGGGACCCACACAAGCTAGATTTTCTATGCCACATGGCATCCTCCTATTGTCATTTCGAATCCATAATAAGCACAAGGGTCTTGGTATGAGTTGGAAGTTCAATATACTTGTCATGAGTCAATTAAGGTCGAATTGGAGTGGAAGAGTAACTCCCATGGAAGAGGAAGAGGCATTTTGGAGCTAGTGAGACACTTGGACTAGATTCCCTAGCTCTATGACAACAATGATGAAGATGTTATGACACCTATGACACAAATCAGACCTGAAGGATAACATCTGACATATATGACATGTCAGGGATAAAATAGCCTCCAAGAGGGCGCTCAAGGGAGTTTGGGCAGCTAAGATGCTTCCACATGTGATTTGGTGGAAGTGGGAGACTAGGAATTGTTGTACAAGTGGCATTATTTGGAATCTCTTCCCAACTTGAGTTGAAATGCATCTCTTGGAAGGAATTCGACCCATAGAGAGCTTGGAAACTTTATAAATTTCATGAACAAATAATGAAACTAGCTTTTGATCACTTTTAGAATTTGCAATTGCATTTGAAGAGAAGAGCTAGTGGAGTGCTACTCTACTTGCCTTAGCACCAATTTCGAGGGTGAAAGATTCCCATCCAAGTTGGTAATTGGAAAGGCCATTCAGACCTTTCATTTGGAGCTTTAATGGATTCATTTTTTGAAGGTGTAAGCTATAGGTCAGATCGTGGTCACTTATAGTTTAGCTTGCTTCTTCAACCATTTTAATTTTTCATGGCATATTCTTGATCCATGAGGGATTGCGCTTTTGGTGAGATGTTTTTTTCTTTGGAGGAGATTATAATGCCCCATTATTTTATGTTCTTATGTAAATGCTCTGTATTTCAAGTTCAGAAGAATCTCAGGTCGAAATACCAAAATATTTCATGTAAAAATGTTAAACAATGAAGAAATGATGCCATTTTCCCCATAGCTCTTGCATAGCACTCTTGTGGTTGCATATAGTTAGTGAAGGAATTCCATTTAGACTTCATGCACATGTCAGCTGCTATATATATCTGTAATAACCATATCAGAAGATCCACAAGTCGAGATTCCAAGAAAAACCATGTTAAATTGCTCATTAATGGACAAACAGTGCCATTTCCCCACTACCTTGTTGTGAACCAATGCAATGTTGGTGTATTCGAATGGATAAGAAAAATAATGTTGTTTTATTGATGAATGGACTTTTATTGATGTATTATATGAGTTTAATGTTCAATACATAATCTTTCAAAGTCATCTATGAAGTTTCATAGCATTTGGAGAAGGTTGAGTCTCGTTTCCCCCAAGGTCGAAATTCCCCTTCCTATGATATGAAATTCGAAAGTATTTAGTTGCATTTGGGGAGCCCTTTTCATCACACACCCTAGGGGGATTTGAACCAACAATTGCTAGTAAAAATCCCTATCTTGACCAGATTTGAAAGAGCGGTTGCAGAAGTCATATGAACACTCCATATAATCCATAAAAATTATAAATATGTCTTAATATCATCCAAGTACCTTCTATAACAATTTGGGAGCATTTGGAGTCATTTGGAGACCAAGAGACCAATACTAGTCAAAGAGAAATTACTAGTAAAGTTCCCTACATTTGCAAGTATTGAAAGAGGTTTTTCAGAGGTATTTTAAAGGTCTGAAAGCAACCCTGAAACACATATTTATGTTCTAACATCATCCATACAACTTATCAGAATATTTGGGAGAAATTGGAGCAATTTGGAGACCAAGACATCAAAGCTAGTCAAAGGTCGGACTAGTGGAAAAATTGACTAGTCTTGTCCCGAAATTTATTCCCTTGCCAATTTAAGATCATTGATGGGTATATCAATGTATTATATGATTCATATTGGTGTTAATGTTTCTTATAACCTCTCATGGCCTTCCTCAGCAAATTCCAAAGCAATTGGGGGTGTTTGGAATAAGTTGTGAAACATATACCTAGAGATGAAATTGGTGAATTGGAGTAGTTTGGGAAAATTTAATAAATCTTCAAAATAGGGACATTACAGTGGTATTAGAGCATGATATTGGTACATGATGTAGTCTGATAATTCATGAGGACAAGAATTCAGGGACCACCATTAGATATTGATATCAAAATATCTTTTGTTTAAAATGAAAAAGTAGGAAAAAAAGAGCAATGTTTTGAGGAAACTATGACTAGGGATGAAAAGGGAACCTCAGATGATAGTGAGGAGCTTAGGAAACTCATGAAACCAATGTTTGAATACATTACAAGAGGTATCAGAGACATGAAAAAATAGATGATGAAAGGATTCGAATTGATGGCTAGCCAACTTAGGAGCAAAGGAGTAATAGGAGGCAGCAACAGTTCTCATTGTGAGGAAAAGAAGCCAATGGGTGAGCATATTCTCTCAAGCATAGGACCCCCTAATAGAGAAAATGAATTTCAGAGAAAACCAAGGCCTACTGCACCAAAATTTATTGAGTCCAAAGCAAATATTAAATCCCCAAATGATGTGGAAGAAATTCTACTCAAATGGAAAAATTTGAGTGAAGATTTGAGAAACACTTTACCATTTGATCAATACCTCATTGTCTCAAACAAGCTCAAGATGAAGGAAGGTAATAAGAATCCATTTCAAAATAGAGAATTGAATTATGCAATAAGTAAAATTCCACTTCCCACTTTTGATGGTTCATCTCAAATTTTTGCACATACTTGGGTACAAAATGCATCAGCTTGCTTGAAGGAGCAAAAGGAAGAGACACATTCTACCTTGGACATGAATCAAAGAGCATCTACTGATGGATGCTTAAACTATGAAGGAGTTCCTACTAATGGGTGCTCACACCTCTATGTTGATGACATAGGGACAAATTTTGAAAGTGTTGCTACAAGCCAAACTTCCATTAGGCATGAAAATGAAGACCTTGTAGTAGTTGAAGAAGAAACAAGATCAACTTCCCCATCACCACTTGAGCTTCATGAAGTTGGTCCAAGTAAGAAGGAAGAAGATGAGGAGGTTCATGTACAAGAGCCTCATTTTCTTGAAGAGTCCTTGAATATGAATGAAAAGAATATCCAAGAGACCCTTAGCATGCTCCATGACACTCAAGCATTAGTGTCAAATTCTTGTTGGAAATTTTCTTCATTGGAGGATCCATCCTTCCTTGAAGACATGGAGAAGATTCAAAGAGCAATGTGCAACAACAAAGTTTGTCAAATGGTATATTGTTTGGAGGATTCTCATAACATGGTGGATCATGAGAAATGTGGAAATTTAAATGTGCTTGATGTGTTTGAAGATGAACTTGAAGAGATCCAAACACTTGATGTGGTGGAAGAGGAACTTGAATTGTCTCTTGACGAAGGTTATGCAATTTTTAAAGAAGAGTATGATTCCTCTACATTGGAACTGTTAAGTCAGTAATTTGTTCCTTCAAATTTTGTTTGATTTGCATTTTATTTCAAGTTATTCATTTGCTTTAATTTAATTTTTCCCTCTTTTAGGAAATTTTCTTTAGTTTTTATATGAAATTTTGGGCTTGCTTTTGAATTTTTTAAGTTTTAAACTTTAGGTTTGTTTTTTGTTAAAGGGTTTTAAAAGTCACCATATCAAATAATGGGTTCATAGACCATACTCTAAGTATAGTCATGCATAATCATTACTCTAACAGCTTTAAAACTCTATGCAAAATGACAAAAAGCTGTAGAAAAGCGCCAAAACAGTGTTAAAATTATTCTTGTAGCGCTGGAGCTCAAAATCACCAAAGGCGCGCTACAAGAATATCGCGACTCCAAAAGTCCTCCGATTTTTTACAAATTTTGGCACGTTTTGGAATGATGAATGACTAATTACACATTTTGGAGAATTTGTTACGTGCTGATGCAAGGAACATCATGATTTCAAGTGGTTACACATTGTGAGGAAATCGTGCTCATCGTGAGCCCAAATGTAATTCCTTTTTACAGGTAGCAGCGTGGTTTGACGTAAATGTGAGATGAGTTTGTCATTTACAGGCACATTCAAAGACGAAGGACTTTGTGGAGTAGCCATAACCACTAAAAAACCGGACATTGTCGCTGCTGAACAAAGGAGAGGTGCTGATGAGATACTTGAAGCATAATTAATCAATGATATTGAAATGCAAAGAAATTATTGAGAATTCTGCTCTGTTTTTTCCTGTTTTGGGTTACTGAAGTTGAATGAATACCACGAGCTGATGGAGAGGAATTTTTGAAAACCAAAAGAGGTTTTTGTTCATAAGATACCAATTTACAAAAACCTGTCTCAGTTTTGCAACAGCTGTCAAGGTTTGAAAGATTCAGTTTAATCTTTGCATCCTTTGAAAGGTTTGAAAGGGTTTTTAAATATTTAATATTTTCCTGTTTTAGTGTTCATCTTGCGGGGAAGATTCTGATCAATTGGAGATGAATTTTTAAAAACAAAGAGAGGTTTTTGTCCATCACAGACCCATTCAAAAAAACCTCTCTCAGTTTTTACACAAGTGTCATGAATTGAGAGATATGGAGGCTTCCTTGACACCTATTTTCCAGAAATTCGCCATATTTGCCAGGAATCCGATTTGCTATTTTTAGTCAATTAGTTAAAAGTTAGTTAATGTAACTGCTGTGTAGTTTCAATTTCGACCTAATGAAGGGAGGATAGAACTACTTCTTTGTAATTATAAAATAAGGACAAAGGGATAGAAGGGGGGTTCGATTTTTGGGAGCTTTCAGGAGGTCTTCAAAATCAGTTGGTTTTCAGACTTGTTCTTGAGTTAAGTACAAAACTCTTGTATGCAGTTGATGATGAAATTATGAGATATATGTGACTTTTACCCTTCAGTTTTCTGTGTTGGCTTCATTTTTCAGCTTGTCTAGTTGCTTAATTGATATTTTCATTTACTGGTTTATGTTTATATGCTTGCTGGTAATGCTTGTCATTTATGTATGAACTTCAATACTGTTCCTGTTGGATCTTGTTAGATATATCATGCATCTTTATCTTCTTTTGCTTATAATTCAGTAGTTATTTTGCTCATGAATGCATTCCCTGTGTGTTCCCAAAGTTCACAACCAAAAACACATTACAGAAACCTTTAAACTTTGTTTTCTTTATTGAATTTTGTTTGAGATTGTGTTGGCTTGTTTCTCTGGCCTTGGAAACAATTTTTGGCACAAACAGGAACCAATCTACGACAAAGGTTTCACACTTTTGAAGGATATACATGATACTACCCATATGGATCCTCCCCATGATGATACTTCTGCACTTTTTGATCATTTGGGTGAGTTAGTTCATTCTCCTACATCCTACAATTCCATGTTTTGCAGCATTAGTCTCAATGAAGTATGGGTGAAATGGTTCTTTTTTATGGTGCCACATGAGAAGTATGGAACTCCTAGATTTAGTTTTTATGAGGACATGGTTGGAGCACATTCTTATTCACATTTGCAGCAACATCCTTTGTTACTTTATGATGATGCACATCTATATAGATGCACCTATGATATGCATTGGAGTCACTTGAAGACTCATGGTTTTTCTTGCTCAACACTTGGTTCAATTGATGTTGGAGGAACTTCATCCAACACTAGGGTGAATAGATTTATGATTGGAGAAACTTTTTGTTGGAAGCCTCATACTTTGTTATATCTTTATGATTCTCACATTCATGGATGTATGGGTGAGACTTCTTTGAGTCATTTGAAGTCTCCTTGTGTTTTTTTGCTCATTATTTTGTTTGGATTTTAGTGGAGATTATTCATTCACTTCTTGGATGAAATAATACATGGCTGGATATTTTGATGCATATTACCTCCTTTTGGAGCAGCATTATAGGACATGGGATCCCCACCTATGTCATTGGAGTAGATTTGATTGGTTACTTGATGCTTGTATGCACTTGGAAAATGGTGGTCTACTTGCTTGGAGGTATAAGCACTTTCATGATTATTTGATGAAGCATCTTCTTGATGTTCATTTTCATTATGTTGTTATGTACTTTGATGATCTGTATTTTGTACTCATGATGTTGGGAAGAATGCACAATAAAATGGGATCCATGAACTATGAATTGGAGAGCACTTCTAATTGTTGGAGTGCAATACAAGAAATGGGACCCTGGGATAATTCTTAGTCTCATTGGTTTCAATTTTTTGGGGAAACAAGTGGTATGGGGGATGGATTCCCCACTTAATAAAGTGAGTTTAATCAGAGTAGTGTAGCAGAAAGCATGGTGTTTCCTCTCTAAAATCTTCATGGAAGCTCAAAGACTCAAAGTTGGGAAACTCAGTGGCAACTTCAAAGAATTATATAGAAAGCAGGTTCTTCAACACCCCATGTTTGAAATTGGTTGAGGACAAGAAATATTGGGAAGGGAGGATTTGTCATGTCCCAAATTTGGCATTGGGTTAATGGCCTAATCCCATTGGCCATATCCATGAGAGTTTGTCAAATTGATGTTAGGGTCAAATAATTGCCAAGGAGGAAAATTACTAGTTTCCTAGGTGGGAGTGGAAGCTTTGGGATTTGGAATAAGGGAGCTAATAAATGATGTTTGAACATTAGGAAGGCATAAATATTTAATAAAGGAGATAAATAAATAAATACAAGAAAAATTAAAGTGGCAATTGATCATGAAGACATATGGAGGATGTGGGACCCACACAAGCTAGATTTTCTATGCCACATGGCATCCTCCTCTTGTCATTTCGAATCCATAAGAATCCCAACGGTCTTGGGATGAGTTGGAAGGTCAATATACTTGGGATGAGTTGGAAGGTCAATATACTTGGGATGAGTCAATTAAGGTCGAATTGGAGTGGAAGATTAACTCCCATGGAAGAGGAAGAGGAATTTTGGAGCTAGTGATACACTTGGACTAGATTCCCTATCTCTATGACAACAATGATGAAGATGCTATGACACCTATGACACAAATCAGACCTGAAGGATGACATTTGAAATATATGACATGTCAGGGCTAAAAATAGCCTCCAAGAGGGCGCTCAAGGGAGTTAGGGCAGCTAAGATGCTTCCACATGTGATTTGGTGGAAATGGGAGACTAGGAATTGTTGTACAAGTGGAATTCTTTGGAATATCTTCCCAACTTGGGTTGGAATGCATCTCTTGGAAGGAATTCAACCCATAGAGAGCTTGAAAACTTTATAAATTTCAAGAACAAAGAATGAAACCAGCTTTTGATCATTTTTAGAATTTGCAATTGCATTTGGAGAGAAGAGCTAGTGGAGTGCTACTCTACTTGCCTTAGCACAAAGGGTGAAATATTCCCATCCAAGTTGGTAATTGGAAAGGCCATTCAAGCCTTTCATTTGGAGCTTTAATGGAGTCATTTGTTGCAGGTGTAAGCTACAGGGCAGATCATGGTCACTTATAATTCAACTTGCTTCTTCAACCATTTCTAGTTTTCATGGCATATTCTTGATCCATGAGGGATTGCACTTTTGGTGAGATGTTGTTTTCTTTGGGGAAGATGATACCAAATATTTCATGTAAAAATTTTAAACAATGAAGAAATGGTGCCATTTTCCCCATAGCTCTTGCATAGCGCTCTTGTGGTTGCATATAGTTAGTGAAGGAATTCAATTTCGACTTCATGTACATGTCATATGTTATATATATATGTAATAACCATATCAGAATATCCAAAATTCGATATTCCAAGAAAATCCATGTTAAATTGCTCATTAATGGACAAACAGTGCCATTTCCCCACTACCTTGTTGTGAACCAATGCAATGTTGATGGATTCGAATGGATAAGTAAAATACTATTGTTTTATTGATGAATGGACTGTTATTGATGTATTATATGATTTTAATGTTCATTACATAGTATTTCTAAGTAATTTGTGATGTTTCATAGCATTTGGAGAAGGTTGAGTCTCGTTTCCCCCCAAGGTCAAGACTAGTTGTTTAGCATCTGATTGAAGTGAATTGTAGAAGGGTTTATGAGATGAATGGAGATGCCCCTAAGAAAAAATTGAAGCCCCCTTGAATTATCCTTCCTCTGATATGAAATTCAAAAGGATTGAGTTGCATTTGGGGAGCCATTTTCATCACACACCCTAGGGGGATTTGAACCAACAATTGCTAGTAAAAATCCCTATCTTGACCATATTTTAAAGAAGGGTTTCAGAAGTCATATGAACACTCCATAGCATCCATAAACATTATAAATATGTATTAATATCATCCAAGTACCTTCTGTAACAATATGGGAGCATTTGGAGTCATTTGGAGACCAAGAGACCAATACTAGTCAAAGAGAAATTACTAGTAAAGTTCCCTACATTGGAAAGTATTGAAAGAGGATTTGCAAAGGTATTTTAAAGGTCCAAAAGCATCCATGAAACACATATTTATGTTCTAACATCATCCGTACACCTTATCAGAATATTTGGGAGCAATTGGAGCAATTTGGAGACCAAAACATCAAAGCTAGTCAAAGGTCAAACTAGTGGAATAATTGAGTAGTCTTGTCCCAAAATTTATTCCCTTTCCAATTTAAGATCATTGATGGGTATATCAATTGCTTATATGTTTCATATTGGTGTTCATGTGTCCTATAACCTCTCATGACCTTCCTCAAAAAATTCCAAAGCAATTGGAGGTGTTTGGAATAAGTTGTGAAACATATACCTAGAGATGAAAATGGTGAATTGGAGCAGTTTGGGAAAATTTAATAAATCTTCAAAATAGGGACATTACAGAATTCGGATCCTCACACACTTGGTGGTATTAAATATCCCCCTTGGTGTACCTTAGAACTAGTTCATGGAGGGTATGAGTTCACATTTGGATATAGTTGTTTGTTGAACACCTCTTGGCCTATAAAAAGAAGCCATTGGCATGCATTTGGTAGATAAAAAAGAAGAGAAAGGTTATGTTGTTGGATTTGTGTTGGAGATTCTTCATATCCAGACACCTCTTCCTACCTTTGTAAGCATTCCCAAGCTCCCTTTCCACCTCCCTTCAAGGGGCAAGAGTTTCTCTCCATTGTTCTATCATTCACTTAGCATATAGTTTGGACAAAAAAGACCTCCCTAATGGTTATTGTTGGATTCCCTTGAATCCCACACCTCCTAGGTGTCATACAAATTTACCATTGGGAAATAAAAAATGGTTTGGCATACCTTGGATTGTTGTTGGAGTTTGCATTCTCCCCCCATTTCCACTTGATTTACATTTCATTCAATTTCCTTTGTTTTATGTGAATTCCACAAACAAACTATTGCAGGATCACTTGGAGGAAAACCACACAACCAGCACAAGGGCTCCAAGGACTGAGGCCTCATTTGCAACCTACAATTCCTAGACCCTTACCAAGTGGATGAGTGCACACTTGTGCAATTTTTTCCACAACACCCTTCGTTAGGATCTGCCTCGACAAGAACATTATGCTTAAAGAAGGGTTAATCGACCTTTACTTGAGCTCTCCCTTGAATCAATTATTAAGTGTGAGTAATGGTTAAATAACCATTCCTTGGGCTCCCCTATGATGTGAACACTATGCTTGAGGAAGGGTAGGCCAACCCTTCACCATGATCTCCTTAAGAATGAATATTATGATTGAGGAAGGTTTGTCAAACCCTTTCATAGGTTACTCCTCGATGCAAATTCTATGTTCAAGGAAGGGTCAACACATCCTTCCTCGAAATCCCCTATAATGAGAATAACAATTTTCAGAAAGGGTTGATTGGATGTTCCCTATTCTCCTTCTAAAAAAGAATACTATGCATGAGGAAGGTGTTAGTACTTCGATTTTTCCATGTGAAAAATGTCCTTTGGATTTTCGTGCATGGCACATACGCTTTATTTTTAGCCCTTGGGAGCTAAACGATTAAAGGAAAAGTGGCAGAGGACTAAAGGCTACCAGTAGTTAGCGACTAGGAGGCTAAAGTTGAGAAATATATCATTAAGGATGCCCAGGAATTATATCAAAGGAGATCCAACAACCTAGAGATCGTGTGCACCCATAAAGTGTAAGAACATTAAAGGCGAGGAATGTAGGTGCAACTAGTTCAAAAGTGATCAATCTAGATCGACAACTGATATCTAAAACGTGCTTACAAGTTGTGCCCTCCCCAAAAGGGACTTGAGCGTGTGTTTTCCTTAAAACCACCGAGGACCCATGCTCTTTGGTGATTGGTCACTCCTCCTTGAGCATGGATTTCCTTTACCGCTCACTACTGACATGTTACCACTCTGGGAAACCACTAAGTGGTATCCTCCTACTTTTTATCCTAAGTTATTTACAACTCATCATGTTGATAGCTTGTACCTCTCCCTACCTGCCATCTGTCATGGGACCCCACCATTCCTCACTATCTCCTTCCTACCATCTGTCGTATGGGTACTGGTGATTCATAAGTTTCCCTCCACCTCAAAATCAAAGTGGAAAATACGTTTTACCAAACAGATAAAGGGATTTTGACATATTTAAAAAAATACTATTTCTTTATTGAAGAATAAGCATGATCCCGACACACCATTGTACTAGGTCAACCGTTGCACGAAGTCTACCAGTACAAATCAATGTCCAAGATTTTTGAATCAACCACTAGCTATCATCTGAGTATTTTCATGTCTCACTATTGTCCAACATTGTTGCTAAAACCCCATGTCTACCATTAATTCAGTAAATCCCTAATTCTATGAAATTTTCCCTAATTACACTAAAATTCACTGAACCAGTATGCTTGAGATGGCACCCAAACCCAAGGCAACACTTCCAAATCCCCATTTCTCAGGGGAAGAACACTTTTATGACCACGATGCTGATGTATTCGGTACCATCATCACCAATTCTGACTTGAATGAAACCATTAAAGAATCCAAAACCCTAGCCTTCGTTGACCAGGATAGACTTAATCTGTGGACTTCAAATTTTGTCTGGACAACTTTCCCTAGGTCTGTAGTATTCCCTGAATTCGTAACTTGATGTTCCATTCATTATTCCCCCACCAAGAAGATGATTCTTTCTTCTGATATGTCTAAGAACCTTTATTTTATCACCCCGAATGCACTCAAAAGAATGTTCTGCATTCTAGAGTCTTTGGCCCCTTATCCTTTTAATGAAAAGGTCCTAGCAAGTACTTTTAACTATCTTGGCCCCTATGAGCATCACTAGTTTCTGTCCAATCACCTAGATCAGGGGATTGCCATACCTACCATCCGCCTCCTTATGCCACTACTGTTTTCTCTGAATTTTCTAGGAGGGCTATTTCTATCATATGTGCAATTGTGGGTTTATAAGATGACAAGTTTGTGGACGAAATAACCCTAGGAGTTATGCTTAATATAACCACTGAACTTGGTAGTAATCCCACTCATTTTGACCTCTGTAGCCCCCTGGCTGAGAATATCCATGAACAATTGGAGTAATTTCGTGCAATTGAGTACTTTAAGTTCCCATCCTACTTGTTCTTCATGTTCTTTTATCAGAATTTTGAGAGTTTCAAACACTTGGGCCTGAGAATCATTGATGAACAGGGAATACAAACTCCAATATATGAGTGGACTGATTTGGTCCTTAGAAGAGCAGACAATTCTAACTTCTCATAATTTACAGATAAATTGATGCGCAATGCATACAACCTTATTCATGTCAGCTAACCCCCAAGGATGCTACCAGATAACAAAAAACATCTACAATTCACCTCAAAGATTAAGGAGGGTGATTGGTTCCTCTATGAAGATCACACAATTATCAGAGTTTATGGATTTGAGGAAGAGCCATACAAACTACCCACCTTATTAACCCCAAGAATCTTCACAATGGAGTTTGTAAGGAAAACGTTGATCTCAGATGAGCTACATTTCAGACAATTTAGCCAACATAGGTCATTCTTACTACCAAAGGAAGTGGGACCTCTTATCATAAGAGGGATAAATGACTCCCAATATGTGGAAGAATACATGAGTCAACTTAACCTTGAGAAAGATGAGAGAGTTGCAGATGATCCACATCAAGTTATATCTAAACAAAGGTTAGAGAATAAAAAATCAGCATATACATGTCCAACCAGACCACTTTGGGAGAGAATATAAAATAAGGAGACTTGGGAAGAGGTCCGGTAGGGTATAAAAGGTTTTGAGGAGAAAGAAAGACAAGAGCAGCTGCTTGGACAGAAAATAGTAGCTAAAGAAACTCAAGAAATGGACATTGATCAAGATCAACGGGGTCCATACCATAAAAGGGTCATAACAACAACTGAGGGGGATGAGCAGTCATTGGTGGAGGTGTCAAAGTTAGAATCAGTTGAGATCCGTAGGGATATCACTGAACTGATGGAAAATCTGGAGTTCCCAAGAATACCCCCCATCCAATATAACATATATCCCTCCATTGACTTCACTATTCTCCAGAAGATACAAGGTCCTCATTAGGAGAACCAGTCCCTATGAATACAAATATTCAGACTGGATACAGAAATATTAGATGAGAGAAGAAAAAAGATTGATTAATTACACTAGAAAATTTCGAATTTGAAGTTAGAAAGAACCAAAATTTCCACTGGGGGATATAATACAACCTCAAATCCTGCAATTACAACAGAGGGCCAACCCACAGTATTAGGTTTAATAGAAGCTTCAGAAAGTATTCCTACAATTACAGGAATTCAACTTACAACAACAAATATGGAAGAAGCAACAGGTGAACAATAGGCTTCCCCTTCATAGGTTATTGATGTGGATGCAATGGAAGAAGACCATGAAAATCAGAGGTAAAGTCCTCAACCTATTGAAGAAGATAATGACCTAAGTAGAAAACTTAATGAGGCCAAAAAGGAACTTGAGACAAAGGATAGTAGGATCCTTGAACTGGAAAATGAAGTCAGTAAAAAAGAAGATGACATAAAAGACCTAGAAAAAGGAAATAGGAGATTTAAATATCCAGATAACCTATTTACAGATAAATGTCCAAGTTGAACAACTGCTGAGGAGAATAACACAAAGTGTTTGGGAAAATATTGATGAATGGTTCATGTAGAAGTGGGACTACTTCGAGGTTATTCAAGATGAATTGGATATGGCTACTCATGCCAATGCATAAATAAAATCAGTAGAAAAATAGTTGGGGACTATTCCAAAACAAGCCTAATAAGTAATAGATTACTTAAACAATGGAACAAAAAGGCAGTTAGCTGAAAAGGGCATTGATAATATGACTCATATCATCAAGATATCTAGATCTATGATCATGAAACAAACATATATTTTAAGGATGAAAGACAATGTTAAGCAGCTGACATATGAAATAAGCACTTTTAAATCCTTGTTCAAGGATTTACTGACTATGGGAATGCCTTCCCCATGGGATGGAAATGGAGATGCTTACCCCAAAGACACCTACAAAGAGAACCTAAACTAAAAGAAAGAATATTTCCCTTCAGAGCCATTAGAAGGAGAAATAGAAGGAGAATAGATAGTAGAAAGAATAAAAACCTGTTTTGAAATATTGGTGTGATTGAAGAATATCTCCAAGAGATTGGGGCCAATATCCTATGAGAAAAAAACTAATGCAAAAATCTCTTTAGAATCCCTAAAATCCCATAAGCATCCATTGGGGAAAGAGTGGTAGATGGTCATTCAATATCATAAGAATATGTTTCCACCTAGAGCATCAAATGCACATCCTTCATGTCAATCAGCAGGTCAGTATTTAGGTTCACAGTCTGATCAGTCAGCATCTCAACCATCAGCATATGTGTCAGGTCAATTTGCAAACCATACACCACCTATTTCTTTCATGCCAACTGCAGGGCCAACTAATGTGAAAATGATGTACCATATGAACCAAGATGACATCCCTCAAGTAAGACCAATGGGATAGCTTCATGGCTAAACAAATATCTACATGAGGAGCAAGAAGAAGACTTCCAACAAAAAGAACTAAAGATGCTAATTTTAGCAATAAATGTTGGAAAAGAGAAATGTAAAACTCTTTTTTGTAAAATGTAAATCCAGTTTTTTACCTTTCTTTTAGGATGTAAGAAACCGAATTGGTTACTTAAAGACTGTATATAAAGTGGTTTGTACTCAGTCTAAAACGCTGGAAATTTTAGGAAGATAGTTTCTCTATCTAGATTTGTAGAGTCGAGAGATAGAATTGGCCCTTATAATTTGGCTATGTATGAGATTAAAGACACATCATTGTCACCATATATGTTTTTCCTCTGTTGAGTGAGTCCATTGTTATTCCATTTGTGTTCTATGTAAAGATTTATAATATTAATAGAAGTCTGATGCATCATTCGATCTCATTATGATATCTTTTATGTTTAAAGATA
This sequence comes from Larix kaempferi, assembly GCA_027924585.1. Classification (NCBI taxonomy): domain Eukaryota; kingdom Viridiplantae; phylum Streptophyta; class Pinopsida; order Pinales; family Pinaceae; genus Larix; species Larix kaempferi. The sequence continues at coordinate 2,208,405 of BSBM01000706.1, forward strand.
AAAGATCTATCAGAGATTCATACAGTTTTTTTCCTATGTTATACCTTTTAAAGATTTTATGTCTGGTTTAGAACTAAAAGGAAATTCGTGTATATGTTATACACATAAAATATTCCTGTGTTCCCTTCATTCCTTATGTTTTTTCTTTACAATGTGTAAGAATTGTTCAAAGTTGACCTAGATTCAATCCTGATAGTCACTTCTTGAATAATCCTAGTATTCCATCTGTTGAATTCGCTTTCATCTTTTCCTATATTCTGTGGCATGTTGTGAATCTCCTCTGCATAATGTCTTTACATTTGCTAGAGTTGTTCATACCTAATCCAATCAATAAATATCAAGAATGAATCCAAAACACATTGCATATCATAGATAGCTCTAATATCTTAAAAAAATTGAGCTTTTATCATGCCTAGGCGTATACTATTTCAACCTAGTCTACCTTTGGGACTAACATGAAAAATGACGACCATACTAGGGAACATGGGTGAAAGAAATCTTTCCCTTGTTATAGTTTTTTAAGACAGTATGAGCTTTGCGTGGTGAAGCAGATCAAATACTTTGGTTGAATTTCACCTGGCGACTTCATTAAATCAAGACAGATCCTGTTAAAAGATGTGAAGAACCTGCAATAATTAATTAATGCAAATACACGAGATATCAGAAATACAAAACTCAGAATCACTTTTATATTGATCACGGGCCACTTCGAGGGGGAAACCTCCTTTGAGCAAGCTCAATACAATTAACTTCACGGTGCCTTCATAGGCCTCAGCACACACTTATATACTAAGTCTAGGTGCCAATACCACGGGTCAATACCATGTGTCAATACAAACCATGGGCCAATACAAAATATAGATCAACAATTATTACGGGTCAAAACCATGGGCCAATACAAACTATGGATCAACAAAACTATGGGCGACTTACAAAGCATATGCGCCAACAACAATAACACAAACTATGGATCAAAAAATACTACGGGACGACTTACAAAGCATATGCGTCCAACAACAATATACTAATAAAGTAAAGACATGGGTTCCTAACAAAAGACATACAAGATAAAATCCTTAGTCAAAGGAGTTATGGAGCCTACCATATTCTTGAACTCATTGGAGGAACATCTTTACATATCAAGGGAGATGTATTCCTCTTTTTAATTCAAATTTTATATATCCTAGAGTAGATAATCAAGAAACAGTCGAGGATTTAAATAACTTTGAAAATTTGCACAACATTCCTTGAAACTCCTTTAAATCCAGTTTTAGAACCTCAGATTACTTCTCAATCATCATCTGTTGATACATATATTCATGATCATTCTTTTACTCCACCTCAAATAACTTCACTCACACCTCAGGCTTATAACACTACCCTACAACATTTAAATATGGATGGAAGAGGACATGGAGATCCACCCCCTGCTGTAAATCCATGGATAGCCAATAGATTTGGTTCTTTAAATATGCCAAACAATCTTCATGAAATGCTTGTGAAATATATTAATATTTTACCTAAATTTGATGGAGAGAAAGATATTACAACTGAAGATCATATTTCTAAGTTTCAAGATTTTACAGATAATCTTCTTATTGAAGAGGATGATGTATATATGAGACTTTTTGTACAATCTTTAGAGGGAGAAGTCAGGAAATGGTTTAGGGCCTTACCTACAAATTCTTTAAATTCTTGGCCTACTGTGGAGAAGGAATTCATGATACAGTGGGGTGAAAAGAGATATCACCTATATTACCTTACTGAATTTGCAGCATTAAATAAGAAGAATGGAGAAAATGCGAGTGAATTTAATAAAAGGTTCAATAATATTTGTAACAAAATTCCTCAAGATATTAAAACTTCACAAGCTGCTTCTAAAGTCATATATGCAGGAGCACATGAATCTTAGTTTTCCATGATATTAAGAGAAAGGAGATCCTCTACTCTTTTGAATATGCAGGATGATGCTCTTAATGTAGAAGGAAACATGACAGCCTTAGGAAAACTAAAACACAGACAAGATGTTGACAAAAAGAAGACTAAAGATGAGGTTGGCACGTCGGACAGAAATAGGGAAAGTCAAGATGAAAGAATTGAGGAGATGTCAAATATATTGAGAGATTTTCAAATGAACTCACTAGAATTGAGGTAGATGGAAATAATCAGTACAGAAATCCTCAAGGCATGGGACAAAGAAACCCTAACTAGTACAGGAGGCCTTTTAATCCTCAAATCTTAAACAGAGATAGGAGAAATGAAGATCCTCCCATACAACCACCAGTGAGGACAAATTATTCAGATCATATGGTGGATGTACTCCCAAATGAATAATATGTAGAACCTCTTGAGGAAATCCTTTGGGTAAACAATGATGATGATATGATACATCTCACTCAAGAAGAATATCAAAGATCATTGCAAGATGATGCGTATCAAAATGAACCCGAGGTACATAAGAGCTACTTCGTAAGGCTCGAAAACTCATTAGAAAATCAGCCTAAGACATATGCCCCTCATAAATTGGCCAAAGATCCAAAAGAATACTAAATCTATTGATAATATCTCACCTATGCTAAATCATTCTACTGATAAAGTGAACCCTAATACCTCATCTTCTTCAGAATATAAGATTATATCTCCTCTTACCCATAAGAAAGTTGCTACCCTTCCCCCTGAAATAAAAGAAGCATAAAAATATTCTCAGCCTTTTGATTTTTAGCATGAGATTTCCAAAATTAAGATATCCATTCCATTGTCTGAACTTGCTCAACACCCTATCTATGCCAAATTAATTGAGAAGGTCCTCAAATTAAAGCATTATGGTTCCCAATTAGATAGCCTAAATATTGTTGATGAAACTCCTACTATTGAAGTTGGACCCGCTATAGCATATGAAAACAATGAATACACACCTCCTTTTTATATAACCTTGAGTCTGCATGGCAATTTGTTGCATAAGTGCATTCTAGATTCAGGTGCCTCTCATAATTTGATGCCAAAATTAATCATGGAAGAATTGGGATTGGAAATCACTAAACCTTATCATGATTTGTATAGTTTTGATTCAAAACCAGTGAAATGTGTGGGAATAATAAAGGATATGGTAGTAAATTTAGCTCAGTTACCATCCAAAAGTATTATGCTTGATGTAGTGGTAGTTGGTGTGCCTCCAAAGTAATGTATGTTACTTTCAATAACTTGTCCAAAAAGAATGGAAGAAACGATTCAGATGGACATGAAATATGCAACTGCCCCACTATTTGTTGGAGAAACAAGGAGACTTTATAGAGAAGCCAGGTATGTTTATATACTCGGTGAGGCTATAAAGTAATGATGTTAAATGGAATAAGGAAGCAATGGAAGCATTCAAAACATTGAAAAAGGCCATTGGAGAAACACCGATACGAATCAATCCTGATTACACAAAGCCATTTCTGATATTTTCTTTTGCTTCTTCTCACATAATTGCAGTTGTGCTTTTGCAAAAGAACTGTGATGGTCATGAACAACCCATAGCATTTTTTAGTACAACTATCATAGATGTTGAATTGAAGTACAATCTCAGGGAGAAACAAGCATATTCCATGGTTAAGGGTTTGAAATCTTTCAGATTCTATGTTTTATATTCTCAGATAATTGCATATGTTCCCCATAGTACAGTAAAATATATTTTGTGTTAGACTGACAGTGAAGGTAGAAGAGGCAAGTGGATTTCAAAAATTCAAGAATATGATCTAGAAATCAAACCCACCAAGTTGGTTAAAGGCCATGGATTGGCCAAGTTGTTGGTTGAGTCAAATTCTGAAGCATTAGACTTGAATTTGATTTCAGAATTGACAGAAGAAGAGAAGCTAAGAGATATTCAAGATTCTCGGAATGAAACAATGAAGGTGAATAGAAAATTTGAAGAATCTAATTGGCATGGAAACATTGTTTACTATTTGGTGAATTTAAAATGTCTTGATTATATGCCAAAATCACAAGCAAGATATTTGAAATTACAAGTAGTTAAATATTTCATATTAGATGAATATTTGTACTGGAAAGATCCTCAAGGGATACTATTGAATTGTGTAATTGAGGAGGAAACAAAAAGAATTATATCAGAGTTTCATAAATGGGTGTGTGGGGGTCACCATGCTTGGAGAGCCATATCCTACAAATTCTGAGAGCTGGGTATTATTGGCAAAAACGTTTTGTTGATATTAATCATATTGTGAGAGCATGTGTGGAATGTCAGATGTTTGCAGGAAAACATAAGTTGAAACCTTTACCCCTGAGGCATGTTATTACTTCAACACCTTTCTAGCAGTGGGGTTTGGATTTCATTTAAGAAAAAAATCATAAGTCCAGTAACCAGTACAGATGGATTTTGACTGCTATTGATTATTTCACAAACTGGGTGGAATCCATCCCTACTAGATTGGAAAATGAAAATGTAATCATGAAATTCCTAAATGAAAACATTTTTTCAAGGTTTGGATGCCCCAAAAATATTATTACTAACAGTGCTCCTGCTTTCAGATATGTTAACATGATTGAATTCTGCCAAAAATATAATGTTGAATTGGGTCATTCCACTGCTTATTATCCCCAAGGGAACGGTTTGGCTGAATCATCTAAAAAAACTTGCTGAGGATTATTAAAAAAATGTTGACAAATAAAAATAGGCATGGGATGTAAATATCAGATATGCTTTGTGGAATGATAGAATAAGTGTCAAAATATCAATTGGTACGTCTCCTTTTCATCTAGTGTATGGAAGAGAAGTAGTCATGCCCATTCAGTTGGGTTACTAGTATTAAACCTAATCCAACATGAAACAAAAGAACCAAACAATATGGTGAGGAGGATATATGAAATGATAGAGCTTCAACAAGAAAGAGAGCAGGTAAATATAAAATTACAGGAGCACCAGAGGAGGATTAAGAAGACCTGTGACATAAGAGATTTGGAAAGAGATCTCCACCCAAGATATTTAGTCCTGAAGTGGGATGCAAGACGAGAAGATAGAGGCAAGCATGGAAAGTTTGAAAATATCTAGATAGGACCCTACATCATTGCTGAAGTACTGGAAAAAAATACATAGAAGCTTCATGAACTGGAAAGAGAATTTATAGAATTTGTTTTCAATCGTAGGATTCTAAAACAATTTTTCCTATACTGAGACCAGGTTTCAAAAATCTATGTACATAGTAGAGTAATAATCTTTTATTACTGATTTTTCCGCTAGTTTACAGTATTTTAACTCTCGTCATTTCCATCTTGATGTAAATAAATAATTTTTTGAGCTAAAATTTTTGTTCAATGTGATTAATATCTCATCGAAGGAGAACACTCCATATCCCAATGGAAAAATAAACAAATCTATTGTTCTCAGGGTCCTACAAAGCAATCATCTGTCCTTATGGAGCCAATGTTAGTACTCATATTTTTCCATGTGAAAAATGTCCTTTGTATTTCTTGTGCATGGCAACATACACTTTGTTTTCATCCCTTGGGAGATAAACAATTAAAGGAAAAGTGACAGAGGCCTAAAGGAGGCTAGAAGCTAGCGACCGGGAGCCTAAAGGTGATCCGACGGATCAGAGATTGTGTGTTCCCATAAAGTGAAAGAACATTAAAGGTGAGGAAGATACATGCAAGTTCAAAATTGCTTGATCTAGATCAACGACTGAGATCTAAAACATGCCAACAAGTTTCGCCCCCCCAAAGAAAATTGAGTGCATGGTGTCCTCAAAACCATCGAGGACACATGCTCGTTGGTGATCGGTTGCGCCTCCTTGAATGTGGTTTTCATTACCGACGCGTTAGCACTCTCGGAAACTGAAAGTGGTATACACCCACCTTTTACCCTAAGTGCTTTAAAACTCATCATGTTAACAACTTATCCCTCTCCCCGCCTACCATCTGTCATGGGACCCCACATTTCCTCACCATCTCCCACATGCCATCTATCATATGGTGCCCGATGATTCCTCCATTTCCCTCCACCTCAAAATCAACATGGAAAATATGTTTTACCAAACGGATAAAGGGATTGTGTCCTATTTCAAAAAATATTATTTCTTTATCGAAGACTAAGCATTCTCCCGACACACCAGTGTACCAGGTCAACCATTGCATGAAGTCTACCAATCCAAATCAGCGTCCAAGCTTTTTGACTCAGCCACCAGCTCTCATCTAGGTATTTTCCTGTCTCACTATTGTCCAACATTGTTGCTAAAACACTGTGTCTACCATTAATTCAGTAAAGCCCTAATTCTGTGAAATTTTCCCTAATTACACTAAAATTCATTGAACTAGTCTGCTCAAGATGGCACCCAAATCCTCGTTTCTCAAGAGAAGAACACATTTATGACCACGAAACTGACATATTCGATACTTTTGGGCACGAACCAAGTCCAAGAATTTTTTATGACAAAGGTACAGTTAGGAGAGGCCTCACATTGACTAAGTTTTGGGAGAAGCAACTCCGCAATTCACAGGAGGAGGGTATGGAGCGAAGAGAAGTTGACAGGAAAGGACCTGTCCCCTTAGTAAAGACGAAGTACTAAGGACGACCAGAGGTATTTGGAGTAGTTAAGAATGAAGCGCTGAACTGTCAACTATAGGGACAGAGAGTAAAGAAGCGGAATGGTGCAAAGGACACGCCACTATAGAGTTAGAGCCACGCGGTCAGAACTACGACTGTCAGAAGAAGCATCAGATTCAGAAGAAGCGGTGCAAAAGGACAACAGAGTTGCAGCGAAGTTAAGACAAAGCATGGTCAACAGGAGAACCATGTTGTTTTGGGTTTAATGGTACTATGGGGTTTGGCGCATAGTTATTGTAATATGTGACCTTCAGGCACATCTATATAAAGGGTTAATTTTGTATAAGGAAGGGTTGGGAAATGAAAGAGAGCTAGATCTAGCCCGAGAGAGAGAGATATAAGAGAGAAAATACTCTACAGCTAAGTGCACAGAGATCTATTGTAGAGAAGAATATGTAGTTGAGTGTGCAGATTGGAACTGTTACCCCTTCCAAGTAATATAAGAACAATTCCCTTGGACGTAGCTCCCATCTGGGGGGTGAACCACGTAAATATCTGTGTTATGTGTATGAATATATGATATGCTTTGTGTTCATGCTATGATGATTTTTATGTATTTACTTTCATATGTATGTGAATGAGAATCATATGTTAAGTAAGCGAAACACATGTGTATGAATGTTGCAAAGTCATGTTAAGTATGATGAATGTGTAGTTATAAGAGTAGAAATAACCGTTATTCAACGAAGTCTGCAGGTTGTTGATAATTGCAAAGTGCATAGTCACAAGTTGATATTAATACGTTAAGTGCATGTTAGCAAGGAAGCATTACAACCTCGCATAACACATCTCCGCATCACCACGGTTACAGAAATCTGATTCTGTAACCACCCATCTTCGCTTCGGGTGAGACTTCAGCTTGTTTGTAGGTTGATACTGAAAGGGCCAGTGAAGGGGATTTTATTGGGTCTACAATAGAACTTCACCGAACCCGAGTCATCCCTAAAGATAACCAACAATACCATATTCACCAATTCTGACTTGAATGAAACCATTAAAGAAGCCAAAACCTTACCCTTTACTGACTAGGATAGACTTAATTCGTGGAATTCAAATTTTACTCGGACAAGTTGCCCTAGGTCTGTAGTCTTGCATGAATTCGTAACTTGGTGTTCCAAGCATTATTCCCCCACCAAGCGGGCGATTCTTTCTTTTGATATGTCTAAGAACATTTGTTTTATCACCCCGAATTCAGTTAGAAGAATGTTCTGCATACCAGAGTCTTTGGCCCATTATCCTTTTAGTGAAAAGGCCCTAACAAGTGCTTTTAACAGTATCGGCCCCTATGAGCATCACCAATTTCTGTCCAAGCACCTATAGATGGGGATGGACATACATATTATCTCACCTCTTAATGCCACTATTGTTTTCTCTGAATTTTCTAGGAGGGTTATTTCTGTCATATGTGAAATTATGGGTTTAAAGGGTGACAAGTCTGTGGATGAAGTAACCCTAGGAGTTCTTCTTAACCTGACCACTAAACATTGTAGGAATCCCCCTAATTTTGACCTCTGTAGCCACCTGGCTAAGAAGATCCATGAAAAAATGGATGAATTTCTTGAAATTGACTACTTCAGGTTCCCATCCTACTTGTTCTTCATGTTCTTTTAATAGAATTTTGAGAGTCTCAAACACTTAGGCCTGAGAACCACTTATGAACAGGGAATACAAACTCTAGTATATGAGTGGACTGATTTGGTCCTTAGAAGAGCAGAGAATTCTAACTTCTCAGGATTTACAGATAAAGTGATGGGAATTCCATATAACTCAATTCATGGTAGCTCACCCCCAAGGATGCTTCTAGATAACAAAAAACATCTACAATTCACCTTAGAGAATAAAGAGGGTGATTGGTTCCTCTATGAAGATCACACAGTTATCAGGGTTTATGGCTTTGAGGAAGAGCCATACAAACTACCCACCTTCTTAACCCCAAGAATCTTCACAATGGAGTTTGTAAGAAAAAATGTGATCCCATATGAGCTGCATTTCAGACATTTTAGGTAGCATAGGTAATTCTTATTACCAAAGGAAGTGGAACCTCTTATCATAAGAGGGATAAATGCTTCCCAATATGTGGAAGAATATTTGAGTCAAATTAACTTTGAAAAATATGAGAGAGCTGCATATGATCCAAATCAATTTATATCTAAACAAAGGCTGGAGAATAAAAACTCAGCATATACATTCCCAACTATACCACTTTGGGAGCGAATAGCAAATAAGGAGACCTAGGAAGAGGTTCAGGAGGTTATAAAAAGTTTTGAGTAACGAGAAATACAAGAGCAACTGATTGGACAGAAAAGAGCAGCTGAAGAAACTCAAGAAATGGACATTGATCAAGATCAACAGGGACTAGACCCTAAAAAGGCTAGGACAACAACTGAGGGGGATGAGTAATCATTGGTGGAGGTGTTGGATTCAGAATCAATTGAAATCCCTAGGGATATCACTGAACTGACATAAAATCCAAAGTTCCCAAGAAGGACCCCCATCCAGCATACCAGCTATCCCTCCATTGAGTTCACTATTCCTAGAATATACAAGGGTCCTCGTTAGGAGAACCAATCCCAGTGAAGATAGACCTTCAAACTAGGTACAGATATATTAAAGGAGAGAAGAAAGAAGATTGATGATTTACACTGGAAAATTGCCAATTTGAAGTTAGAAAGAACCAAATTCTCCACTGGGGAGATATTATAACCTCAACTCTTTCAATTACATAGAGGGACAACCCAGAGTATTAGGTCTAATAGAAGCTTAAAAAATTCTTCCTACGGTTACAGAAAGTCATCCTACAACAAAAAATATGGAAGAAGCAACATGTTAACAACAGGTTTCCCCAGAGGCTATTGACATGGATGCAATGGAAGAATACCACGAAAATCTGAGGTCAATTCCTCAACCTATTGAAGAAGATAATGACCTAAGTAGCAAAATTTTAAGAGGCCTAAAAGGAACTCGATACAAAAGATAGTAGGATCCTTGAACTTGAAAATGAAGTCAGTAAAAAAGAAGATCGCATAATAGACTTGGAAAAGGAAATAGGATATTTAAAGAGCCAGATAACCTCTTTACAAATAAATGTCCAAGGAGAACAAATTCTAAGGAGAATAACACAAAGTAATATTGATGAATGGTTCATGTAGAAGTGGGACTATTTAGAGGTTATTCAAGATGAATTGGATATGACCACTCACGCCAATGCAGAAATAAAATCAGTAGAAAAACAATTGGGGACTATGCCAAGCCTTAGAAGTAATAGACTACTTAAGCAGTACAACAAAAAGGCAGTTAGCTTAAAAGGGCATTAATAATACGACTCAGACCATCAAGATAGCCAGATCGATGATCATGAAACAAACATATGTTTTAAGGATGAAAGACAATGTTAATCAACTGGCAATGAAATAAGCACTTTTAAATCCTTGTTCAAGGATGTACTGAGTCTGGTAATTCCTTCCCCACGGGATGGAAATGAAGATGCTTACCCAAAGACACCCTTCAAAGAGCACCTAAACCAAACGAAAGAAGATTTCCCTTCAAAGACATTAGAAGGAGAAATAGAAGGAGAATATGTAGTATAAAGAATAAAAAATTGTTTTGAAATATGGGTGGGATTGAAGAATATCTCCAAGAGATTGGGGCCAATCTCCTATGAGAAAATAACTAATGCATAAATCTCTTTAGAATCCATGAAATCCCATAAGCATTCATCGGGGAAGGAGTGGTAGATGGTCATTCAATATCATAAGCACGTGTTTCCACCTAGAGCATTAACTGCACAACCTTCAGGTCAATCATCATGCCAGTCTTTAGGTTCACAGTCTAATCAATCAGCAGCTCAACCATTAGCACGGGTACCAGGTCAATTTGCAAACCAGCCACCACCTATTTATTCCATGCCACCTACAAGGCCAGCTAATGTGAAAATGATGTACCAGATGAACCAAGATGGCATCCCTCAAACAAATATCTACATGAGGGGCAAGAAGAAGACTTCCAACAAAAATAACTAAAGATGCTAGCAATAAATGTTGGAAAAGAGAAATGTAAAAGTATTTTTTGTAAAAAGTAAATCAAGTCTTTTACCTTTCTATTAGGATGTAAGAAACCAAATTTGGTTACTTAAAGACTCTATATAAAGTGGCTTGTACTCAATCTAAAAGGATGGCAATTTTAGGAAGAGAGTTTCTCTATCTAGATTTGTAGAGTCAAGAGAAATAATTAGCCCTTGTAATTTGGTTGTGTATGAGATTAAAGACACAACATTGTCGCCAGATATGTTTTTCCTCCGTTGAGTGAGTCCATTATTATTCCATTTTTGTTCTATGTAAAGATTCATGAGATTAATAGAAGTCTGATGCATCATTCGATCTCATTATGATATCCTTGATGTTCATGATGTTTGAAGATAAAGATATGTCAGAGATTCATAAAATTTTTTGCCTCTGTTATATCTTTTAAATATTTTATGTCTGGTTTAGAACTACAAGAAGCTTCATGTATATGTTATACACATAAACTGTGGTTGTGTTCCCTTCATTCCTTATGTTTTGCTTTATGATGTGTAAGAATTGCTTAAATTCCTCATCCCGAGGCTCATTACATTCAAAGTTAACCTAGATTCAAAAAAATTGTCTTCATAGTCACTTCTTGAATAATCCTAGTATTCCATTTGTTTAATTCACTTTCATCTTTTCCTATATTCTGTGGCATGTTGTGAATTTCCTTTGCATAATGTCTTTACATTTTTTAAAGTTGTTCATAACCTAATCCAATCAAGAAATATCAAGAATGAATCCAAAACACATTGCATATCATATATAGCTCTAATATATTTAAAAAATTGAGCTTCTATCATGTCTGGGCATATACTATTTCAACCTAGTCTAGCTCTAGGACTAACAGTTCAGGATTAGTGGATCCTTCCTCCATTTCCCTTTCAACGAGAATGTTATGATTAAGGAAGGGTCAGTATACATTTCCTTGACCTCCCCCTCGGCATGATTACTATGCTTCAGGAAGGGTTGGATGACCCTTCCCAAGATCCCTTGTGACGAAAATACTATTCTTGAGGAAGGTTTATCCAAGCAATCTATGTGCTCCCCCTAAACATGAATACTATGTTTGAGGAAGGGTCGAATAACCTTTATACCAACTCCCCTTTAAAATGAATACTAATATCGAGGAAAGGCCGGTTGAGCCTTCCTTGGGCTCCCTTGCGACAAGCACCCTTCCCTAGGCTCCACTCAAGCTTCCCCACAAAGAAAATATAAAGCTCGAGAGAGGGTCAATTTACCCTTCATTAAGCATAGTATTCACCTTTAACGGGAGTAGTGGGAAGAGTTGGTTGACTCTTCCTCATAAATTTATCCTCACGCCTTTTGTGATCTAAAATACTTTATTTACTCTAGAAGAAGCACAATGATGTTTTATTTAATAAGCATCATCAAGATCATGATTTCTCTTTATATGAAAGTGCATTGATTCCTGCTGGGTTGTTCAAAAAAAAATTGTGCATGTTAATTGATGGAGATAAACCACTTGTTGCTGTTGTTATTGGATTTTTGGGGGTGTTCCCCCTATATTATTATGAGTCAAGACCCACTTGGCCCCTCCTACCTAGGATTCTACATATCCACAATAAAGCAACCAACACAATGCCAAAATATTAATCAAGGAGTAATGGAAGAGAGTGTTCAATGTGCATACTCCTATTGTGCATGGAAAATATCTTTCAACTCTAGATCTTGTTATAGTTGAGGACGCATGCCCCTAAAGGGTACAGATGGATGAGGGTCACTACTTGAGGCACCTCATACTAGCACTATTGGGGCTTAACCTTGGATGATCACGATGAGACCCCATGCCCTACCCACTCCACTAAGGAATTATGGCTTATTTGTTTTATGTATTGAGTTGTGATCCTTGTGGCACTTTGAGTTCTTTAACTTTAATCCTATGGTTTATGTTCTTAGGTGTTTTGGCTTTTTAAATTAGTTACAAAATTAAGCATGACAATCAAATAAGAAAATGCAAAAGTTGTTTTGGTCTTCCGTGTAATTTCAAAGTATGATAATGTACTATTAGCATTGAGCAAATTGCCTTCAAAAACATTGGAGAACATGACATCATCGCTATTCGTGGAAGATAAACGAATAGATAAAAAAGGTGAAAGAGATGATAATTTTTCATAAAATACTTTGAAGGAAAAGAAAAGAAAAAATAATTCATACTAAGAAAAGAAAAAATATAATATGGTCTAGATTTAAGTGATAATCTAATATTTTCAATAATTTAATAACTATGAAGATTATATTATTTGTTTTAAGTGATAATTTTGGCAATTTAAATTTAAATGGTAGAAGAATTTTGGAGTAGTGTATTTATTCAACTTTGCGATGGGTAATCCAAATTTTTACGTGTTTAAATTGTATTTGTAAATCTATACATAGATTTAGCACCCTCAAATACCCCATGATACCCAAATTATACAATTTATATAGCTAATATATATGTGATTCTAAGTATTTTTAAAGATTTCCAATAAGAATACGAAAATAATTTTAAGATAGGAAAATTTAATTTTATTATTATGTGAAGAGGCCCTTTTTACAACTCATATAAATGAAATGTGTTACAAAAATATTCAATAAAAAAATAATATTTATATTAAAATTTATACTCAATATTATAAAACAATATTAAAGAGATTCTAACATTTGTATCATGTCTATACAATATTTTACAAAACTAAAAATAAAACAATAATAATAATAATCGAATTTCATTTAAGAAGGTATAAATACAATATTTTACAAAACAAAAAATAAAACAACAATAATAATAATAATAATAATAATAATAGAATTTTCATTTAAGAAGGTATAAATACAATATTTAAAAAAAATAAAATAAAACAATAATAATAATAATAATAATAATAATAATAATAATAGAATTTTCATTTAAGAGAAGAAAAATAATAATAATAATAATAATAATAATAATAATTATTATTATTATTATTATTATTATTATAATAATAATTATTATTATTATAATAATAATAATAATAATAATAATTATTATTATTATTATTATTATTATTATAATAATAATAATAATTATTATTATTATTATTATTATTATAATAATTATTATTATTATAATTGAATTTCATTTAAGAAGGATTTGCATATGATGATATTTTTTTTTATATTTACCAAATAATAATAATAATATACATTTCAACCAATTTTTTATTAAATTTATAATAATAACTATAACCAAACTATTAAATATGTGTTATTATATATTATTTTATAAATCTTATCATAATGAATTATAATATATTCAACACATCCACGTGTAATTTACATTCATTTTAAAATTGCTTTAATCCAAGTTCCATCCTTGTTAACCCTACTCTTTAGGTTATTGTAGCTTCGTGAGTCCTCGATACCAAACTAATTGTTTCGTGTGGCCCTAGGGCATCTTTTGAGCACATTGAATAAAATAGAAAGACAAGAATCCAACGCCAAGCTATATGTATGTATATATTCATTATATAAAATGTAATATATACATTATTTATATCAACAATATAATGATATATGTGTTTTCAATATTTTGGAAAGGAAGACTGGATGTACACATTATTCAGCACATTGAATAAAAGGGAAATATAGAATCTAACCGCCAAAGCTATATGTATGTATGTATTCATTACACCAAAAGGTAATATATACGTTATTTATATCAACATTATAATGGCATACGTGTTTTCAATACAATATATTATTTTGGAAAGGAAGACTGCATGTACACATTATTTATATAAGAGTATGATGATGTTTTCCATTTGTGTAAAACTTGGAGGCAACACGATTGCGGTAGCCTATGATGCGAGCCTTTAAAAGCTGTGACAACTGCATGCATCCGCCGAGAACAAGTCCCGTCATGGAACTTTAAAAATGAGAACGCCTGGAAAGTTGAAACCACCAATTCTATGGTGATTTTAGTCGGTTATATAAATTATATGGAGAATACCGTATAGCTCATATGTCCTCGACAAGGAAATTCTGACCAGAAATTCTGTCGAAAGAATCCCTTTTTTGCTGCAGAAAAATCTGCCATTGGCTGTCGACATGATTTTAAAGAATCATTCCATCATCGGAGGCGGTGCACTGCGCGTTGTTTGGGGTAATAATAGTAACCCGATCGCTTCAACGAAGCTTCACGCAAATTTTGTTTCTGCCACCTGCTGTTTTTGTCCGTTTTTCTTTAAATATGGTCTCTTTGCGAGAAATTTAGGAGTTAATTTTGTCCGTTTTTGTTTAAAGATTAACTCGAGCAGAAATCAAGATGTTAATTTTGTCGCTTTTGCTTCTTTGCGAGAAATTTAGGAGTTAATTTTGTTCCTTTTTGTTTAAAGATTAACTCGGGCAGAAATTAAGATGTTAATTTTGTCGCTTTTTGCTTCAACGTTTAGCGAGAAATTGCGGGATTGACTATTCAGTGGATCAAGAAGCTGAGAAAATGGAATCACGGATAATTATTTCGATTTCAACATTATTTATTGCTTGCCTGAACGAATATTTAGCTCATTTTCTGTTTGCATGATAATTTTCAGTTTGTGTACTAAACTCTGCAACAGCAGCGGCAAAAATGGAATTTCATCGCTATCTTGCCAGACAGAACATGCAGACTCCTATTTTTAGATCGGATACATGACTGATACATGATACATGACTTCCTTGACACTATTTATGGTACATTTATATGCAGGGTATGCTTTGTCGCAGTCATGGCAGGAAAAGGCCGGAAATGTAAGTTACTGGTCTGAATGGTGTTTTCATTAAATATTGAGACGTGTATTGCTTTTGTGGTTTAAATGCTGGCCAAAACATTTATTACTTCTCAATATTAAGCGTGCACGATATCACAAGATTATAATGAAAATGATTTATGGCATATTTGTTTTTATTATTCGTAAAGATGTATATTTCTCAATTTTAAGTGTGCACGATATCACAAGATTGCAATGAAAACGATTTATGGTAGGTTTGTTTTTATTATCTGTAAAGATGAGCTGTGCTTTTCTCTCAGAGGCTGAAATGCATAGTTAATGCATAGTTAATGACTGATTTGTCATTTCTTTTTGGAAAAGAACCGTGCAAGGTAATGAGGCTTAAATCGGTGAAGATCATGGAGAACAGAGATGCAAGAGGTACATCCAAACTTCATGCCTAGGAGTTTAATGGCCGCAGACCATCAAAGCTTTTCATGTGCCAAGCATTGCCTCTTCTAGAAAGATAGCGCACTTTTCTTAAATGGTTGTGCACATCCCATTTCTTGGAAAAGAACTGTGCATTCTACAGGTTATTTCAAATGAATCAATGAATCAGTCCATTTAAATTTCAGTTTACTTCTGAACATTTAAACGAGGCAGATACCCTTAAAACCAGTGCAAAACCCCGCATTTAAGCTTCTTAGGCAAGGCGGATCCTTGAAACCACTGGAAAATACCGCATTCAAACCTCATATTTCTTTGCCGAACTTGTAAGTGCCAAAAGGCTGTAAATTTTCATTTCTTGAGACCAGTTAAAAACCCCACATTTAAACTTTCGTACTGCAACATACCGCATTCAAATCTCACATGCATTTGCTGAACTTTTAATTGAAAAACCGACTGTAAAATTTCGTTTGTTGAACATAAAATTAAAATTTGAAATAGCGGTTTCACATTTTATAACTTTGAATGTAAATCCATGTTTCGCCTCATACATTTAGCAAGAAGCTGAAATATACCTACTCCTACGCTATTATTATATTTTATGTTTTTAGTATGACCCGTTATCCAAATGAAGTCGCATTCAAAATTTAATTTCTTGGAAAGTGGTGCAAATAGCCGTGAATGCCATACTGCTGTGGTAATCCTACCTAGTACCTAGTTAAACTTTTCCTAGGCTGTTATGGTACAAGCAGCAAGTACAGCAGATCAGTATCATGGCAAAATATTACCGAGATAACTTAGTCTATACATATCGGCAGATAAGTTAGTCTACAAGCGGAACAATAATCGGTCTGCATGATGACTTGCTCTGTGACTGTAGATCAAATAAAATGACATGGAAAAAAAGAGGATTATACAACACACGAGCGTACAAATGTTGAAGCAGCAGTCAAGGAAGGAAAAATTCATCGACCAAACATGGAGGAAAGCAGTACTGTATGACAAACAGCGGTGCAAATCTTTACATTCTGATAGAAACGAAAGCTGTGCAAGTTCAACCAGCGATTTGGAGGCAGAAACGGCTTTCAGGTTCCACTACGGTGCCACAAAGAGTACAAAAACTCGGGCTCTAAGACGTGTATTTGATAGAAGCAGGAGTCCTATCAGCATGTTGCCAGGAAGGAGGAAAACAAGAAACAGCAATGGTAAGAATGTATCACCTCTAAGCTCATTAAGATTACAAAGAGGATATAATCCTTCAGCAAGGGAATCCTATGAGGAAGATGGCTCTGAAAATTGTTCTTCAGAGTCTTCATCATGTAATATTGCAGGCTGCAATGCATGCATAGATGACGAAGAGATGGACACGAACAGTAACATTTCATATCATGAATCCTGTATTGATCCTAAAATTTTGAGGATGGATTCGCTGTATGCCTCTAAGAACAAGAAAATAGAAAACCGCAGCGGTTTTCCATTGCATGCAAGTAAAACCCACGAAAACCATATACCTCATGCATTGAAGAACAATGATTATTATCGTGGAAATGCAAGGAAAAGACAAAGCGAGATCATGATGGAAGATTCAACTGTGAGAGACTGCAAAGAAAATCATCTGAGCTTGAGCCAAAAGTACAAACCCAGATCCTTCAATGAACTTGTTGGACAGAACATTGTGACAAAATCCTTGATGAATGCAATTCTGAAACAGAGAATTGCCTCTCTCTATATTTTCCACGGGCCCAGAGGAACAGGAAAAACAACTGCTGCAAGAATCTTTGCTGCGGCAATGAATTGTTCATCTTGCAACAGGAAATCAAGACCATGTTGGGAATGCAGGGAATGCTCACTTTTCCAGTCTGGAGAAAGCCCTCATGTCACAGAGCTATATGCAGCAAGCAATAATGACATTGAAAAACTGAAATTCTGTCTTCAGAATATTGAGTTCTCTCAATCAGCTTCTGAGTACAGGGTTTTTATCGTAGAGGACTGTCACGAACTGAATCATGAAGCATTTAGTACATTGTTGAAATCTGTGGAAAATCCTAATAGTTACATGGTATTTATTCTGATTACAACAGATTCAGAATTACTTCCAAAGTCTTTCTTGTCTGGATGTCAAAAATTCCGCTTTCAGAAGCTAAAAGATGTGGATATGTTCAATAGAATTTATAGACTCGCAGTTTCAGAAAATATAGACATCGAGGAGGATGCGTTGCGTTTGATCACATCGAGGGCAGAGGGCTCGTTACGGGATGCCGAGAACACGTTGGAGCAGTTCAGCCTTCTTTCTGCTAAAGTCACTCTGACCATCGTTCGCCAAACGGTACACTTCATTTCTTTAATTTCATCTTTTAAATTTCTTTAAACAAAACTTAAAATTCATAGAGTACTAAAATTCCTGCTTGGAGCGTATGAGGGTGATACTAGTATTTAATTTCATTATCTTGACAACCTTTGATTTGCATGCATGATAATCTAGTTCATCCGAGCATTTCCATGGTGACAATTTGCAGATCGGTTTGATACCGCATGAAAAACTGGTGGATTTACTGCACTTTGCTTTAGCAGCAGACACTGAAAATACTGTAAAAACCACACGAGAGATCATTGATTCTGGAATTCAACCGCTTACCCTTGTTTCACAACTAGCAGCACTTATCACGGACATCCTGGCCAGTGGTTGCATTTCAGCAGAGGCACAAGAAAACCTACAATTCTTTGGCAGGCATAACTGTAAGTAGCAGGGCATTTTGATAAAACTTGTTTCATATGATTTTGGTCTAGCATAATTTGAGTCTTTCGGAACAAATTTAAAATAATATTAATCTAGCATATAAGGATCCGGGTCTGACTTATTGAAGGACCTTAATCTTAATCTAGCATATTGTTTCAAAGGAATTATACACAAATAAGCAATAGGAATCGGCCTAGACACACAGAGTAGAGGAAGTTAACAAGTTTATGCTCATGTCACCTGGGGCTGATGATCATGGCTAACAAATGGGTTAGTGATGCTATTAAAAGTTATATTTCTGATTGCCTCTTGTATATCTAAAATTTCAAGTGTTGGATAATCTACACATTCAGGAGGCAGAACGATAATCTACACATTCAGGAGGCAGAACGAATGGACAGTGATAGTAAAATTGTATGATTCATATTGTTTTAATTCTGTGCAGCATTCAATGATATAATAGAGAAGTTAGGCCAAGCTCTGAAAATCCTTCTAGAAGCAGAAAAACAACTAAGAGCTTCAAATGAGTGCGTATCATGGCTTACAGCTGCTCTTCTGCAGTTTGGACCAGATGACTCCAACCCAATTGATCCTCATGCACCTGTAGGTACAAGCATCACGCATACTAGTGTAGCCTTCGATGATTCAAATAATAAGAAGATGAATGAAACAGGTTCTGCTGTTGCAGAAGGACTTCATACTGAAAATCATTTGGATGTGTATGAAGCTCCCCTCGAAATTCTCCAAGCTAAAAGTTCCGCTGGGATGGTTCCAACCAAAGATTCTGGAATTGGAGATTCATCCGATACAACCTGTGACCTTCCAAAGAGCTCAATCAGTCGTTCTCACAATACAGGCATGACCAAACCTATTCATTCGCATGAGAGCAAAACTAGTAGCCTCCGAGCACCGTCACCGAATTGCTCGAGGGCGAATGAACTAGCGAAATTGGAGCTCGATCCTGTGAGCCCATGCAAAATGGAGGAGATATGGCAAAGTGTACTGAAAAGCAGTCAATCCGCTACTCTGGAAGACTTGTTACAAGGCCAAGGAAAGTTGGTGTCCCTTCTGGTATGCAAAGGTATGTAACTCCCTATAGTTTAGAGGGTAATTGAATTAATTGATCATGTGTTTCATAACTCTAACTCAACGAGTATTAATTCATTTCAGCCAGAGCAATAGCTCATGTGGAGTTTGGACATGGAAAGCAGAAAGTGAAGACCGAAAGGTTAAAACTAAGCATTTCCAATGCATTGGAAGAGGCTCTTGGATGTCCTGTGGAGGTCAAAATGACATTATGGGCGCCAGCCAGTTGTCAAAATGAGATTTCGGAGGACATCAATGTCTTGTGTTGCCAGCGGAATAAGCTAAAAATCTCTGAAACTGATCCCTTATGTTGCTGCTGCCCCAGGTCGAGAAAATGTAATTTACTGAAGCAGAGAGGATGGAGGAAAAGATCTCTCCAGTTTCTGCTTAAATGTGTGGGTTGTAGTAAAAATTCCAAGTGTGCCTGTTTGCCTCCTGCCAAATGGTGCTTTCGCTTTTGCGCCAAATGTTAAGATAATATCTGAACACGTAGCATATTCTCCCAGGAGCAACGTTCTTGTTAATGTTATCTTACCACAAAGATTTGAAAATGTTAAGAAATCATTTAGGGTTAGAAATATTAATTATTTGAATTTTTATTTTATTGTTGATCGATTAATTAAACGGTTTCTAAGATTTCACAAGGGTGATGTGAATATAAGTAGATGATTTTGAGCTTCTTGGCTGAAAGTGAACTCATTAATTGACACATGTACACCTCATGGCCGAGCGTATGTATTTTGGTGTTTGCAAACAATAGTCCTAAATTATGATATTTGTATCGTGGAAGGGGATTATTTTTTTATTTTTTTATTAGAAGCGAGGGTGTGTATGTTTGTGGACTCATAAGGGGTATTTGCTCACATTTTCATTCTTTATCATTATTTTCTTGGGTGAGTGTGTTTGACTCAAAGGGATATATATGTAGAGGAAGGTGGATGGTGAAGAGTAGGGGTATAGGTATATGTTTTTATTTCACATATATTCATATCTTTACTCTTGCATATTTCCACTTCAAGAAGGTGGATGGTGAAGAGTGTGGTTACATGGTATATGTTTTTCACACATATGTGTATGTTTTTATCCTAGAGGTAGGTGGTGTTATGAATATAAATTTAGTTGCGTTCAGAGGTGTTCTACAGTTCCGTGTGAGGGAAATCTTGTAACATGTGTTGAGTTTGTCAAGTAACAAAATAAGACAAAGTAAACAAAAAAGAATAATACAAAGTAAAAAGTAATAAATATTATGTTGGCCATAAACAAAAAAGAATAATACAAAGTAAAAGGTAAATATGAAACTTAAACTAGAGACTTTAGAGCTTAGGATTAGGTGGTAAATATTATGTAAGCCATAAACAAAAAAGAATAATACAAAATAAAAAGTAAATATGAGACTTAAACTAGAGACTTTACTTTTTACTTTTAATACAAAGTAAAAAGTAAATATGAGACTTTAGAGTGTTTGTCGAGTTTGTCAAGTAACAAAATAATACAAAGTAAACAAAAAATAATACAAATTAAAAAGTAAATATGACACTTAAACTGGAGACTTTAGAGCTTAGGATTATGTGGCTCAGGTATTGCACTCAAGGAGCTATTCAAGGAGAGGTTTGCACCTTGGGAGATTTGATCCCTCTCGACGCTTGATAGAGCCTAGGATTTGGATCTAGGCTAGTTTTCACACATATGTGTATGTCTTTATCCTAGAGGTAGGTGGTGTTATGAATACAAATCTAGTATATAACACTTTTAATTATCATAAAATGTAATAACATCATTTTTCTCCAATGACACATGTAGACCCTCATTTCTTGACCATCCACCTTACACATAGGTGAGGCTATGCATTTATCATATCCTCACCACATGGTGATAGTGTGACACATACACACTTGGGGTAGCAATCAAAATGTAAATACATCAATTGTCTCTCTTTTGTGATGTGTGTAGACCCTCACCCCCTCCACCATTGACCCTCCCATGAGGTGACACCATGTATCATGTGTGTGAGTGATAGGTGCATGTGTCACATAGTTAGTGTTGCAAAATAGTTGCACTTCATGAATCTAAAGCTACTTGACCTTCCAACCTAGTTAAATGACAATGCACTTCTTCGGTCAAAAAAGTGGAACTACTTGACATTGCATATTGGAGCCCATTAGAGTGTAATTTACATCATAATGTTCGAGAACAAGAATAAGGGAATTCCTAGAATGGAAAAATATTAGAAAGGAAATAGCACACCTAGATAAGTATATAAGATGTAGTAACCTCTATTGTCTTTCTTTCGTCACACCTCACCCTATCTACCATCCACCTTCTTTGGGAATGAGAGTATGCATGTCACGTGAGTTTCATGACTGCATGTGCACATATATCCACATGTGACCCTTGTGAATAACAAACAACATGCCTAGGTAAATGCAAGATGTAGTAACATCCATTGTCTCTCTTTTGTGACACATGTAGAGCCCCACTCCCTCCACCACCCATCCTCCCAAGGAGAGAGGGTATGCATGTGTGTGAGTTGTGGGTACATGTTTGCTCTCAAGCCCCACTATACACTCTCTTGGGGGGTCAAGATTTACATGTGTGTGAGTCATAGATGCATCTATGACTCTCATTCCCCACCATACACCCTATTGAGAGGTGGGGGTGAGCCACAAGCCCTCATGACTTACACGCATGCACACCCAAGGGTGTAGTTGATGGTGTGCATGTGTGTGAGTCACAGGTGCATATCGTCCACCATATACCCTCTTGGAGGTGAGGGTGTGCTTGTGTGTGAGCCATAGATGTGCATGTGTCACATGCCCACCTCTCGAGAGTGAAGGTGTGCATGTGTCACATGCCCACCTTTTGAAAGTGAAAGTGTGCATGTGTGTAAGTCACATGGGCATGTATTGTCTTCATCTCCCCACCATAAACCTTCCCAATGGATGAGGGTCGATGTGTATGTGTGAGTCACAAGGATCAAGAGGGTGAGGATGTGACACATGCACATCTCACTCACACACATGTACACCCATTTTTTAGTGGTTAGCAATATTTTTTATCACATCGTTAAATTAGAAGTTCAAAGGATAATGTTATTTTTTTTTTAATATTGCTAAAATATCAAAGAACTTTATGACATTCATGTGTGCATGTCACATGAGAATGTGTCACCTTTATCGAGTCAAAGAGACATGTGTCACACCTTCAATCTTAAGAAGATAGAGGAGTGAGGATTTGCATGTATCACATTAAAGAACTCTTTGATTTTTTTGAAATATTGTTCAAAAATTAATAATAACTTTTAAAATGTTAGTTTTTTTTTTAATATAGCATAATAAACAATTATCTTTAAATCCTTTGGCAATATAAAATGTAAGAATCATCAAAATTCATTAAAATAAAAATCACTGAAAACATTGCATTACTCTTGATTATTGTCTATGATATGAAAGTTACTTAAAACAAGGGCTCCATGGAGCTTAGTCCTTGCCTTACATAAAAATATATATATATATTAATAAAATTAAAATTAAATATTGATAAATTGATATTTATATTAAACAATCAATAATGTTCTTAAAATTTGAATTAATGGACTCAATATTAATTGTAAAACAACAAATGATCATATTGTTAAACTTTTTTTTTCCATTTAATATACAAATTACAAATTAATAATTCACGTTATATATATATATAAGATTAAAAAATCAATTTATAATTAAATGTATCAATCTAAATTCAATGAACATTCCAGTTATCAAAAAACATATTCTTTACAAGCATTAACATATAGATCTCACTAATACAGTGCCTCTAATTGTACTAATTAAAGAAATTTACTTTCTCATGTATTAAAAATTTAATCAAGTTATTTTCAATAAAAACTAAAAGATATTAAAAAAATGAACTTATATTTAATAAAAACCAAGTTGTGAAAGGGCGGGCGCACGAAGAGGGTCCCCATTTTCGTTGTAATAGGGGTGCGCTAACGGAAAAAAAATGACGCGTACGCACCTAAGGCAGCCCGCACACGCCTCTAGGTTTGGTACCGAATCGAGGCGCGTGTGCATGGCTGGCGCGTGCGCGCAATGGTGGTGCACACGTGCCTCTGTTAAAAATAAAAAAATAAAAACATAAAAACAGAGCACAATTTCTTCACTTTTCCATTTGGCCGAGCGTGTCCTCCTCCTCCGCGAGCGCGTCGATTCAACCACCTTTTTTTCATTTTATTCATTATTTGTGTCAATTTTTTGATTTTTTTTGTTTGTTTAATTGTAAATAATTCCCAAATTTTGAAAACAATGAACCAATTTTCAATTGCAGATTGTAAACCGAGACAATGAGTGAACAAGATGTTAACCTCGAGTCTGGTGGAACACAAGAAAACCCAAACCTTGGACCCAATGCCAAAGAAAACCGTGAACACAATCCAAATGCCGAACAAAGCCCAAACCCCCAACCAAATTTTGAACAAGATGACCTTAACCATTATGTAAATGAAATGCGAGTGCACACTCGCGATCTTAGAAACTCGGGGGAACCATCTCAATTGTATCTTGCCACGTCAATTGAGAACTCAATTGACTCTCTCATCCATGCACACCAGCAATTGACCGACATGACTCAATTTAGAGCTAGGATGTGGGAGTACTACTCCACGGGCATCTCCAAGGAAGCAATAAAAGATTTGAACATTACAAAAGCCCAATTATATAGTATGTTCATCGATCCGAAAACAAACCAACCACCGAACATTACAAAGCCACGTGTCTGCATGGATTGGTGTCATTACCAACCGTGGAGGGACAATTGGATGCGGAGGTGGTTCATGGTGTACGATAAACCTCCCTATAATAATAGGGAGGTTCCACCGTACTTCCTTCGCCAACTGTGGGCTGAGTTTTGCCTCGGTTTACATGTCAACTATTTTGACATAACTGAGTTCCAGGGTGTTGGGCGTGGCTCTACCCAAGATCGACCTACTGCCAGGAGGAACCCAATGAGAGGGCCACCAGCTCCTAGGCATGACCCCAACCCCTCTCCCCAGCCACCTTAGTTGCCCCACAAGCTTGAGCAGATCAAGGTGGCAATGAGGAATGTTGCACGTGGACTCCTTAGACACACCTCCTTTGTAGCAGCGACTACAGTGGAAAGGTTGGGTGACCTTGATAGAGATCCAGGTGCAGGGCCTTCACGACAGGGCCAGGATAAACCCGTGACCAGTGGTAGCTATGCTAGGCATTCCAGTTCGACGGGGGAAATTCCACATCTTTGTCCCCATTGCGGGCACACTTTCCCTGGCCCGATCGAGAGCTGTTATAGGGATCATGTCAACAATTTTTTTAATGTCTTTTCAATCATCACTTGATAACTTGTAAAGTATTTTTGTTTGACTTAAACTATTATTTCAATGTATAGTTATTCAGAGCTGATACACCAAGATGGGAGAACGTAGGATCTCCTAACCTGGATGCAGCAATGGCAGCTGCAACTGAAATTGCGGCACCCCACACGGAGGTATTTTCAGTACCTAACACAATATTGTTATTACTTATGTCATTTATATTACTCAAGTATTTATATTTATGGCATACACGTTGATAGTTCGTACAATGTTTTTGAATATCTTGATTGCCTAGATAATGACTTGTTTAACATGTTCATAATATGCATGCATTTTGTTGTCCACAGGTGTTCCGTCACTATGGTGATCAACCACCCTCACCAGGGATTGACACATCACCATATACATAGGTACAATATGTAGTTATAAGCATGCTTTTAATTTGATTTGTTACGACTTACTATGGTTTAATTTATTGTTTGTTTACTAAATTTTGATATTACAAATGTATATGTAGGTGCCACCAGCAGCTGCGTCTCCCCATTTTAGTCTTATTTATCCACCCTCTCCCATGGGTCCCCCTCCTCGCTTCCATCTAGACCCCTCCCTACGTCCACCCCCTCCCTTCCATCCATCCCCCCCTCTCTGGCCATACTCCCCCCTCCATCCATCCTCCCCCACTCGCCCTCCCCCCGCCCCCCCCAGTCCATACATCCTCCCCAATTTATCCATGCCCCCATGTCTATCCATCCTCCCCCATTTGTCCATGCCTCCCCTTCCTTCCACCTTCCCCTCTTCGTCCACAACCTCCCTTTCGTCCATCCTCCTCCCTCCATGTAGGACTGCCCTCCCATGCACCATCCCTCAACATCCCCCCTAGCCCTTTTCATTCGATACCCTCTATTGTACAACCAGCAGGGCTTCATCGTCCACAACATTCTCCTCCACCCCATACCACTGTGTCTTCTCCCACCATATCATCCCCACTTCCCGCCACTATTGTGGCATCTACTCTTCCAGTATCCTCATCAATATCTCCAGTGGTTGCAACTGTAGTGGCTACCACTACATCTGCGCCCCCCGCCATCACTGCATCGGAGCTGGTTTTCCGGCCATCTGCTCCACCTGCTAGCCCAGAAGCCCGGCCATGTCCATCGTCGGAGGTGTTCACGATGAGAATCAAGCTAATTTATGAAAATATTTTGATGCATTAACAAAAATTAATTTAAGCAATTGTTACTTTTCAATTAAATGATTGTTGTAAATGTTGTAGGATGGAATTACTGAGAGGCTCCGCAGATCCAGGACACCTGTCCAACGTTTCCCACTCACATTAGAGGTGATTTATTTAAGATTCGAATTCTACATTTGTTTTATAAATGTGGTAAATGTTGCAAATGCTTGAAAATGATGATATCTTATATCATTTGTTCCAGAGCCCGGAGAGACGGTCTACTCCTAGACGGAGCAAGACCCAAGGCATCGGTAGCTCGAAGAGAAGGAAGATCGACTTTGGAGATGCTCCTGGGAGTGACGGCGATGGTCACAATGCTTGACACACCACGTGTTATGTACATTAGCCACGATGTGGCACTTTTGTGCACCAGTTTTGATGTACTTTGTATCTACGGCACGAGTTGCCATGTATTTTGTATCTACGGCATGAGCTGTCGCATTTTGTGCAGGGCACGAGTTGCCATTGTACATACATTGGGAACCATGTTCCACTATTTGCCAAAAATTGTATATGTTTGGATGAGTTTTGTAGCCTCGATGTGCATGGATTTTCAGTTATGTGATTTATATATCTCGTTGTCTAATGTGGTTGTCTCATGTTGTGTGTATCATGATGTGATGTTGTGTAAATTTGGGTTTTACCTAGATCTTAGAAGAGAAGTTGGATATCATAGTTCAGCTTGCTTTATCTTTCCACATGTAAAAGCTTCTAATGGTATCTATGTTAAGAAAACATTGTAAACATAGGCTAACTCAAACAAAATCATGTGTGAGAATTAATCTAAAAACAAACGGAATAAATGGATGGACAAACCACACCTCATGGCACATAAGATATATATTCAGAACTTGAGTACTAGGAAAAGAATACTTAAAAATAGAAAATGTCCATTGTCGTCAAAAGGTTAAAATGAGATCCAACATGATTTTTAATAGCTCTACATAATGAGATCCAAAATGTCCATACTCTACATAATGAAATGTCATCACTAGTATTTATTTTGACCATTTTGTCCACTTAAGATCATGCAACAAATTAATAACCAAGTTATGGAATCATTTCTTAATCAATTGTCACCATACAAATAGGACAACCTTGAGCACGATGTATAGCTAACTCATTAATTCTCACTCACGGATATAGCCACCTTTGATTTGATGACCATCACATCCACTACCATTTACAATTAGGACTTCCTTAATTTATCATTATGTGATAGCGATCTAATTTTGTGTAGACAAGTTGACTTAAACACATGTATAGTTGACATTACAACAAATGACTACTATGAGGTGTATCTTGTATCTATTTATTATTTTTCTTCAACTCATTTTTCATATATTTATAGCTTTTTGTCATCATCTGGTGTCCTACTCTCCCAATTTGAATGTTTTCATCTCACAATATTTATGATTTGAGAATAATTGGATAATCACTAGCTTCCATCAACACTTGTGGTTTGTCTGATACAATTGGGACAACCATAATGGTAGTAAGTACCCTCTTTTATGGGTTGTATGATAGTTATGTGTTTGTTATGTCTTATCTCTTATGTCCTCTCCTTCTACTATGATTTTAATATTGAGATTAGTGTGTTCTTCATTTACTTATGTCTGCATCTTTTGTAATAGTTTCCTTCATTTTCCAAGGAATTCCAATCGTTCCTCTATTGGTTTTGGTTCCTTTTCAACCAACATTGGTATAACCTGTTAGTAATTGTGACTGTTGTTCTATCCTTACCAACTCTACTCCTTTTGTAGGTTGAACGAACTTCTAAGTTAAATGAGTAATTTTAACTTATTTGTGTATCTTACTTTAGTATTGGTGGGTTGATGACCTTGCTTGAACTTTCTTCCTTTGAGTATTGCTTCCCTTGTTGCATTTTTTGCCTTGTTTTCCTAACCGCTTTCTTCCCATTTTTCACCCCTTCCATCTTCATTGCATCTATTGGGTTGGTGTCCTCATTGTACCCTATATTATCTTGGTCTTCATCACTAAAATTTCCTTGTTTACTACCTCCTCCACCATCTCTAGTGTCTTCTTTACTCAAGTATAGGTTTCTTATTCTTCTTTATTGTATTTCAACTTGTTTGGGTTCTGGACATCTGTATTTCATCAACGTCTTCATCATCACCACCATCATCATCTTCCTCTTCATCTCCATCACCATCTTCATCATCATCATTAACTCTAACTCTAACCCTAATTCAATTTCCTTTTATAAATCTAACCCTAACCCTCACCCAAACCCTAGAACTAAACCATCTTTTGCATCACCACCACCACCATCACGATCGTCATCAACCTCTTCATCATCATCACCATCATCATCATCATCTTCATTGCCATCACGATCATCATCAACATCTTCATCATCATCGCCATCTTCATCATCATCATTAACTCTAACCCTAACCCTAATTCAATTTCCTTCTATAACTCTAACCCTGACCCTCACCCAAACCATAACACTAAACCATCTTCTGCATCATCACCACCACCATCACTACCACCATCACCATCATCATCAACCTCTTCATCATCATCACCATCATCATCATCATCATCTTCATTAACTCTAACTCTAACCCTAATTCAATTTCCTTCTATAACTCTAACCCTAACCCTCACCCAAACCCTAGCACTAAACCATCTTCTGCATCATCACCACCATCATCACCATCATCATCAACATCTTCATTATCATCACTATCATCATCTTCCTCTTTATCTCCATCACCATCATCATCAACGTCTTCATCATCACCACCATCTTCATCATCATCATTAACTCTAACTTTAACCCTAATTCAATTTCCTTCTATAACTCTAATTTTCTTCATCATCATCACGCTAGCCTCAAGTGCCCGGTGGCCGATTTTGCAAATCTGACCCCAATGTGCAAAAATTGGACACTCTCTCATTGAGCAAAACCCTATTTTCCAGGATGGACCTACAAGGTGACACTCGGGCCACAGGACGGGAGGAGAGGGACACCCCTAGCACTATCCTGACGTCCTGAATCCAACGGAGCCAACGGTTCGTCGATCGGAGCCACGCTCGTCATTCTGTGGCTCGTTCCATCTCGCATCCAAAAGGCCTTCAGGGACACCTGCTGGATACCTATCGGGGGAAAATAACTCCAACTATGCATCAAAACTGGTTTCCGGGGAGACATGCAGGTGTGTCCAGGGAGTTTCCGGCTGGGAACACTAGCCACAAGTGCTCGGTGGATGATTTTCCAAATTTGACCCCTGTGTGCAAAAATTGCACACTCCCTCACTGAGCAAAACCCTAGTTTCCAATATGGACCTACAAGGTGACACCCGGGCCACGGGACGGGAGGAGAGGGGCACCCCTAGCACTATCCTGATGTCTTAAATCCAACGGAGCTGACGGTTCGTCGATTGGAGCCACTTCTATCATTCTATGGCTCGTTCCGTCTCGCATCCAAAAAGCCTTCAAGGACACTTGCTGGATACCCGGCGGGGGCATAGAACTCCAACCATGCAGCAAAACCGGGTTCCGGGGAGTCTTTCAAGTGTGTCTAGGGATGTCCCAGCTGGGAAAGCTAGCCATAAGTGCCCGGTGGATGATTTTCCAAAGTTGATCCCCGTGTGCAAAAATTGCACACTCCCTCACTGAGCAAAAACCTAGTTTCCAAGATGGACCTACAAGGTTACACTTGGGCCACCATATGGGAGGAGAGGGGCACCCCTATCACTATCCCAACGTCCTAAATCCAATGGATTCGACGGTTCATCGATTGGAGCCACGGTCATCATTCTATGGCTCATTTTGTCTCGCATCCAAAAGGCCTTCAGGGACACCTGTTGGATACCTGGCGGGGGCATAGAACTCCAACCATGCAGCAAAAATGGTTTCCTGGGAGTCTTGCACGTATGTCTAGGGATGTCTCAGCTGGGAATGCTAGCCATAAGTTCCCAGTGGATGATTTTCCAAATTTGACCCCCGTGTGCAAAAATTGCACACTCCCTCACTGAGCAAAACCCTAGTTTCCAAGATGGACCTACAAGGTGACACCCGGGCCACAGTATGGGAGGAGAGGGGCACCCCTAGCACTATCCCGACGTCCTGAATCCAACGGAGTCGACAATCATCAATCGGAGCCACGGTCGTCATTCTATGGCTCGTTCTGTCTCTCATCCAAAAGGCCTTCAGGGACACCTGTTGGATACCTGGCGGGGGCATAGAACTCCAGCCGTGCAATGAAACCGGGTTTCGAGGAGTCTTGCAAGTGTGACTAGGGATGTCCCAGCTGGGAAAGCTATCCATAAGTGCATGGTGGATGATTTTCCAAAGTTGACCCCCGTGTGCAAAAATTGCACACTCCCTCACTAAGCAAAACCCTAGTTTCCAAGATGGACCTACAAGGTGAAACTCGGGCCACCATACGGGAGGAGAGGGACACCCCTAGCACTATCCCGACGTCCTGAATCCAACGGAGTTGACGGTTTGTCGATCGGAGCCATGGTCATCATTCTATGGCTCGTTCCGTCTTGTATCCAAAAGGCCTTCAGGGACACCTGTTGGATACCTGGCGGGGGCATAGAACTCCAACCATGCTGCAAGACCGGTTTATGGGGAGTCTTGCACGTGTGTTTAGGGATGTCCCAGCTGGGAAAGCTAGCCATAAGTGCCCGGTGGATGATTTTCCAAAGTTGACCCTCGCGTGCAAAAATTGCACACTCCCTCACTGAGCAAAACCCTAGTTTCCAAGATGGACCTACAAGGTGACACCCGGGCCACAGGACGGGAGGAGAGGGGCACTCCTGGCACTATCCCAGTGTCCTGAATCCAACGGAGTTGACGGTTCGTCGATTGGAGCCATGGTTTCATCATTCTATGGCTTGTTCCGTCTCGCATCCAAAAGGCCTTCAGGGACACCTGCTGGATACCTGGCGAGGGCATAAAACTCTAACCGTACAACAAAACCAGTTTTTGAGGAGTCTTGCATGTGTGTCTAGGGATGTCCCAGCTGGAAAACCTAGCCATAAGTGCCTGGCAGATGATTTTCCAAAGTTGACCCCTATGTGCAAAAATTGCACACTCCCTCACTAAGCAAAACCCTAGTTTCCAAGATGGACCTAAAAGGTGACACCCAGGCCACGGGATGGGAGGAGAGGGGCACCCCTGGCACTATCCCGACGTCCTGAATCCAATGGAGTCAACAGTTCGTTGATCGGAGCCACGGTCATTATTCTATGGCTCATTTTATACCCCTACGTCCCGAGAAGGTTGAAGCTGTAAAGCAACAACTCTCTAGTATTCATCCTGAGGCTCTTTTGTTGATGTCTAAGATAAAGAAGGTCTCAGTTTGTGAGCTGGAACATATCGATCTTAACAGGATTTATACAATCTATGTTTTACGAGAAACAGATCTGAGAACTTCTCGTAGCATGACAATGAATCCTTCATTTTGCATTTGTTAGAAGAAGAAGATCAATTTTGGACAAAACAATGTAGTTATTACGTGTGGAGGTAGCGGTTTCTTGTGGAAAATGAGTTTAGGGTTGAGCAGAGGAAAGATGATGGGAAATGGGCTATTACATTAGCTTTTCCGATGGGTGAGCGACTTACAGAAGGAAATATGGCGGTTGTAGGTACCTTCCCTTTCATATTCCTCGTTATCCACAGCTAACACAAGCTAGCGATGCCATTCAGACCTAATTGAAAGCTACGGAAGTGGTTTTATGTGACGTTAGCTTTGGGAATAAACGTTTATGTAAACCAACAAAAGCTCGGACAATACTCCCTAATTTTAAACGCATTCTAGAGAAAGCAAGAAGACAAGTTCATCAAAGCGTCTTCATTCATCTATATTCTTGTAATGTACACATAGTCCATCCTTATCTTGATAAACAAGAGTTTTACAATAGCTTGAATTCTTTGGGCATGGTTATCTCCCTGTATTCGGTTGTCTGATTGGTTGACAAGCTTCCCTGAAAATCTAAGGGTTGAACTTCTTTGTTTTATTGCTGAAAATTGGAAGGGATTATTAAAGTCACCTGCAAAACGCTCCTTTGTTGAAATATGTAACTTCTTCCAACAACATAAATTTGGCTATTGTATCAAATGTTGCCATCCACACCAGAATTTATCTTTCGTCAAAGGAGTCGCACATATTTTGGCTGACCAAATGGTCTGGGGATCTTGGAAGTGCCGCCAAATATTTTTCCATGCCTGAATCTACCCAGAAGGCAATTATAAATTTAGATCCTCGAGAATGCCTAAATCTACCTAGAAGGCAATTATAGATTTAGATCCTCGAGAAGGTGATAAACTGTATGAGTGGTTGAATCAGTATCCTAAAATTACAGAGCTTTCTATCTCAAAGTTAGCTGCGCAGCTCCTGGATGTAGTACCAGTCTCAACAGACAGTAAACTTGTTATCACCACTACACATTTTTTGCACTATTCATCTGCAAATGACTACGTCTGGCCTGAAGAGCTTACCCGTATTTTCAAGAATATTCCCCTAGTAGATGAAGGTGGAAAAATCATTAGGGTATGAGGCTCTCTGAAGTTTCTCCAGCCTGCATCCATGAGTAATTGGGCCAAGGTGTCCCTGAATGGCCCCGGGGTGACCGACCAGAATGCCCGCAGCACTTGAATCATGGCTCTATTCGCGAATTCGTCGATTCCAGTGGGTCCGGGACGCCGGGTTTCAGCTAGGGGACCCCCTACAACGTCCCTCAAAGACCCAAAAGCGGTGCCAATGGGCCATCTACAGAGCTAGGGTTTTTCCCAGTGAGGGCCATTCCAAATACGCTCAAGTGGGCCCTTTCTCATCCGATTGCCCCCGGGTGTACCTGGCCACCGTGGACAAGTACACAATGGCCACATTGACCTGTGGGAAGGGACGGAATCCAAGTTCGCTCATCGGTTTGGGTTCCCTGGCCCCGGGGTAAATCCTCCAAGTGTCCCTGAATGGCCCTGGGGTGCTCGACCAGAATGCCCGCAGCACCCGAACCGTTGCTCGGTTCGCGAATCCGTCAATTCCGGTGGGTCCGAGACACCAGGTTTCAGCTAGGGTACCCCCCACAATGTCCCTCGAAGACTCGAAAGCGGTGCCAATGGGCCATCTCCAGATCTAGGGTTTTTCCCAGTGAGGGCCATTCCAAATACGCTCAAGGGGGCCATTTCTCGTCCGGATTCACCCGGGCATGCGTGGCCACCGTGGACAGGTCCACAATGGCCACGTGGAACTATGGGAGGTGATGGAATCCAAGTCCGCTCGTTGGTTTGGATTCTGTGGCCCCGGGGCAAATCCTCCAAGTGTCCCTGAATGGCCTCGGGTTGCCTGACCAGAATTCCCGCAGCACCTGAACCGTGGTTCGGTTTGTGAATCCGTCAATTCCGGTGGGTCCGGGACGCCGGGTTTCAGCTAGGGGACCCCCCACAGCGTCCCTTGAAGACCCGAAAGCGGTGCCAATGGGCCATCTCCAAAGCTAGGGTTTTTCCCAGTGAGGGCCATTCCAAATACGCTCAAGGGGGCCATTTCTCATCCGGATGCCCTTGGGCATGCATGGCCACCGTGGAAAGGTCCACAATGGCCATGTGGACTTGTGGGAGGCAATGAAATCCAAGTTCGCTCGTTGGTTTGGGTTCCGTGGCCCTGGCGCAAATCCTCCAAGTGTCCCTGAATGGCCCCGGGGTGCTCAACTAGAATCCCGTAGCACCCGAACCGTGGCTCAGTTCATGAATACGTTGATTCTAGTGGGTCCGAGATGCCGGTTTTTAGCTAGGGGACCTCCCACGGTGTCCCTTGAAGACCCAAAAGCGGTGCCAATGGGCCATCTTTGGAGCTAGGGTTTTTCCCAGTGAGGGCC